>JAQFVV010006369.1:1292330-1892330 GCA_028023455.1 Epiperipatus broadwayi | reverse complement strand
TCTAATTTATTGGTTGTTTTACAATAGCATGTTGAAACCACAGGAGGGCGGGCTTGGTTTGTAAACAAAGATAAATATAATGTTGCTGGGGCCGGGTTTCTTTTCTTTTTTTTGTTTTTTGTTGGCTTTGGTTTTTTTATTTTTTTTTGTTTATCACATTTATAAAAGTAATATCAAATCAAATTTTTTGTTTAAACACAACCAAAACAAAAAAAATAAATAAACAAATGCATAAACAAAAAAATTACAAATAAATGAATTTACAACAAAAAAAGTACTTCATTTTTTTGGCTTTTGATTCTTTTTTTTATTATTTATATTTTCAAAAGGGACGGGGTTTGTTTTTTGTTTTTTACCGTCTACATATTTTTTGGTTGTTTTTTTTTTTTTTTTTTTTGGTTGTTGTTGTTTATCACATTTAAAATAAAAGTATGGTGGCTATCAAATCTATTTTGGCTACCCCAAACAACAAAAAAAAACCAAAACCAAAAAAAAATGGATCGATTAAAACCAATGATTTTTAAAAAGTAGTTAACCAATTTTTTGTTTGTTTTGATTTAATTCTCATTAAACCCTTTTCTATTTTCGGTTCGGTATTGTATGACAAACAAAAAAATCAGCCGATTCAACTACTTCTTCTTCTTTTTTTTTTTATTCGGTTTGTTTTGTTTTTATTTTGATAAATAAATCTATTGTCCATTTAACGGTAACATTTACAAGCCAATGTCCAACTTTGGGAGAGGGGGGAAGGGTGTTTGCAATTGCTAACAGAACGGAGCGCCAACAACTCAAAGATTGACCAAGTTTCGACGGTAATTCCCCCTCAAAAAACATCAATCTATACGGCAATTAAAAGCAACTTTTTGGGCTCTTCAGGCAAGAAAAAAATAAAAAAAACACAGCAGGCATGGAGCTTCAAGGTGTTTTGTTTGATAAACCACCACCGGTTCCAGCAGTCAGAGAAGAATCCTTGTTCTTTCTTTGACATTCAGCAAAACAAGTTGTCCTATTTTTTCAGCTATTCGATTAATCAGCTCACAGTTGTTGTCACATGAAACGTGACTTAGAGCATGATTTGATGGGAAATGTGCTTTTAACTACACTTGGCCCATTTTTTCAGCAGGAAATGGGGGCTAGGGAAGCATGAGACTCTGCTGATAATTGTTGGTAGACCTTCCTAAAACATGCAAGATAGAGGGGGAGGTGGTCTTAATGAATATTAAAATAGTTTTGACAATCGTAATTCCAGCCACCCTCAGACAATACTGTAAACAAAAGTGAAATATGATCGCTCGTCCGAAATGCTTAGCCTGAATCTGAGCTGTAAGCTGACATGATAGATTCTGTGGCAAGATTGGCTAAATGTTCATGTTTCTGTGCATTAGCATCGAAATAATACACAGTCAGCTGGTACCCTCCCCCGTATCAACAGACTATTTCTAGGCTTACGCATTAGAAATAGAACTTTCGATAGCGGCGGAGGCGGCCACCTAAATGGCATATTTCTGTGTGCTAGCATAGAAATAACACCAACTGGTGGTTTCAACATGCTATTGTAAAACACCAATTTATTTTCTATTCTTCTGTTTAATTCTCTCAACTCTTTTTTATTTTCTCTTTCAATTTGGTTTCCATATTTTGTTTAAATTCTTTGAACCATGCATCAGACGCATTTAACCTTATGTTAACTTCATCTATCAAATCTCTGAAGTCTGACTTTTGTTCTTCAAATTTCTTATTTAGCGCATCAAAATTTTTGGAAGATTCTATCTTTTGTTGTTCTAACCTTTTATCAAAATTTTACTTAGTTCCTGTAACTGAAAGATGATCATTTCCATGATAACTGGATTTGTAGATTCAAGCCCTACTTTTTGGTCTTTGGTTTCCAAAATAATACTTGGAAAAATAATTTTATTTAAGTAAACATACTCATTGTTACATACAACATGCAAAATGCTAATGTGAATAACTACTATCTTATACAACAACAAAATGTATGTGTAAGACATCTCTTCACTCACTATAATAAAATGGTTATGTAAGTAAATAATAGTTTGTTGTTGATGTCTGACTCTGGACATTTTATCAATTAAGGATTAAAAAAAATCATGACTTCCAGCTTTTAGATTTAACTGCATATATTAATTCTTTATTTAAAATGCTGGGCAAATCAGAAGATATAGTAGTTGTAGGGAATACTGTTTCATGTTCTTTATTGCTATATCATTCTTGATAGAATTCTTCTACATGTTTCATGATCCATCTCTGTTTTTAGCAATAGTTCCATTTTTTTTCTTATTGAAGAAATAAGTTTCTACCTCTACCAAAATGTTGTTTTATACTCTTGGACTTGTATTCTCTTCTATAGCTTTTCTTGCTAATTCACTATTATATTATCTTATATTATTATCAACTCTTTTTAACACTATTTTACACAATTATAGATTGTCAATCCTTTTTAATTTGTCATTTTTGTACACTTTTATATCTTTTTTTCATACATTGTGTTGCCTTACTAGAAATTTACTAGACAACTGCTGCTTTTTTGTGCTAGATATCTTTGTTACAATTTTTATATGGGTATCAGTTTTCTTCCAATTAATTTTGTTAAAATCTGATCCATATTCTTAATGTTAATATTTGAAAATGATTTGTAACATCTAATTTAAAGTCATTGGAATGTTTCTGAAAGTTTGGAATATTAAATGTGAAACCTGTTTTTCTTAATAAATTTTATCTCTTTAGTTTAGCATTAACATGTATCTTAATGATCACTTCCGGTATCAAATTTAGTGATAACATTACAATCTTGAAATAAATATGTTCTGTTAGTCAAAATATAATCCAATTCTGCTATATCTTCATTTGAATGTTTCCATGTCCATTTATATTTAGCATTTTTCTCAGAGAAAGAATACATCATGTAAAGCATGTTTTTTATTGCAAACTCTTCACATCTATCCTCTTTCATTTTTAACACCATAACCAAATTTATCTACAGCTCTTTCATCTTTCACTTGTTTACTAATTCTCACATTAAAGTCCTGCATGACAGTTTTAAAATTTTTGATTTGATCAAAAGCCTTTTGTGCATCCATATAAAAATCCTTTACTTCTTCATCATAATGTGAACATGATGGGACACAAATAAATCACTATTATATTATTTACTTTATGTTACAATAGTGATTGGTAATGTCCACAAATATACAATTCTTTATATTTAGCACGACAGAGAATGGTAATTTTTTTGTTATAAATGTGTAAGAGTTTACATAGATTATTGGCTCTAGATCCCTAATTTAAAATTAAACCATTTGATTGTCTTTGCATTACAAATTATATATATATATAAATGTTTCAAAGACATTTAGAACAAATATAAAAATAATAGTATTTTAAATCTTTTTCGCTCCTACTTATTTTTTCAAAAAATGATCTAAAAATTATTTTTATATATAATCAATAATAGTTAGAAATATTATTTGTTGCTAAATCATTTTCATTAATTTATTTGTTTAGTGTTTTAATTTTAAGCATATGCATTTTTTATTTAGTTTTAAATTAGTGATATATATATATATCTTATATTATTAGTAATACAATATCAGTATTTTTCTTTAATAGAAAATCTTGAAATACATGAGGAAAATGTCATATTTAAATTGGTTTTAAAAAATGGGGGGAGGGGAACTTTAACATTTTACAAAAAGCAAAAATCAATATTTTAAAATGTATTCAACTTATTTAAAAACATTTAGAAAAGTAATAAAAAAATTAAAAGCATAAATTCTAAAGAAAATGACTTTAAATTATTATATTTTATCTTTAAATAGTACTGATGAATGAATAGAAAGAAATCAAACAATAATAAACCACTTAAAATTATATATATATATCTTCTGTAATTACATGATTTTATTACTCGATTTAATTACTCTTAATTTAAGAATGAATTAAAGTTTATTATGTTTATTATTATTGTCTATGTTTATTATTATTGTCTTTCGTCCTCTTTTCATTTCTATTACATTTCTGTTCTGATCACTCACGTAGTACAAGTCACAGTAGTCATGGCACTGAAAAAAATGCAAATGACTTTATTCCTCTGGAGTTTATAAGAAGTTCATGCACCAAATCCGAGAGCTCCAGAATTAATCCTAGAATCTACTAATCCAAAGTTAGATTCTCTACCAACTGCTCCATACCACACTGAGTATAGTTTGACAGAGTTCATAGAGTATCAAACTTGGGGATTAGGAGACTTTTGACAGAGCCACTGACTTAGAATTGTGAGGTCCAAAAAATGATTCATGTGCTTGCAGATTTGGTGCTCAAACGTCTTATGAATTTCTGAGCAATAAAGCCATCAGCCTTTTTATATAATTGATCATTTCTCTGCATTTACCATGACAACAGAATTGTGTCGAGTTATATCAAGTGCTTTTCTATTATTTAATTCTGACTCCAATCCTTTTTCTTCATCTGTTTTATTCTTTATATTTGTTCCCCCTTTCTTTTATAGAGTTATAATAGTAATATTTATTTTTGAGTATAATAAATATTCAAATGGTTTATTACTTGAGAATTTTTAAGAAGTTTGAGTATCCAAAGAAATAGAGCTATACTATCATCCATGAATTTTGACCTCCAAAGTCTGCCACTCTATCATTATAACAAACCATAATGATTATGATAAAGAGATTGGCAAGCAATGCTAGAACAATCAATGGTGATAAGTTGACTTCATTTGAACTTAGCTTCTGGTTAGTTATTATATCTTCCTTTATGCATAAATTTATAATACAGTCTTTTTATTTGTTGATAGTATATTTATTATTTTATTATTGATCTACTGTACATGAAAGTTTACCCATGGTTAATTCAATATCTTTGGTTTATAACCTTTCTTCTCCACATCATACCAATAACCTTTTTTATTTCATTGATCCTTCCCATGGTAGTTTTTTCTATGTCTTTAATTCTCTTGAGATCTAATTTAAGATTTCAATTGTTCATAAATCATGATGCCTTCTACTATTTCTTTACAAGAACAGTTTTTATTATACTATTCTAGAGATATCAAGTCTAACATGAGAAATTAATAAATAGTAGATAGTGTCATGATATCCATATCTCCAGACTGTTCTAAAGATTTTGGCTTTTGTTTGTAAGGACTTAAGATTCAATGGAACTAATGCATTTCTTCTATTATGAGCCACCATTTATTGCTTTATAGTTTTCATGCTAATAGTTTAAAATTCAACAAAGCACTTTTATATCCCAAGTTTTCATTCCAAAAGTAAAATCCAGAAAATGATTTGAATTTGTCAATATTATAGCACTACGATCAAGTACTATTGACCACTTAACATTACAATGGATGTCTCTAGATAAGGATGACAAAAACTCTTTTTGTAGCATATATTAGGAGTAAACTTTAAAAAATCTTGTGATATTTTGTTGTCTTTATATTTTTAAAAAGTTTTTTGAATGATAAGTTTTGTGGCTATAATCTGTTCAATTTAAAATTTGGCCAGATCACAGCTGGTATTAGTCTCATGATTTTTATATTTAGAAGTTTTATCCTAAACATACAGGTAGATTTTTATTCTGTAAAGTGTATATGATGTATCTCTAATTATTATTCCTCATAGGTTGCCTAGTTATGTCAACACTTTTTCAGATAAAAATCACAGAGTATATATATTGTTTTCTCTATTGGAAATTGTAATCAGAAAGTTTTGCTGATGAGAAGATGGCCATGAATTGGTGGCTTAATATCTTTCTATGATGAAATTTGATTCTCAGTTAAGTATAGAAATTTTTAAACTTAGACTAAAGAAGTAAAGTCTTCTGAATGACTTTCAGCTGGGTTAACAAAAAAAAATCAGTTTGATCAACAGTATTCGACTTGCTATACGAATGTTTATAATGTCAATCTTAGATCATATGATCACATATATAAATGTAATTAATATTCATAAATATAAAGAATTTATTGTATATTTATAAGTATCATATTTAAAATGAAATATAATTGAATGGATATATTTTTCAGCAGTTCACAAAGTGTTTAAACATTAGATAAGTTAGCGCTGGGCTGTGACCTATGGGCTCCAAATTCCAGAATCTGCCATTTTGCTACTGCAGCAAACTATGCACAAAAGATATATATATAAATAGCATAAATGCTTTGAATATATATATATATATATATATTTGTTATCGCATTAAAGTGATACTACATCTATCTACTATGTCTATGATAAGAATTCAAATCTGGAACAGATGAAAATATTTTCAGTTTTTAATCGCAAACAGAATTTTTAAATATATATTTCAAGTTAATCATTTAATATTGAATAATAAATAAGTATCTAGTTATTTATAGCTAATATTTAAACCAAGGATGGAAAATAACTGAAACCTTAACCATCTAAAAAATTGGCAAAGTGGTATTACTTTTTCTTCGCTATTTCTCTATGAGACTGTTTAAGTAAACTATTTAAAAGCTGTTTTATAAATTTGAAGATTTTTTTGGAATTTATTCCTTTCTTCAAACTCATTTTATTTATAGATGTATATAAAGTTTTAATGCACTATCCATAATGGGTGTTGACCCTTTATCAAGCTAAATTTAAAAATCGCTTTAGTCAAACAATTCATTTTCACAATCACTCATTATTTTCAAGACAGGATCATTAAATCTTATATTTTTTGTTGCCATACTGTCACAGATTAAAGAAATATTTATGTATTGAGTGGTATCATTTACGTTCTGAGACAGCAATCAAAATGAAATCTGTTGATACTGGCAATTTGGGATTTCTACTTTTATTTTTGCTGTTTCAACAATTTCCATTCATAAAAATTATATATTTGTTCTACATTGGATATAATTATATCTATAAATTCAAAGATTTTCATCAAGTTATAGATGTAAACATTAAAATGTAATGGAATTTTTAGTTATATTTTAACCTATGATATAACCAATTAAAACTGATGACATCATAAGATAAAATCATGTGATCTAATAATAACGATAGTATTTGTCTGATTCATATTAAGCAAAAACTTGGGTCAGAATTGTTATCATAAATAACACATGACTTCAAGTTGCAATGTTAGTTTTAATCACCTGTCTCATGGTTATATCATATATAAATATTATCCAGATTAATACACAAAAATTGTTATTATCCTAGAACTATTATAGTTATATAGCAGCTGCATACCAAAATGATAAGTGCATCGTTAATCCAGGGATCTATTACTTTCAGTTTGTTGTTCTATCAATGACCTAAAGAGTATAAAGTATATCTGATAAGTTTTATGACTTCAAAACATTTTAGATTGGTGAAAATTAAAAAGATTGAAATGGGTAAGAGCAAATACAAATTTCTCAAGAATAAAACATGAATTTTAAAATAGCTAAGATATAATGTTGGGAGGATAGGGGTCTATAAAGAGATAAATTACACCAAAGCTATGGAATAATTAATTGATTTATCAGAATATTAATCATTTAATAATAAAAGGAATCATTATGGTAATTCAGTCTATAAGCAACATATGATAATTTTAAAATGAGGATATTATAGTAAAAATTGTAGGAAGTATCTGTCTCTTGTAATTGGAACTATTATAATGACTTGAGTAGTGATATTAGTTTTTATCATTTTACAAGAAGAAAAAAATCAATAAAGCATTATTAGCCCTACTAGTGACATCAATAAAGTGTCTTTGGAATTATGAAAACTGAGTCAGATTACATATACAACTCATTGCTCATATATATAATCAAAGTGAAGACTTGAAAAACACTATTTCTCTCTTATAGTAATAATGACTAAAATCATAATGGATAAATTGTAAGGATTATAAAATAAGATAATCCTTCATACGGTTAATATTTTTGCTTCCAATAATTAGGGAGAAAATCATTATTAAAAGAAATTGTTGATAGAATTCAATTTTTTTCAAGAAAGGAATTCTCACTACAGATCCCATCAGGACATTGAGATTTGGGGGAAAGAATGATAAATTTAAATAGATACCTCTCTCTCTCTCTCTATATATATATATATATTTGCTTTGGTAATTATGAAAAAAGTCTTTGATTATATATCTTGGTATATGCTAATTCCAATGTACAACAGGTAAGTTTCCAAACAGTTTTATTATGAAGCAAGATATTAGAAAATAAAAAGCAAAATAGATAGATTTTACCCTCCTTACTTATTTAATATTTTTATTCCGGCTATAATATATAAGACAAAAAAATCAAGACTAAGTATCCAATCAAGTAAATATATGAATGATGAGATGATAACTGCTGTAGACAAAACAGTGGTGACAATGACAAAAAAAATAAAGATATTACTCAATTTGTTGTGTGCATAAATATAAGGATTAAAACATCATTGCTGTCATAAAATTCTGATAGTGTCTTTATTAAGTTAAAAAATAAAATGGTAAAACAAGTGATTCACTTTAAATTGTGGCAAGTTAGTTATGAAATAAAAAATATCAAAAAAATTGGAATTAATAAAATATGTCTTTTGCGAAAATAAACACCTACTAAAATTGAAATCTCTACATCTGGAGTTAAAGAAGAAAATAATGAAGTTATGTAATTGGATCGGCAATTGTTTTATGGTTTGAGACATGAACCCTTTTATTTGAAAATATCAGAACATTTGATACACATTTTGAGAAAAGGAAAAAACAAATTTTTGAAAATTAAGCCATCTTTTATCTGTGATAATCATTTGGGTATGTACATGCATATTTAAAATTATGCTGAACCAAAAAGAGCAACTAAATATTGATTTGGATTAAGGCTTCATATCAAAATATTATAGCAGTTCAAGAACTAATTAAATGATTGTTCAGAGAATATCAGAATTTTTCTTAAAAAATAATTTATTAAAAAAATTGTGATCTTGTAGTATAAAAAGAATTACAAAAACTAGCACTTTGTTCTGTTCAAAATATATGGTAAGGATGTAGCAGCAAATAAGAATATTATATAGCCTATCTAATGATCAGATTTTATTTAGCAGAATTAATTTCATGCATTTAACAACATAGATTTTTGATTTATATTTTATTTAATCAATTTTAGAATTTGGAGTGTAGAATACAATAACAAAATTCATCTTTTAATATTTTATGGTTTTCAAATCCATGTACTTTCTTTCATATTCCAATGGTATTAAGTCTAATTCTTCCTCATCATTTTCAATAATTATCAAGATGATTTCTCCAAGTTTAATCCATCTTCTCTGATTTTTAACTTCTCTTCTTTTTATCTTCCCAACACATTTCTTTATCTCATTTATCTATCCCATGTGTGGTCTTTTTCTGCATTTTTTAAATCTCTTGGAATCCAGTTTAATATTCCAATTGTCCATCTATTATTATTTCTTCTAGTAATATGTTCAGCATAACTTCACTTCAGTCTTTTAATTATTTCAATGATAGTAGTAACATATCTCTTTTCTCTCATCCATGCATTTCATTTTTAATCTCCCCTTGTTACTCTTAACATTCATTTCTCCATACTTTGTCTAATTGTGAAGAGATAAAAAATTAATTCATTCCTTACTATATTTAACATCTTAAATTGACATGGAGGATAACAATGATAACATAAAGGATAAAATTTAAATCAAGAAAGATAATATTAGAACTTCATTTAAATTGGCTTAAATATTTATTCTATGTGTCCATTATAAGATTAAATCTAGATTAAAATAGTCATTTTTTTATCTGTTCCTGATTAAATATGGCAGTAGGTGATGTGAAAAAATATAATGGCTTTGAAAAAACATGAAATGCCAATTTGTGACATTTATTTTATATAAGATCCAATTTATAGTGTGAATTTTAATTTTTAATCAGTTTAACATTTAAAGTCATTAGATTAACTGTATTCTTTACAAAAATTATAACATTTTATTAAATCCAAAACCACCCATTCTTTAAAACATGAAGTAAACTTCAAACATAAGAAATTACATTGAAATAGTTTAAAATTACTTCTATTTTACTCATTAATCTTAAGGGTAATAGCATTAAATGGCGCTTTTATAAATAATAGTCCTGATAAATTAATAATTAATAACTTAGCATCTAAATCTTACAACGATTTAAAATGAAAGGTATTCAGTGCTTCCATTCTTCTTATAATAAGATGATGTAATACAATACTTCTTTTGATCTGAAGAAAGCAGCTAGTCAGTTGAAACAATTAGAAGAAAGTTAAATAAAGCATTGCAAAAAATGTACAAAGAAGCAAGATTTAAAGTGTAATTAGTGGAATTAGTCATATTCTGCTAAACAAAAATAAACTCGAAATCTCTTTAACCCCCCACCCCTTTTTTTTTATTCTCAAGAAAATACAAGCAAATTTTTTTCCACATTATATATAACTGATAGATGTAGAGAAATGAAAGATACTGAACCTTATACATATTTCCTGCCATCCTGCACTTCCATCTTTGTATAATTAAAAAATAAGTACACCTCTATTTTTTATGGTTCATAATAAATTGCAATACAAACCTTCTATAGAAAATTACATAATGTATATATTGAAAGCCCTTGCATTCTCTTTGTTTTTTTCTTCATCTATTGTCAGATATCATGTAGTTTGATTACAATAATGTAAATAAATATCTAATCACATACTTTATGAGTAGTGTTATGCTATTCTTCACTGCTATTGTAGAAACGAACCTTATTTTTATAAATAAACTCTAAGTTTATTTATTTTTGATATATAAAATGTTTATCATATGGAATTGATATATTTAATAACTAATTTTACAATACATTCTTAATAGATTATTATAAAGTTTTCATGGTGCAATACTACTTTATAATCTAGATTTGAATTCATGTCAAATAAACATGATTATTTGTAAGTTTAAATCTTTTTCAGGTAGATGGCCCACAGTCAACCTATTTATCTAAACATTTAATTATCAGTCATTGGCATTTAGCTATTTTTGCCTTATATAATAAAATAAATGTAAAAAAAAAATACTCAAACTCCTGTCATCCAGCAATTGGAAAGCCTGATAATTATTGCTACTTTTACTGATCTTGTGTGAAAGGCTATTGGAGAGGTCTTTATTTTTTAATTGTCATATATTTTTTATTTTTTAATTATCTATTGATTATAGATTTAAAAAATAACAATCGAGTGATTGTATGATACACACTCATATATTAATATATTTAATACATGTGCAATCTCTAGAGATTGTAAAATACCCAGAGAGAGACCCCATGTGAGATGAAGGATTGAAATATGGAAGTTTGCCAGTATGATGTAGTGAACAGAGGCGATAGCTCAGAGAAATTGGATTAAACTTGGAAAACATTCCTTTTGCAATGTTGAAAATAATGATGAAGATGATGACGATAAGTACTGGCCACACACTTTGATTAACTCGTTTTTATATTCTAGTCTCTTTTAAATAAAATAAAGTAGTCGCCTTTGTATTTTTTCTTTTATAATTCTTTCTTTTGACAATGTAAATCTAATCAGACTTAATACAAATTGAAATGTTGATTGGTGATGTAATTTATTGCTTATATAACTTAATAATAAATAGTAAGTTTTTTATATATATTATTATTGGAAAATCAATATTTAGTATATAACGATCTAAATGTTACTTGTTACGTAAAAGGTTTTAGCCTAGAAAAATAACAAAATCAGATAAAATATTTTTATGAAAGATATGTGTATATATAATTATCTGTTAATATATTTGAAACATAATAATAAAAGAATCACATATTTTTAAATCCATGGTCTTCATTTCTTAGCTTAAGTTTATTGATTTGGGTCTCTCAATATTTTAAGCATATTTGAATACTAAACCAAAACTTTAATTTCAGTGCAGTCTCTTGTGATGTTCATTAGCTAATGAAAAGAAATTTTGTAGAGTGCTTTACTTAATTAAATTTACTTTCTGAGTTAAGTGTATTTTAATAAATAATGAAATTAAGGATTTATAAATTATTGTTTTTTGTATTAAATTTATATTAATATGATGCTTACGGTTTAAATAATTTGTTTTTTTCAATTTGCAGGTATGCAAACACATTTGAGTCTTCGTCTAACTTAAACCAGAAACATAAAAGATACATGAAGAGGTGTTTGGCATCTTTATAAATATAATTCGAGTCTTACAGTGAATCATGAATATAATTTTTGCTCTCTTTTATTAATTTTTTAAAGGTATCATAAAAATAATAGTCGTTTTATACTGTTTTTTTTTTTTCATATGTCATAGCATTGGCCGGGAGGCGAACCCATAACGGTCTGCAACCAACTACTTGGTTGACAGGCAGCTGCAATGACCTCTCAGCTAACAACGCTTGACTAGTTGTTCTGTACTGTTGATAATAATATATAACTTGTAAATCAATTTTAATTATTTTATCTAGAGATTAATTATATTGGCATTGTTCATAGCGATGACTTAGTTGTTTGTGTTTGTAGTACTTAAATACCAAATAAGTAGGTCAAATAAATTTATATAATACTAAAAAAATAATAACAATAGGTTTGGCACCCATAGAAGTATGAAACTTCCCCCATTAGTAGATAATGCCTTATTATATTGCTATTGTGTTTTTATCATCACAGTTAATCAATTGACACTCATTTACCAAGCTGGAATAGTTAGATAGGCTGACTTGGATACAGACTGACTACTTGGTAAAAATTTAAATCTGTTTGTAAAACATGATTCACTCAATTTGGAATTGAACTTCTGGAATGGTATAACAAACAGATATCTTAATCCTATATTACACAACAATTTACGTCACAAGATATAGTTTTTACACTGTAAAAGCCTTCCATTTAAAAACAGTAGATATGACAACTATACTATAGCAATGATATCTGATAAATTTCCCTTCATGACACACCAATAAGCAGGTAAAAGTGTATGCTTTGTTTATAAGGTATAATTGATATATTTTGGTCCAGACTTTTAGTGAGTATCTTTGTTTAGAATACAATACTGTACAGTCTTGAAAATAAACAATGCTTTTCAATACACTTATATCCATATACACAGTATATAAAGCCAATAGGAATAAAAAAATAATTGTTAGTGAGAAAAAGTTTCTTTATCATTTAAGTCATTTATCTATAGATTATTTTATGAGAATAATCATTTATTGGGTAGTATGAAAGTTTTTAAGAAGGGAGGCCATAATTTTAATTCATTATTAAATAGTTTAAAATAGACAATTGGTGCAGTTTATAAGATTTCTTGCAGTTGGCATAAAATTTATAGCAGTCAAAAAAAATTATTGAAGGAGTTAAAATTCATAAGAGTAATGTTAAAAATAAATATTATAAATCAGCTTTGTATATTTATGAACTGAATACAAGTCATAAAGTACTATTTGGCAATGCAGAAGTTATTTTTTATAAAAATAAATGAATTAATAAAATGTCTAAAAAAACTTTGATAATAAATCTTCTTGAATCTGAAGTCACCAATCTCATGAAACATTCTTTGATTGTTTTGTACATATGTGCATGTATCTAGTTGAATTTCACTTGATAAGGTCTATTTGTTGAGAGATTGGACCATAGGCATGATATTTGATACTCTGCTATAGTTGTTAATACTAATAAAAAAAATACTAAATCAGAGTTTAAATATGTTTATTGAATTATTAGTATCAAGTATACTTTTGATGCTATTGCATCATGGTTAGTCTGCTGAAAAAAACATTTTTTGCTATTTGATCACTATTTGTTCTATGGTTCATTAAGTATTCATTTTTTGCAATGAACTAAACCTATTTGATTTTGTGTCTATGATTACTCCTCTCTTCATACATTATTTTGTCATAATTTGGATAAAAAAATTTTATTATAAATTTATATAAAAAATAGCATAATGTATTATTTCCATTTTCGATTATATACAGTTTAGTATAAATATCCAACACATATATAAATATTATGCAGAATAAAAAATAAATAAATAAAAATAAATACTAATTCACCAAATACTTTCAATACTGTATACCAGTTTCATGGCAAATAGTTTGAACTAAAAGGTTAATATTCCAGGGCATGTTCAATAGAACACTTATATTACATTGATTAAAGATGTCATTAGGCTTAGCAATAAATCAAGTTTCTTTCCTCTTTTTATCATTAGACTCATTACAAATATCACTGATCATTTGAGGAAAACATTCGTGACCATTAATTTTCTTATAAATAAAAAATACTGAATTAACCTGAGATTCCATTTTAGATTTCTTATATTGATAAACATGTTGCTACAACCTTGTTGATATATTAGCCTTTGCTTCCCCATAATAAATAGCATTATTACCAGACTCACAGCAAATAATTGAATAAACAACTCATATTTATCATCACCATCCACACTATCTTTTAAATTATTTATCAACCTATTTAAACATAAGGGAGATCTAAGACCAGCATTAAAATCTTTACCAATTATTTATTTCAATTTCTAATTTATAAATGTCATATATGGCAAAGAAATCCATTCCTTATCTGTTTCTTCTTTAACTCCATACTTTGTTTAGACTTGACTTTATAATAAAATAAATACAATTGTTTATACAACAACCATTGTTCTAACCCACACTTATTAAATCATTAATATAACCTTCAATATTTTTTTTCTTATTTGCCTCACATGTACACAAATATAAATTATGATTAAAAAACCATTTAAATCAAGATAATTTTTAATTAAACCATATCTACGATGATGGATATATAAAACCCCTTTTATTTAATGGTTTAATAATCATTTTATACACAAAATCTTTATGAGCTCTACATATATTTACATCTAAATAATTCAAAGACATTATCTTCAAATTCCATAGTTCATACTAAACCCAAATTATTATTCAAATTAACAAAAAAATTGTCAATCAATTTTCTTATTTCATATACAAACACATCATTCACATATCTTCTATACAAAATATTATCATTGTCATTTATAAATGGCTCTACAATATATGTTACCATTTCTGAAACATACAATCTACAAATAATATAGCTTACTGCCAAACTCATTGGCCAACCATTCTTCATTTGATACTTATACTCCCCATATCTTGCAATAATATCTTACATTCAAAAACATCCATAATAAATTTAATTTTACATACATCTACATCTAATGTATTACAATTTATAAACATAGCACTGTATAAAAATAAATGCTTATATACATTACATCTGTAAATGAGATATTTATTTTATATAGCACAATGTTTTTTATAAACTGTACTAGTAATAATCAGCTATTAAGCTAATGCACACACTCTTTGTGGATTTTTAACTATAAATAAATACTCTCACTTCCAAACACAAGATAAAGTCTTTGTGAAAAGATAGAATGAATCCATCTATCCTTTCTACCCAAACATTTATGTATGGGCAAATCTTAATCATTTGGGAATGAGAGCATAGTAATGGTAGTTTAAAGTGATTGCTTAACAACTTCACACTCTCATTCTCAAATGCTTAAGATTTGTCCATACATAAACATTTGGATAGAAAGTATAGATGGATTTATTTTATCTTTTCACAAAGACTTTACCTTGTATTTGGAAGTGAGTGTATTCATTTATAGTTAAAAATCCACAAGTTGCATGTGCATTAGCTTAATGGCTGATTATTACTAATACATCTACATAATAATCTGTTAAAAGTTTTTTAATTTTACTTATAGATTGTCTACAATCCACAGAAACATATAATTTACAAGCATCCAATATGAATGTCCCATTGAGCATGCATTGGGATATTAACCATTCAGTTTAAATTAGTCGACATCAATCTGGAATACAGTAATAAAAGGATTTGGTGAATTAGTACTTATTTTTCTTTTTATTTTTTTTACTATGTGCAATATTTATATACATGTTGGATATTTATATTTGGAACAGAATTGGTGATTTATTTCCACTTTAATATAGTAAAATTATAGTTAAACAACTTATATTTTTTTTGTTTTTGTATCCATTGTAAAATGTAGATTGTGGAATGAATATTAAAATTATATATATATATATATTGTAATGAACCAGAGAATAAGCTTAATGTAATCTGCACTACAGGGCGCCATCTAGGCATTTGAACCTAGAAAAGTTTATAAAGTAGGCAGATACGTAAGTGAAATTTGATTCCGGTCATTAGCCCAAGTCACTAGCTCAGGGAGTAGCAGAGATTTAGTAATATAATATCTTATCTAATTATATTTCAATATTAAAAAATAAATAAAATAAGCCACTGCCAGTAATTAACATACAAAAATTTATTTACGCACATATATATATATAAAATTTAACATTATTATTTTAGTATGTTTATTTTAGATTTTAATTTGATTTTATAATTTAAATTTACATTTTAATTTTTATAATATTATAAGTTTACATTTTAATTAAGTTCGCACAGATGGATTTATGAAAGTTTGTTTTATAATGTTGAGTATAGATCGGTTACATAGATTACACGGTTAAAAACATTTTAAAGTAAACATAAACAATCAAAATACAAAATCATTGATACCGTCAATTGCATAGGGATTTACAAGAAACCCAATGGTGTTCATCATAAGACACCGCATTAACACCAATAACTTAAAAAACATCTGAATAAATACATCTTAGATACTCACCATAAGGTATCAGTATTTACCAAATGTCTATATATTTTGATCACCTATGAAAACCCAAAACACAATTAACCGATAACCAATCCATGCAAGCATCTATAAACAACTTAAATTTAATGCATTTTTATTTAGTGTCGAGTATGAATAGACTACATAGATTTGCATTTGAAAGAAAATATTCTATCCTTATATAACCTTAGGCCAAAAGTTCGCAGTCGAACTAATGCCAATTCATCTGATATATCGATGTATTCAGTGTAATACGAAATATGGCAGCACAAAAAGTTAAGAGAAGAAATTGCCTCTCATCAGATAGGAATACATATATCTATCTGACAAGAAGAGCAATAAAAAAAACTCCATAGAAAGGAACTGCGGTCTCCGACTTATAATTCCTTCCATAGGCAAATGGGTGAGTGTGGCGTATACAAACGATTCTGCCCATAGCGAATCTTGCATTACATCTACTAACTACACCAATATATCCAATCCACTGACCTAATTTAACTACAAAACAAATAACCTAAGATTACCCTCCCCTAATATAACTTTACAAATCTATATAGCCATTCACACCCGACTTAAATTTAATATTTAAATAACTAGTTTAATGACAAACAGAAATCATGATAAAACTTAAAGAACAAATAAATAAATGGAAATGATTTTACAAAAGAAATACATTAAATAAAATTATAACTAATTAATAAATAATGTTGGTCAGATAGGATTCTATTTCTTAATAAATTAAAGACTGAGAAAGTTTATATTTTAAAGTTCTTAGTGTTTCAAAATGTTTTTAAAGTTCTTATGATTTTTTTTTTCAATGTTCCTCTTTATTCATTGCATGCAGTTTGGAATCCACATTAAATCCCCCGATGATCCTGTTGTCCTCAGTATAAAAAAAGCTATGTTTCATTTCTTTTTTTAACAACTGAAGGGATTGAAGAGTGCGTCTTTTAAATCCCTTCTCCTTCAACTCCGCACTAACACATATAGTCACATCTCCTCCTTCTAATTAATTAAACCAAATCACGTTTTATTTCCAAATTTTTTCTTTTATACATAACTTTAGGATCCAATGGACATTACATCATCATTGATGATGATCCTTCCATTGAGGTCCAATTTCCCTGATGGATTTCTTTCATTGGCTAAAAGTTTCTATTGTTTTCCTATCTGACTCTTGTTTATACATTTAAATGCCCAATGGCTTGTTCACTTGGACTAATTAAAATAATAATTTCCTTAACATTAATTAACCTGTTTTCCAAATCCAAAGATATATTTAAAGATATAATTTAAAGATATAATTTTATCTCCAAATCTTTTTAAAATTTAGTTTTAAAATACTTTTTCTTTAATAAAGTTTTATTTTAATAATTTTTCTCCTCTGTGCGATTTATATATATATACAAGTTTAAGGTAGAATTTATTTTCAATTTTTCTGTCTTAAAAAAAAATATTTTAAATGCGAACGTTTTATTTTAATGTTTAATAATAATAAAAAATAATGTAACGTCGTCTGTGCTCGTTACAATATATATATATATATTATTGTTACTTTTTCATAAACCAAGGCATCAACTCAAAACTAAATACCAAAAGTTTGTATTCTGCATATATTGAGGTTTATACATTTTTAAAATTTATTTTGAGCTTGAATTCCTTACTTTTATATTCTGTTCATAACTCATTAATTTGTTTTTAAACCTGATTATTTGCTTAAGCCCAATTTTTTTAATCTATACTTTCTCTTGCATACATTACTCTAGAATACTTCAATTATCTCAAATATGTCACACATGATTACTTTTTATATTTTTGGAAACTTTTGTGATTTAAATTACAGTATTAGTTGTCAATTTATTGTCATACTTTTTGTAAGCATGTTACTTTATTTATCAATATATCTACATATCTATCTAATTGTTTATTATCAATCTAACTACTTATCTGTCTATCTATTTATTTATATACTATCTATCTAAATACTATCTATCACCTATACACATGTGCATATATAATATTATAGTCAACAAGTCTTAAGACACACATAAAGGCAAATAGAATGATGCATAAGATATATTTATCTGTTTTATCAAAACTTATATAAGCATGTAATGTAATTTGTTAATAATATAAAAGAGATATTATTATGCTATAAAAGACATGTATGACCACATTAGGATACGATCAAACTATAACACAATTTGAAATGCTACATACAGAATTGTAAGTTTGCTCCAAAATTACATTTCTATGTAATGCTTTATATGACATATTTATATATAAATAATATCTAAATATTAATACTTAAAAAAACACTATAAATTTATATATATATACATTGTATCTATATTGATATAAGCACATATAATTTTATCTAAAATTATATTATTAAAATAATCGTTCATAAAAGAAAAACATAAAATTAAACGTTGAAGAGTTTATTACAGTTTGTTTTAGAAAAGGATAAAAATCAAATAGTTTTCTAGCGTTAGTTTTGAAATAAAAAGCTACAATTAATTAATCAAAAGGGGGGAGGGGGAGTCTTGGTTTAAGAAATGAAACTAAAGGTTTACAAAAGGAAATAAATAGTTTTATTAGTATTCATAAAAATATAATTTAAAAAGTTAAAACATACAAATCTCTTTTCATTCAAGTTTAATTAAATAAAAAATAATGTTAAAACTAAATAGTAAATTGTATTAAAAATATATGTGCGTATATATGTGCGATTTGTAAATAAATAAAATGTATGCGAAATAAAAGAAGATTATCATTAAAAACACGGCAATGGCTATTAATAAAATAAAACAACATGTTTTATTGCATGGCTATTAATAATTAAGCAATCTTCCAAAACACGTTTATCAAAGAATTAATTGATAAAGAATTCCGACAACACATATTTGCCGGAGGATATTGAAAAGAAAACACTTCATTGGTATAAATACTGAATATTTTATCAGACAATCAGTTGAGACAATCAGTTCACAAAGTAATTGAGTAGTGCAGTTCAGAAATTAATTGAGCAGTTAACAAACAAAATGCAGTGTTGAGAAGATCTTAGGAATGCATGTTTATCTCCAGCCCAGATGTCTGAGAAAACAGCAGATCTGCCCGTGAAATAATGTCAGCTTAACATCTTAGAAAATCTCCGTCAGTATCTATTTGTCTCCAATAGCAATATTCATGAAAATCAGGAAACTCAGCATGGAAACGTCCCAGCCAGCTGGTAAGCATTCATAATGGAAATATCCTCACCGAAAGCAGCCACCAAAGAGAACAAAATTCTACGTCTACATTCAAAAGCCTAGGTAAAACATTTGCTTATTTCATTTATACTGTAATAGCCCTTGCATTGCATTAATTCGTACGAATCTTTCAAGAGTCTAATTATATGAACTCTATATCATACATAAATGAACTATTGATGTGTGTTATTAAATTTCAAATACTATGTAGTCCTTTATTATCATTATTATGTGTATGCATGAGTTAATATGTGCGTGATCCTTATATCAATATTATTAGTCAAAGTAGATAAATTCCCAGTGTTCTGCTATGAAAATATTCAAGAATACTTAAACTATTTAGAATGTTAATTTAAAAATATGCGTGTGTTTTTATTAGAATTATAAAATGTTTAAATTTAGTAAATAAATGTTAGTTAATAAATTGTCTTTAAAATTAAACTTCATTTGTCGGTCAATTCTTTTTAACAAATTCTTTATCAAGTCTTTTAACCCCTAATTATGTATAATCTATTAGTGATTACAAACAGCTGAGCTAGTCATGGATTTAGGCATTGAGTTAGTGGCCATTGCTCAAAGTGCGTTATTTATTCATCCTTGAATAGATAGCTGGCGCCCGTGTTTATACACAAACAAAAAAAAGTGCTTTGAACTTGGTGTTGAACTCAACAGCCGACAAGAAGTTATGTCCTGGAAATGTAATGCTAGTTATATATTTTATAGCTATCATTTGGGCATACATACTCTCCGAGTATGTTCTTCTCTGCCTAAGAGACCGGTATTTCGAATGCACATATTCGAACCCGGTTCAATATATATATATTCATTTGATTTGTTTACCATTATATACTTATCCAATGTATCATCATAGTGTCTTAGATCTTGGTGCATATAGTTAATACTAATCTTAATCTCACAAAAAAATCAATTATTTTAACTATCTTTATTTGAATTTCCCAATTACAGTCAATTATTAGTAGCACACAGGTTAGTATATACACAATGTTTTGAGGGCTATTATTCTTTTATCTTCTTTAGGTATTGCTGGTCTGATCAGTGGCAATATTAGCTTGGGAATCAAACCTGGATTTTTAGATTCTTGGATATTAAATTTTACTGTTATGCTCTAACTAACTGTATCAGTCTGACAAAGGCAACAGTTAGTAGAAATTAAATATTCTTATCTATGAGATTCCTCCTGATAAGAGCAAAGTTAATTAGTGGTTTCTCGACATTACATACAATCACAGAAGGTTGACTTATGGCATTATTAGCCCTTGTCAAGTCAGCATCTTCTTCAAATTTTTTCTGTGTACTTTTTCCTCTCTATTCAAAATGTTTGTATTTTCTCAATCAAACATATATTCATTAGTACATACATACCTGTTACTTTAAATACATATATTTTCTAATCATTAGTTTGTGCTTTTACAATCATTTGTCCATAGGATGATTGGTATCACCAATCTATGTAATTTTTCATACCGTTGTGCTACATTCAATATTTTATAGGAAATTATGGAAATATGCCAACATATAAATAAAACTAAACTGCCAATATCACAAACCTTCAGATAAGCACTAAGTTTTCAGTATAGACTCAATATATCAAACTTTAGACATTTATAAAAAATTATTTCTAAAACAGATCATAGTAAAAAATCAATTAACCTTTTTTATGTAAATGTAAATCTGAAGGAATTGATCCTAGTGGTTTGCAACTAAAAACCCCAATTCACTCCCCGAGATCTGAAAAAATTACTGAGACTGTAAGTGAGGCTCTGTTAAGAGAAGGAATAAATGCTCAAATGTTTTTCTAGTATCAAACCATGTATTCTATTAATAATGAGAATTTTTTTTCTAAAATAAACTTACTGATGAAGATTTCACAAAAGTTTCTTAGTCAATAAGAAAAATAATATTCTAAATTACATGGAAAAATTTAAAAATGCCAAAACACAATAGAATAGTATATTAAAAACTATAATGTACTATGCTATCTACCAGCTTCATCTGTCAAAATTCTTAGTTTTAAATATCTAACAAATGCTGTAATTTCTGTTTTCAAAAAAGAATTCAATTTTGTCATAACACTATTTTTATTCTTTATTAAATATAATTGCAACAGCAGACGAAGTTACTCAAAAATTGCCTTTAGAAGCAGCAGAAAAATTATGCTGGAGAATAAAAATAACACTTGGGAGGCATCAAAAGTTAAAGTCAAACATTTCCTATGATGAGAGAAAAGTTATTAAATATCTCAAAGTAGATAAGACTATAATCATTTTCCCTGCTAACAACAGTAATGTGACAGTTGTAATGGATACAACTGATTATGACAACAAAATACAAGAACTTTTCACAGCAGACTAATAAAAAACAGGAGCAAAAATATGATATTAAGTACAGATACAAAGTTACAAGCATTATTAAGAAAGCATCACAGGTACTTCAGTGATACAGAAAAAAGTAAATTGACATCATATTTTGGCAAAATTCCCCATTTTTATAGTGTACAAAAATCCATAGAGATCATGTTCCATTACGACCTATTGTTAGTTTTAGATATTCATCTTGCTAAAACATCAATATTTCTTCTAAAAATTCTTAGTTCTTTGGCATACAAGACCCAGTCTTATTACTAGGAATTCTAAGCACTTTGTACAATTAATCAAGAATATGAAAATTGAAAGGACTGACATAGTGGTAAGCTTTGATGTAGAAACTTTATTCACAAATTTATCATCTGAAAAAGCATTGTATGTTGTAAGGGTAAGATTAAATTATGATAATAGCTTACAAACCAGACAACTCTTCTTATTGGTACTATAATTAAGTTAAGATTCTGCACAACAACATATTTTTAATACAACACAGGTATCTTACAAAAAATCAAGGTTGAAATGAGCTCACCGTTGTCACCCCTGATTAGCAGTATTTACATAAAAGAACTTGAATCCATAATCATGTAATTATTCCATATCTATCCAAATTTTGGATTAACTATGTTTATGATACATTTGTTGTATGGCTACATGACAAAACACTACTGAAAACTTTCTGAAAATACATCAACAACTTTCCCTTCAAGTAAATTTATAATAAAATCAGAACAAGAACAAAAATTGGCATTCTAAAGATGTTTTTGTGATGACTTCTTTATGGCATAATAAACCTACAGCCCACAGATAATCCATACATATAGGAAAATACTTAGCATAAACTTCCAATCATACCAGAAACACAAGACATAATATAGTATTACTACAGAAAAAAATAATGGAAGTTTGTTCAAAAACCAGTGACTTGGAAAAGAACAAATCTATATAAAACAAACTCTCATGAAGAATGGTTATCCATTGGCTTTTATTAAAAAACCTTAAACAACAACTGTAGTTAATTCATATCAGGAACAGCAGATAAATAAAAAAATCTACACAGCAACATAACATGAGAACAGTTTTCCAGAATGATATCACAGTCTACACTTGAAATGCTAAAAAGCAAAAACTGCATCTATGAAATACCATGTAAAGATGAAAGGATGCAATTTGGTGAAACCACTGACCTCATTAAAACTGATTTCAAGAGTACAAAGTAATGATTAAAAATTAAAACAGATGTATTTAAAATAGCAGGTCATATATGTACCAATAAACATATGTTCGATTGTAAAAATATGAAAATATTTGATAGAGAGGCAAAGTTAGAAAGAAGAACATTCAAAGAAGGTGATCACATATCAATAACAAATAATTCCATAAGTCAACCTAGTGTGTTTATATATAATATCTGGAAATCACTAATTAACTTTCCTCTTAGGAAAAATTAGAAGAAATCAGGAAGAACATCATAGATATGTATATAAATTTCTACTGACTGTTGCCTTTGTCAGAGTGTCTCATTTGTTTAGAGCATTATCTTAAAATTCAATATCCAAGAATCTAAAGGATAAGATCATTTTCTATGCTATTACTGGAATTGGTCAGGTCATCAACACCTGAAGAAGAGGGGTCAATAATGCCACTCAAAATGTGTATATACTAACATATGTGCTATTAAATATTACATGATCACTATTTCTTATGCTGGCTCTTAACTGTTATTAAAACAGTCAAAACTCTCTATATGTATTGCCACTCAAAACCAATCCTACCTAATAGGATGGTGGTGGCTATGGTTATTAAAAAACCAAAGGCATCAAAATATATGGGTACTGAACTTAGTTCTGACCTATATGACTATATAAGCTGATGAGCTTGGATTGTAAATATTATAGTGTTTCAATTTAAGTCCCATAGTATTGTAGTTAAGGAGAGATAATAGGTCACTGCTGGAGGGTTGCATTGGATCCTAAGATCTAGATGCAGTACTCTCAGATCCAAGGCTTCTCACTGATGAAAGCTACAAGCCAGAATCTAGTCTGGGAATATTGGATGAGTAGGCATTAGATGGGGATTTTATGCACAAGCCTTCTGGCATCCATTGATTACTCATTCCTAAAAAATCATATGGATGCTTAAAAAATCTTGGCACTATGGTTATATGTATTTGGATCTAGTGGTAAAACAAATAAGTTGTTTATTTAGCACTTACGATGGACAATATTCTTATATATTCATAAGATATCTATTTCCATTTCAAATTTTAGGAAAATCACTCTAGATGACTTATTTAGGGAAAATAGATTGACATAATTACTAAGAAACATAACAGAAAACTAATTTGCAGCCAAATTAGTTAGGTATTACAGAAATAATTTACATGAAGCAACAATGGAATTACATGATTAATTAGTACAGATCTCTGATAAACTCATTGGAGATCTTGTTGACTTTACACAAGACAAAGATTAGTCTGCAAGAAGGTTTCTTTAATGAGGACTATAAAACTGTAAAATAATGAGTGCTCAGTGGTTTAGGAAAATAAACTATGAAGTCAAGTTGAACCAATGAACCTTAAAGAGAATAAACATTTTACAAAATGATAACTTAGAGAGTTTGCAAGATGTCAAGATTATTGTTTTTTGAACCAATGTACCCAATAATATGTACTGTATTTTCCTTAATAAAAAAACTACTCTAAAAATCTGCTTTCAATTATGACAAAATTTTTAATCCTGGTTGTTTTCTCGTTATACATTATATTATATATATTCTGAATTTCAGTATCATCCTGTGTCTTTTTGAAAACATTTTTTTAATTGAATAAGTAAAATCTACTTCATTTTATAACAAAATCGATTATTTATAATAAAATAATGAATATCATATTTATCTTCTTATATATTTTGATACAAGGATAATATAGAGTTTACACTAATTTCTAATTTCATTCTTACATTTTACATGTCTATATGATTCATATATAAATACAAATACAATTATCCATTTACATCAATATTAAATAAATGTTTTATTATAGCAGCTACAATATCAGAAAATGATTAGGTATCTAGTTAAATTTATTCCCAGCTATATTTAAATCTAAATGAATCATTCCATTTAACATTACGAAGACAGTAGTTTACTACATAAATATATAAATGCAATCCATTTTTTAAAGTGTGAAAGAATTATTATTATATAATCATCCATTTTTGTATGTTCAAACAAATAAGGCAATATTAAGTACTTTGGATTGTAAGTGCATTTTCAATTCGATGATAACATTCTTTCTGTAATTAAATTTAATAAATCATATATATAAAAGATATATTTTGTGGGTTCATCCGTGTTAAAAATTTTAAATATTGATATTCTGACGTTTTGACTTGGTCACACAAGTCATTCACTGGATCCAGTGGATGACTTGTGTGACCAAGTCGAAATGTCGGAATATCAATATTTAAAATTTTTAACACGGATGAACCCGCAAAATATGTCTTTTATATATGCAACCCGTGAAAATCTTTGTTTCAACATATATATATATTGCAATGATTGTTCTACTTTCTGTAAGGTGTTAAGAGAGGATAAAACTCAGTTCTTATATTGTACAAGAGCATCATGATTAAAGATGTAGTTGTCAATTTGGGTGAGGAAATTCAATTTTTGTTGCCACTGGATCAACTGGATTACCCGAGGAGCAAAGATTCTTCATGAAATGAATGTGTAGTGAGAGAAGATGGTTATATTTTCTTCAACGGTAAATGGTTATGATATGGTAAAGTTAGGATGATAGAGGGCTGATAAAAGCTAAAAAATTTAATACATATATGTAATTAAAAGTCTCATAAATACTAAAAAGATGAAAACAAATTAAAGATGAATCTCTTTAAAAACATAACATTTTAAATAGCTACATAAAAATTTCAGCTTTTATAGGAGTATAATATCTCTCCCTATCAGTGGTAAAAGTAGCATCATAAAACTGTTAATTGATTTGTTTTTATGGTCAGGGTATTATCTTCATATAATCATTCTCTATTAAACGGGATCTTTATTTACTCTTTAATAGAAACTAGAGGATCATTTTTCAACTAGTAGAGGTTCACCACTAATTTGGCCATGGGTATATAAAGTGTTAAAAAAAAATTTCAATATTCATCTGGCCAAGATTTGAAATTCAGGTTATGATCATAATATGCAAATGTATTACCACTAGCCTCAAAAAATTCTATGCTAAGTGATAATCTAACAATTCTAACAAAACGTTGATATTAATTTTTATGTTACTGTATATAATTATATAGAACTAACATATTTTTGAAGGAAAAATATATTAAGCAATTAGAGAGTGATTGACTGATTATAAAATAAATTTTTTGAGATGTAGTTATTAAGCACTTAAGTAATTTTTCTGTGTTAAAACAGGTTATTAAAACGTTTAAAATTTAATGAAGTTCAGATGAGTTTTATCTAAAATAAATAAAGTTAATTTCAGTAATTAATCATTACAGAAAATTGAAAATGAATGGAATATAAAATGATTTATAATTTGTCCTATAAAAAGATAACTGATATTGAAAAATTGATGATAAATTGTATCAAATTAGAAAAATCATTTCTATAAAGACAAAAACTTTTTAGTAATTATTTATATTATAATATATATATAAACTGTTTTTTATGAAACTAAAATAAAGAGTAATGTACACCTTTTTGGAAACTCAAAATGTAGCAATCTAATTATCAATATTAATAATGCAGTGTTAAATATAACATTTAAATATAATTGTTTAAACTGTGCAATTTATTTTCATCTTACATTTACACATACATGTGCGTGTGTTTCTGTGGGTGTACTATAGACTGTTGTTACCTTGTATATATATATATATATTAATAAAATAAAATCTATTAGCTTGATTATTATTATAAATTATAAATTTCATTTTCAAAACATTCTAATATTTAAATATTAATTAATCATACTATTATTTGAAGATAACAATGAATTATTTTTTGAATACGAAATTATTAAACTTTTCAACATATATGTACAGTTTGATTTAATTTAAAAATTAAAAATAATGTAGATGTGGGTATTATTTTATTTTGGTGCAATTTATCACTATATTTTTTTTAAGGAATTACACTATCTAGTTTACCACTCATTTTTTTAAAATAATATTTTCAATTTTTCTTCTTAGAGCTCAACTTATCTTCCAATTTTTAGATGTTTTACACTTAAGATTCATCAGTTGTCTTCTGTAGTTATCCACATGATTACATAATTAGATCCCTTGCATTATAACAATCTTTTTTTTGTAACCAGATATTTAATTCACTTAAATGTATCTGTTAAAAATATTACACATATATATATATATATGTAATATACAAATCAATATATATATATAATATACAAATCAATATATATATCAAAATACAGTACAATTTATATAAATTATATTCTTTTAGAAGTACTTTCGACTATACACTTTGTAGTCTTTATCAACTATATAACGTTGAATAATCGAAACGAGACAACCCTTAACAATACCCATAGTTCAATTCAGATTTCCCACAATTCTGTTATCTTAACATTTGATGACTGGTGATTCATTAACATTTGACAATATAAATATATATATAATTAGAAAGGATTTAACTCAGACTTTCAAGCTCCCTATATTTATCCAATCCATCCTGTACAATTGATGCACATGACTACATACATTTGAAAAAGATAAATGATCTCCAATTTATATATGTCATGCTGAACCAGTACTCATTAGTTGTTCCAGATCACCATCTCTGCTTATATAATTAGTGCTCAGTTTATATTAAAATAGAAAATCTTCAATCTAATGGACAGGCTTCAATCTTCTCCATCCTCCAACTCTTCAGCCATCCTTATTATTGAAAATATGAGAATGGAACACTCAAAGCCTTTGTCGATTTCAATATTAATGTCATACCCATGCTAACTTTACAGTACTCAGATCACATAGGACCTTAAAATGTTCATTCAAATACACAGAAGAGAGATGGGAAGAATACAGGCTAAATATATAATATTTAAATACAAGTGCATTATCTACACTAAACTTAATGTAATTAAATGGGATTTGAATTTAAACTCCCAACATTTATCTACTCCATCCTATACAACAGATCCACATGATCTCATACATGTAAAAATGACAAATGATCCTATCTTGTTCACATGTTTGTGATCATGTGTATCATTTGAATAGAATAGAATGAATAGATGTAGGAAGCTTGAAAGTCTGAGTTCAAAACCTTTCTGATTGCATTAAGTTCAATATAGGTAATAAATGTTTAAATTTTACATATTCAACCTGTATTTTGCCCATCTCTCTTCTGTTTATTTATATGGAAACATTAAGGTCATATGCATAAGGGGTCAGAGTGACTTAAATTCAACATGGGTATAGCAAGAATATTGGCATCAACATGGGTTGTGAGCTTTCCATCATCATATTTTTAAGGATAAGGATGGCTAAAGTGTTGGAGTGTGGATAAGATTGAAGCCTGTTCATTAAAGTTTGAAGATTTGCTATCTTAATATAAAGTGAGCACTGATTTATGTGTGTGTGTGATGATCTCGATCAATTACTGAGTGCTGCTTAAACATGAAATATGAATATTGGAGATCATTTATCTTTTTCACATGTATGTGGTCATATGTATTTGTTTTATAGAATGGAGTGGATAAATGTAGAAAGCTTGAAAGTCTGAGTTTAAATCCCTTCTTACTTATTACATTAAATTCAGTATAGACAATATACTTGTATTTGAATACTATATATATATATATATATATATATATATATATATATATATATATATTCTCTGTCGCATTTCAATTGAAAATTTACTATTAAATTGATGTTTTTGTATCAAATA
Source organism: Epiperipatus broadwayi (assembly GCA_028023455.1). NCBI lineage: Eukaryota > Metazoa > Onychophora > Udeonychophora > Euonychophora > Peripatidae > Epiperipatus > Epiperipatus broadwayi. The sequence continues at coordinate 1,863,020 of JAQFVV010006369.1, read as the reverse complement.
TCTGTGTAACAGTTCTTACTAGAATATTAATTATATTTTTGTTGATTTCATTCAAGTGTAAATCATCTTTCAAATCTGTTAATATTTTTAAATGATTTGTAAGATTTTGTTTAAGTTCATTAAAATATTTTTAAAGATTATAATTATCAAATGTTTAATACTTTTGTCTTTCTCACTTTGTATTAAGACACGGCATGCATCTCAGTGATCATTGATAACATTCTGTGTTGAATTTATTAATCACATTATAATCTAAAAATACATATTTTCTGTTAGTTAAAAGATAATACAACTCTTCTGTATTACCATTTGTTGTTTTTTTTTCATATTTATTTACATTTCAATTCTCCTGTCATCCATTAAAGGAAGTTCTAATACCCTTTTCTGCAACTTCAAATTCTACAAATCTATGCTAAACTCATTTCTGGTTCTACAACCAACCTTACTTAAGCTTTATCTTTCAACCATCTAGCATTTAAAATGTATGACAATTTTAAAACTTTGGTTGGTCTGTGTAATAGCATTTAATATATCTTATAAAATTATCTTTGTCATTACAATGTATATTTGTTTGTGCTTAAATATGATCTATCTGAATTTGATATTCTATATTAAATTAAATAACAACATGTTTTATTTTATCTAATACACTTCCTAATGTTGTTTCTTTATCTTTTTATTTATAAAGTATTCCACTTCACTTGTACTTTTACAGTAAAGGACATAGTTAATTTTTATAAATCAATTGGGTTTTTTTTCATTATTTTTTTAACTTCACAATGTCTAACCATATTCTATTTTAATATTAAAGGGTTCAATTTTCAATTAGATAAATATGATATTATTTGAATGACAATATCAATTCTGAATACCTAAGTAAAAGTCTTTTTGATTTCTCTTTAAAAAATCAAGCAATATAAATCTTAACGATCTCTTGACATGTTCATAAAATTGCAGGTTATTATTAGTGAAGGATTAATCATATAGTAAATGAAATGCATAGGTTCTTCACTAATATGCATTACCTAACTATGTGAGTTTTCTGAGTTTAAGACCAAATAAATATTATGAATTTCTTTTTAGTTACCCAAAGCTCTAAAACCAAGGCATTACTTTGGACTATTTGAAAGAGAATATATATATATTGTAAATATCAATAGGTCGATATTTATATTTTAAAAATTTGTTATTTGTTATTAAAAAAAAAAATCTCTTTAAGTTAAAGTTTACATATGAAATATTTAAATTTTTCTTTTATGTTTATTAAATATAGTTATTATTTGAAGTTATTATTTTATTTATATATATTGATAGTACATCGTTATAAACATTTAATTATTAAAATAAATAAGGACATATAAATTATTAGTTATAAAAAAAAATTATTTTATTTATGATGATTATTAAATGCAATAAATAATTATTTATGTATATTTTAAAAGATGTCAAATTTTCGATTTGATACTTTTTATATGTATACTTAATATTTTATTTTTATTTTGATGTTAATTGTTGTAAAAGAGAACATATATATATAGCATGAGTTTTAAAATAGCATCTGCTGGCATGAAACCACGCGACAATAATAAGGAAGCCATTATTAGGATTATTGCTTATTAAAAATGGGATATAGAACAAACAACTGAAGGATAGAATTTTATTACATTTTATTTCTTTAAAGTTTACCATTTTTAAAATACTGAAGTAACGTATATATATTTTGTAATAAACATATAAATTATGACGGGGTAATAAGGATATATCGCAGCTAGGGCTGCATCATCATCATCGCTTTCATATATTCTAAAGCAATTTTTCAATGGAACAACTAAAATTTTCAACGTATAAATTTCATCGCGTCTGGAATTAAAAGCTGGTATAGCTATCTTAAATGTATTATCGTCAATTTAACTCTAATCTGAAAGTAAGTGTAATTGATGTGCTGGATTTGACATTTTAATAAAATATGCATATATTTAAGAATTAATAATCTTCTTTAATGAAATCGTTTCGTCGTCTTTTAATAGAATGCATTCTAAAATTAAAAAAAATATACAGATGAAAAAACTCATGGACTAAATTAATTCTTAAAAAGGACAATCAACTAAGTGAACTTTTAAAAAGGTATTTAATAATTATATATTTATATGAATGATGTGTGGATATATATATTTTGAGATTGATATATTTTTTTTTGTTTATTTTATTTTTCATTGTAAAATGTAACGTTTGTGAATGATCAATTTAAGCGTCTTGTTCTATTATAACATTAAACGTATAACAGATGATGTTTAAGATAAATATTTAAATAATTTTAAAATCTGAAAATATAATTTATAAGTTGAGGTACTATATATTAATTATTATCTTTACATTACAACTATTAGGCAGAAATATGTCTTTATATATTTATTGTTTATATTTATATTGGAAATATTAATATTATTTAAAGTCAAATGATAACATAAATAAAAGATGTGCTATTTATTTTATAAATAATGCCTTTGTAATTATTTAAAGATCGATACTATATTATTCTTATTTTCTTAATGCCAAAGTTATTAGTAAATTAATTGAATTTACGACTTAATAAAAGATAATTTCTTATTTCATTTATTACTTAGTTTGTAGGTCACTTACATATATTATTTTTCATACACATATTTATAGGTACATAAATTTTTATAGTAGATGTGTATATTTGAATTTAATAAAAGTCCCTTTATTTTTGATATATATATTTGATTAGTTAGTCACATCAACCTAAAAGATAAATTATAATGAAAGATCTCATTGATTAGTATGATTTTAGATTTGTTTTATATAAAGCTAGCTGGGAGGGCAATTTAAACAATTTATTAAAATATAAATGGAACAAGTTTGTTTTTCCATCATTCTTTAATATAAATGGAATACCTCATATACGATCCATTATATTTAACTTGCTTAATTATGGGGCAACTCATATACGTTTCCATTACATTTGGCTTGCCCAAACATGGGCTACCTTAAGTTCCATTACATTTGGAGCATCCAAGTGAAGCTCTGAATTATAGGTTCCATTACATTTGGCTAGTCCAATCGTGGAGCTGCTACATATACGTTTCCATTACAATATATATATATATATGCAAATGTTGATATTCTTTTTTATATTTACAATCATGATAGAGAAAAACAAATCATCACTCTCATTTTTTGGCAGTTTTAGCCAAAAATCATTTACTTTTCATAATTCATAGGATTCATATTTTGTTACAGACAAACATTTAAATTTTTATATAGATTTTCAAATTCTTGGATTCTTGAAATAGTCCTATTTTAGCAATATTATTTCTTTGTTGAAAATTAATCCCCTTCCTCTTTCTTTTTAATCTCTCATTTTTATTGACATTGATTACACATCGGTCTGTGATCATACTGTTATAATATGCATGTGTATATTGCATCAGTACAAATGTAAGGGTTAATATGAGGAGGTGGGATAATATCATCATCTGCATAGAATAAATAATCAATGATAACTAACAAATATAAAAAATAAAACCAAAATGATAAGATATACAAAGAGCATAAGCATAATGTAATGGTACAGAATTGTGTATTCATGTAACAAAACCTAGAGTCCCAGTTTAATATATCAATTCTGGTCAATACGGGATGTAGGAGTTCCCAAATACAACCAAGTTTCAACCTATTTGCCAGTGCTTCATGATTTAACACTCCATGAATAACATTCCCGAGTTTACCTACAAGTTTTATTTAATCTGCGGCCATTTTCCAAACAGGGAGAGGAATGTGACTCTAAATTTTATTATACAATGCAAACCAATTGGGTCAATAAATTAATGATAAGATAAATCTAATTAACAAACATGTAATTTTAATATTATAATTATTATGTATATTAAATGCATTTAATTAATAATTTACTTGAATTGGAATATGGCATAAATGATAATGGAGATGAGGTAAATTTAAATAAGTTTATTATAGTTAACAATAATTAACATAAAGCAAGACAGGTTACACTCAGTTATCAAGTGTTACACAATTGTCAAGTTAATTAAATGTAATATAGTGCCAATGTTTTCATTCAAGTAAATCTAATAACCTTCTGCTTAGCATATAGTTGCTGTCTACGACAATTTAATATGCTAAATGATATCCAATTCTCTTATTATGGCTTGCCAAATACCTAGAGGTTATGGAAATAACCAGAGATATATTACCTATGATAGCATTAATATTGCGAATATTTAAAATATGTAAATTAGAGTTCGAGCACAATCATTAAGCCCGAGATGTTATACAGATCATGACTTATTATACCAGAAATTCTCATGGCTTCAGATAATGTCATGAATGTGTATAGTAATTGGGCTAATGTACTAAGTTAGTGTGACATATGGTTTGCTATAAGCATATTGCTAAACTTTACTAGGAATTTGGTGTGCAGATAAGAAGTTATTTCCACATATAAAAATGTGCGGTTCATTTGGACCCAAAAAGCTTGCTAATGAATTAATTAATTTGACAGAAGAAGTTTGGAGATTGGATAAGCTACTCAAAAGTACATCAGTTGCATATTTGATGCTCATACCTGAACAATTCAGCCCCTAAATGTGATCTATGTTCACAATTATATGGGCAGCCAACAACTGGGTTGATCTTTGCCATTGGCCCTTAAGGTTTAACAAGAGAGAAATGTATCTATTCATATATCATAAGTCCACATCCATAACACACAAAGAAAGAACAATACTTATACTAGATATAATTATATCTGTCTTAAAATAGTTGACAAACCCTTGTGCTGCCAACATAAGCCAATTTGTAATTCAAGCATTTAAAGTTAATGTAATAATAAAGGTACTGAATTAATAAACTAATAATCCCATGTAATAAATAAGTGATCTGCATCATCAATCAGATTTTAATAAAGAGAAGTATATTTTAAAGGGTTAGAATTAATTACAAAGTATAAAATACACCATCATAACATATATTTATGGCTAGAATTCCCTTATTAGATAAATAATCTTTAGAAATCATATTGTAGAATTATAGTATTGGCAAACCAGAATAATTATTTATTAAGGACCAAATTTCAAGTCAATTTAGATCATTATAATGATCTCCATGAGACCAAATATTATTACTATTTAATCTAATTTTGAAACTGCAAGTTGAGTTTGGATAACTAAGTATTCTATATTTTTTAAATCAAAGATAGAAATAATAATATCTTCAGCACAAACTTACTATATTTAATATGCTCATGGTTCTGAGTGACATTTGACATATTAGCACATATATAAGAAGATAAAATCTTAATAACTAAAACTTATACAACAGCATCAGCATCACTGCAAGCATAAAAGCAAACAGAAGTTACAATTAATGGTATGATCACTAATTTTATACTTTAGTCTATGCAGCATTACAGATATTAAACTTACAGAGAGTAAGACTGGCATCAGTTGGTGACTCTACAATTTAACTAGATGAAAGGTTTTGAAGATTAAAATTTACTCTGAATGTTCAGTTAGATTTATATAATAGCTATAGCTTTAGATTTAAAGTTAAAGTTTATTTAAGCTCTTTGTGGAAGCATTAGGAATTTTACTCAGACTCTTTGGTGGAAGCATGTCTGTTAGTTTCATCATTTCTTGGTGGTGGGTGTGGCAGCAATAATTATTCTTAGGATAGGCAGCATATCTTCGCAGATGGAAATATCAATGCAACAAGTCTGTTATAGGAGCATCTTCCATCATTATAATAGATGAGTGTCTTTAGCACATAGGATGTAGATGGAGATTACCATTCTCTGGGCTTGGAGAACAACTCCTGCCTCTCCTACTCAGACATATTAATAATTAAACCAGCATGGATTTTATTAGCAGATGCTTATAACATTGGACATGGTATATCTTACATAGAAAAAGATAGCCTATATACACTCACCTTCCATTAAATTATATATTTTAATAACAATTTTTTCCTCCAGCAAAACAAACCATTAGCACACTAACTTTTATAATTTTAAGAACCAAAATAATTTTCTTGCATTTTTATATTGGACCATTTCCATCATCTAATATGAATATTGAATGTCTTTAGAAAAATTTAACTTTATTTAAATATTCCAAATACATTCAACTGTTAGTAATAGCCATCAAACAGTGTATGAGCAATGTTTTGAAAGGTATTATTCCCCCCTTCTTCAGGTGTTGCTAGACTGACCAGTGATAGTACTAGCATGGGATTCAAACTTGAATCCTTAGACTCTTGTGTATTGAATTTTAAGGTAACATTCTAACTAACTGAGCCATCCTCCCAAAGACAACAGTCAGGATCCAAGTTCGAATCCCATGCTAGTACTGTCACTGGTCAGAACCACCTGAAGAAGAGGGGAGAATAATACCTCTCAAAATGTTGTGCATATACTAATCCATTTGATGTGCTATTACTAATAGTTGAATGTATTTGGAATATTTAATAAAGTTAAAATGTATCTAAAGACATTCAATACTCATATTAGATGATGGAAATAGCCAATATAAAAATGCAACTAAAACGCCATCATCACAAACTTTCAGGAAAACTCGAAATAATTTTCTGTCTTTTATATATTTCTTGAACAGGATGTTTTTAAGCATTTTAACGTTTACTTTCATACAAGATTTTAGTAATTTACAAAGTTGGTTAAGTGTTTATCTTAGTGGTAAAATATGTTTTGAAAAACATCTATTGTTTTAATTATTTTTAACATCACTTAACATGCCATCCCAACTTAAATTTGAATTGCATGATATTATTTTACAGATTATTCAAGAAATAAGTTTTAGAAAATATAATAAGTAACAAAATACAAAATATGCTACATATGTATTACGGTAATACATATAATAGACATATATACATGCGATTTTAACAGATTGCATTATAAATTGAATTATAAATTGTATATAAATTATATTTTACTTTTAATAAAGGTATTACTGTAATCCATATATGACAGTTAGGTTACAGACGTTAATGCACATATATAGATATAACTATTATACTCATATACCCATATAGACGTCTTTTGAGATATTTTTAAGGTTTAAACTTAGCAAAGAGTGGGTGATAGAGTGTAACCAAGTGAAATAGATTTCACAGGGTAAATATTACATTTCATTAAGATTGACATTAGAATAACAATATAAGTAGTTATAATAATAATAATAATAATAATAATAATAATAATAATAATAATAATAATAATAATAATAATAATAATAATAATAATAATAATAATAATAATAATAATAATAATAATAATAATAATAATAATAATAATAATAATAATAATAATAATAATAATAAGAAGAAGAAGAAGAAGAAGAAGAAGAAGAAGAAGAAGAAGAAGAAAAAAAAAAAGAGAGAGAGAAGAAGAAGAAGAAGAAGAAGAAGAAGAAGAAGAAGAAGAAGAAGAAGAAGAGGAAGAGGAGGAGGAGGAGGAGGAGAAGAAGAAGAAGAAGAAGAAGAAGAAGAAGAAGAAGAAGAAGAAGAAGAAGAAGAAAAAGAAGAAGAAGAAGAAGAAGAAGAAGAAGTTATTAATTATAATTTACCCAGCATTACACATAAATAATCAATGGTCATTCTTTGTTTCTGTATCTGAAAAAGGTACATTATAAATGGACTAGTTATCTAACTATTACCAACATTAGAATAATGTGATCATTTAGATGTAAATACTTAAATGCTAAAATATCTATCATAAAAAATAATGCTGATGTCCTGATACAGGCTTATCATCATCAATCTCAGATTACAAATTACATGACTAAACAGGCCTGCTATAAATTAATTTCTCATCTAAAAAATAAAATGTAGTGAATGGACTTTATACATGATACTTTGCACCATCCAGAGAATTATCTGTATGCCCAAATACAAACATATCCCTTCCCCAAGTAAATAACATAACTATTATTGCTCTAGAGCTAGCTCAAGGTTACAAGAGCCTAGACTGTGAATAAGAGAAATTAAAATGTATAAGCTTAATCTACTTTAATTTGACTAGTTTTACTGGGATAATTTATAATCCCTTAAACATTATACTGTAATAAAATCATGCCATGCACATTGCCAATTCATAAAACAGATAGCTGAAAGAATAAAAACATCAAAACTATGATTTTTAACAATTATTTAATACATTAAAATGAGAAAAATATATAACATAATAATTCAAATGTAAATACATTTTTATCAACAAAATATAACTTCACATAAAAATATTATTAACTTGTTGGCTCTTAATAATTTAATTTACCAACACATAAATTTAAAGAAAATTGTTTTCCATTTGATGATTAAACTCACAAACAACATTTTAAAGATAAAAAAATTTAAATTAGCTTAAAATCCCTCTTTTTTCCTTATGAGAATAAAAATGTTCTATACAATAACATTTTGGAGGGAAAATAAAGTAAAGAAAAAATGTTTCAATTTAAAGGAATACTAACAATGATTCAACATCTTTAATTATCACTTAATTTAAAAAATATTTATAAGTATAAATATGATGTGCACATTATAATACCTTTTTACCATGGATTTATTTCTTTTGTGTCCATGTTTCAATTAAAAAAACTAACAAATATTCCATACCACTAATTATCACTTATTTAAAAAAATTATCTATAAATGTAAATATAATGTGCACATTAAATTACATTTTTCCACAGATTTATTTTTGAGTCCTTTTTTGATAATTGTAATTTTTATTTTTTCCCATGTTGATTTTTTTTCTTTTAAGCTTCTCCATTTATACATATTACCAGGGTAATGTAGCCAGTTAAATTTATTTATTTTTATTTCACTCAGGTTCAATTTCTTCATCTTTCCAATATACTATACAGAAAGAAATACTTATGCTTTTTGATTGAGACAAAGTTTGTTGCAGATTATTTCAGGGTTATTCTTCTACATTTTTAGTGAACAAGTTACATGGTGGTGTTTAATGATGTTTAGTTTCTAACTAAACATTTAGCATGCAATTTTCCTTAAAACCATTTTAAAAAAACTGTCTTTTACCTTTTTAGTATGAGTTATTTCAAATTACTAAAATTATTTCTCACTGTTCTCTTCACAGCTGAATTTCTGCTACTCTTTTCTTTAACAGCTGAACCAAGATTAACTGTTCCTACTGACTTCAACAACTGGATTAAGAATGATTGTTCTTCATAAAACAGTATGGACTCCAGCTTTAACTGACCCCACATTATTTTTTGGGACAATACTGTATCCATCCAACCACATATCCTCTCAAAATGGCCACATTAAATCTTGACCAATTGAGTTTTTTTTGCAAAAAGTTTGTTTATTTCCCTCTTTTTTAAATGAAAAAATTTCAATCACAATAATTTTTTTTTGCTTGTAATTGTTTTTCTCTTATACTTTGAACAAAATAATTTTTTAATAACACTTTGATTGAAAAATATTGCCTTTTATTTTGGAAACAAATAAAGAGAAAAGAAAAAAAAAAACTTTAATTAATTTTATTTCTTAACAAAATGTTAGAATCTTATTTTTTTTCTTTCTTTTAAAAACCTTCATTATTTATCTCTTATTGAAGAAAAAATATTTATATTGGCCCTTTTTAAAAAAAAATTAAAAGAAAACAAAAGAAATTATTTATTTTATTTTACAATTTTCCCTCTCTTTTACAACTAATCCTTAATAAATTATCAATATCCACATTATTATTTTTAAAATGTTTAGAAATTTCATATTATTATTTAATAAATAAGAGATATTTAACCCTACCAATTTTTGCTATTTTTCTGACATTTTTGATGTTATTCTTTTGTTTGTCTCACACATCAACATAAAATAAATGATAAAATGATTATTACTTATCAGAAAATAATAAATTTGACTTCACTTGATAGATATTTTTGTTTACTACTGAAATAAATTTTAAATGTTCACATTTTATTTCTGTAAATATTAAAAAAATGAGGACATAATCAAAACAATGACTTTACACATCATCGTTTGTAAAAATATTATTTTCACTTCAAAAAAATCAATGAAATATTTTTAATTCTTATTATTTTTAAACATCCAAATGAATAATTATTTATTTCTTTTATATCTAACAAATTATGCTTTAAAAGTTTAACTTTTTTGAATATTTATTGCAAAATTGTGATATTTTTTTACTCATAAATATAAGGTAGATTGTTTACGAGAAACTAATTTCGTAAATTGCTTCAGGTCACATTTAAATTGGCTGCTAATATAACAATGTATTTTTGAAAAAATAGTATTTCAAGTCAAAATAAGTTATTAATAATTTATATTTCTTGATACTTAATAAATATAATGTAAATTATTTTAAAAATAATATCTAAAACTATAATAAATTCACAAATAAACACATTTTTGCATCATTGGAACTACAATGTCATAAAACACCAAATGTTTTACAGCCTTGGCAATAGACAATGGCTGAACATGTCAAGGCAGGGCTTATATCTATTGTAAGATGGGAATTTTGAATTTACCACCTTTTAGTGCAAATTTTTCAGACAAAAAATTTATTATAATAAAATATAGTTTTACATGCATTTTAATGTATAATACTTACAAAAAAATTCACCAGGGGAAGAATTAACCAAAAGGTGATTTTCTATCATCCTGAAATAGATTAAGGTTAATTAAATCAATTCTTATTGTTATAAAAAAAACACGAGAAAATTAAATATTATTTTTCTATTCTAACTTTATTTTTTATAAGCTTGTAATATTTACCATGGCCAGAGTAGACCACCATTTACAATATATATATAGGTGTGTGTGTGTTATGTGAAATAGATCACTAAAGTGCTCTCTAAAATTTTTAAAATGTTTATTGTGCAGTACAATACTAGATATTGTAAGATAGACAACTTTTGTTTTTAAAATAATTAAATTTTGAATATAGAGTGATCCATGAAACAACAACTATTAAAAACAAAATACAAATTATTATTTTTAAAAAAAAATGTTAAAGAATACTTATCAATAACAAAGCAAAATATGAAAGTGACATAAATTAATTTAAAAATTAAAATGAGACTACTTGGCATTTTCAGTAATATCAAATGCTGTATAACAGTCCAAAATACTGATGCTGCTTCCATAGCTGACATATTTATTAATTTTGTGCAGTTCATAAGTTAGTATATTATTGATCTCTGGCATATGTCTTTATTTGCTCTAATGTTTTTGGGATTACTGAACACTAATCCTAAAGGCAAAAATTATTAAAGACAGCTATGATATGTATTAATTATAGTTTTATAATGAGATTCTCCAATAATCTCATAAAGCACTATTTCCAATTATCAGTGATACAATGATTATATTGATGATGCAGAATTACTACAATGCATGTTATGCATAATTTATTTATAATAGTAGAATAGTAGATTCAAAAACTCAAGTTTCTATACTGGCCTAAAATGAGAAAAATAAATACAAATATGTGTTGTGCTTAATGAAATATTTAGTTGCTCTAAAGTCACTTGATCTTCCTCGTAGTCATTCATATGATTACTTTTTACTGAACTGCACATTAAATTAAAAACTATTTTTTTATTTCTAAAGGCTACTACTGCTTTTATAAAATATCAAATTTATTATCATTATAACAAGGTTGAATTTCTGTTTGATGTGGGATTGCAAAATTTTTCATCCTTGTTTTATTGCATCCATTTACCAACCAATATTAGATAGCTAATTAGATTACCTACTGGTAAGCTAACTGTAATAAAAGCCTGTCAATTCTATTGTTTATTCAGTCCAAACTCGAACTCGGGCCATAAACATGATAGATGAATGAGCCACCACCTGTGTTATAAGTATTAATAATTAAAACATTTTTTTAAAGTACATTATCCATTTTAATTTTTTTATACTCAGTTATTATTTTAAGGTTAAATTCTTAATTATGAAAAAATCCGTCATTATATTTTTAATCCCAGCTACAAAACAACACATCTTGTTTATATTATATATGAGAAATAAACTATTTGTACGGCGGTTAGTTGAAACGATAATGTAATGTATAAAGTAATGCTTTAATATATAAAAGAAATATAATTTTTAAACATTTACTTGATTAAGATTATTATTATGACCTTTTCGGGGAAACTTAAATGCCACTAGTATTTATATACTTCTTGGTTATATAATTTTTTTTTTGTCAGTAGTGTTGTCTTGAAGGCAGATTGTTTTGGTCCTGTTATTATAGCAAATTATTTTTTAAAGTAAATAAAAAAAGAATGCTGCTATAGGATAACTGTTAGCCAATTGCAATCTTTGTTGATATTTCTACTGAACCCGAACTCGACAATAAAATTACATTTACTAAACAAGAAGTTCTAACAACACAAAGTTTTCTATAAACTATTTACAATCATTATATTCGTTGTAAAATAAAAACAAATTAGTTGTGACGTATTATTTAAAATAAACATTTATTGAAAGTGCTTTTTAAATAAATTATGCACAAACACGTAAACTAATGAATTTACATATATATAAACATTTGCATATATATATATATGAAATAAAATAAAAAGGCAAAAATAAATAGAGGTTCAGATTATGTATGGTTATATATGTAATATTTAAATACAAGTATAGCATATATATTTAAGCTATGTGTAAAGGAGATTTGAATCTAGACTTTCAAATTCCCCTCAGTCATCCCCTCCATCTAATACAACCGTTACACATGACCACATACATATGAAAAGATAAATGATCTCCAATATATGTATTTCGTGCTGAACCAGCACTTGTCAGTTGGTCTGGATTATCATTTCCTGCACACATATACAAATAAGTGCTCTGTTTGAATTAAGATAACAAATCTTTGAACTTTAGTGGACAGGTTTTAATCTCCACTTTCCAATTCTTCAGCCATCCATATCATTAAAAATCTGATGGTGGCATATTCAAAGCCCTTGCTTACTGATTTCCATGTTGACCATAAGTCATTCTGACTCCCCATATGTAGAACCTTAACACCCACAGAAGAGGAATGGGCAGAATCTGTAATATTTAAATACAAGTATAGTATATATGTAAGTAAAGCTGGTAAAAAGTTATATTTACATCTATTAACTGAAGATTGGTTTAATATTAAGAGGTTATTAAATATAAGGTTCATCCCTCCCTGTGATTAGTTATAGGGATTTCAGAATAGCTTATCATTCTCTTGAAATTACATTAAGTGTATATAAATCATACTCTGCATGTAAGTATGTCAGTAAATGGTCTGCTGATATACAATCAAAGCTAAAGTTTAGGTGGGCTCATTCTACATTTTACATTCAGTGACATTTAGTTTACCTATAGATTACTAGAGGTTTTCAATACCTTCAAATTATTTCATCTATATTCAATCTGGTAAAAGGTTATATTTATATCTACTAACAGGAGATTAATATTAAGAGGTTGTTAAATATACGGTTCAGCCTTTTCCTCTGATTAATTATAATGATATTCAGAATAGCTTATAGTTATCTTGAAGTTGCATTAATATATATAAATTATGCTCTGCATGTATATCAGTAAATGGTATACCTATATATGGTCAAAGCTAAATTGTAGGTAGACTCATTCTATTTTTTATGTTTACTGACAGTTAGTTTACATATAACTCACTAGAGGGTTTTTCATATTTCTGCATTATTTTATTTAAACCTGTAGCTAAATTGTTTTGATAATATGTAGTACTAATTAGTTTCATTATCATAATCAACCATTTTAATACAAAAAAATCATATGTTATTTAAACAATCACAATACATTACTCACAAATCAAAGCAATACTCCAGCTATCTGTAAAGTTAAAAAAGTGTTTTCATTAAATTAATAGCTTCAGATTTATTGGATTGATTCATAAAGGTATTTCTTCATTTTATTTTCATTTTTAAAAAAAACTACATATGCTTTTCAAACATAATTTTATAATCTGTATCATTTCATGTGCATTTAAATGGAACTAAGATTTTTATTACTTAACAAATTATTCAATGTAATAACTTTCTTATAAGCTATTTTTATTATCATTTCACCATGTCTCTTTAATGCTTTAAAAGGAGATATAAATACAGTTAAAAAATATAAATGTTTCCATCATTGCTATCATGTTTTTTGTTCAAGAAAACAGTAAATCTGTTTAAATTGCCTACATTTATATAATTTTTATAAAACTCATTCTTTTGTTTTAAGCCATTAGTAAATGAACAATTCAATGTTTCATTTTTATAACAAAAATTATAGAAAGTTAGATTTTTATGAACTTTTAGTTAATAATTATCTGGTGTAAGAAAATATCTTTTTATTGTAATAAAATGAGAAACTTAAAATATCTAATTTTACATATTTTTGAAGAGTGAATCTAAAAATATTATCCTAATTAAACTAGCACTCTCCAATGTGCATTTAATAAAAGGTCAAAACTATTTAATTTATTCAGTAATTTTTTTAATTCTTATTCTTTACTACCAACAAACACATCTAGTCATATATGTAAACTTAATAAATATACAAACAAAATATGTAGTTTAATTTTAAAATGTAAATAATTACAACATCATTTCTAATCAGCAAAAAATTAAACAAGCAAACAAAATACCATTTTTTATTTTGGATTTATTTATTTTTAAATTTGGAAAATCTTTTATCATTAATAAATTTCAAGTAAATAATATTATCATTACTTATTATTATGGAAAACTTATTTTTCTTGTGTTTGATCTCTTTGTGAATTGTGGTAGGATTTTTACCAGTTTAAATACTTACTAATTTCAGATTCAATCTATATAATTGCCAAAATTTTAAAACATTCTTACTAATTAATCTCAAATTTTGATCAGTTTGAATTTTTATAAAGTAGATAAATACAATTATATTAGAATATATTATTAAAGAAATTGAAGTCATGTGAACAATTGAATACTAAAATTGTAAAGTTGAGTTTCAAAAAATGTTATTCATTTTACAGCTGTACTAAATTGAACATAGCAAATAATTAAATGGGCAATTGCTTAAATATTACATTACTAGGTATTAAATGCCACCTTGTAGGCTGATCTAGAAATAATTAGCTTTTTAGTGGGTCTGAAACGAAACGGCTGAAGTTTTTATTTTTAATTGATTTAAATTAAAAATTTCATTATGAAATCTGTAAGCATTTTTATGTTTGATTTATGAATCTGCTTACAAATATTTCCAAAAATAAAGACATAAAGTTTATATTATTACATATTCTCATTTAACACCCGTTTTTATTTTAAGCAGTGCCACAGATCAGTTCAATTAATTGAATAAAATGCCTTGAGCAATTCATTGAAAATAATTTATAATTCACACATTATTCCCAGCACTTTTCTTACATATTCCTAGTGCCAAAACCATGTTTACAAATGTTTCTTATTTTTTTAACTCACAGTTTCTCTTGTAATCATTCATTGATGACTAGAAGCAACGTATAAAGTTCTTGAAAGTATCTTGGTTGTAATGATATTCCATGATAATTACTACCATGTTTTCTATTGCCTTTATTTTTAAAGATTGTAACACTTTAAGATTTTTATAATCAGACAGAACATTTTCATGATTCGACATATTCTTTCAAAATTCCAGTATTTTTAAAGCTAACATATTATCAACATTTGCCATATTTATAATGAAAACCTTGAAAATGAATTTCATAATATCAATTTATTTAATAGTCAACAAATTATTCCATGTTTATATTTTTAAAGTGTTATAATAATTTTAATTATTCAAGTAAATTTAAAGAAAGAGAAATTATTTAGAATGGTTCTCAAACATAAATAATTTAATTTTTAAATTAATTATGTACAAACATTCTTATAAAATCAAAAAAATAATAAACAGATAAAAAAGAAAGAGGAAAAAAGCAATAGATTAAAATAAATTTTATGACAACTATGCAAATTAATATGTAAATTATATTGTTTATTTTAGATAATATGCTTACTTGATATGTTTAAACATTGTGGTTGATACTGGGATTTGTCTACATTTATATTGTAATGATTTGGAGAGAAGAGTGAATATATGCAAATGAGAATAATCATTATTTCATGATCAAAATCATAATCAATAAACAAATATAAAATGAATAAATATCTAAAGAACATGAGAATCAGCACTGGAATAACAATATAAGTACTTATAACAAATATACTTACAAGCTATAAACTGCATCACCAATATTACACAAGAATAGTCAATAATAACCATTTGTGAATAGATCTAAAAGAGATCTAACCACTGCCAAAGTTAGAGCAAAATCTAACACAATCATATGGATTCTCAGATCTGAGTGCTAATCTATCACTCATAATAAAGAAATAATGCTGGGATACTTAACATGCTGTCCATCATCAATGCTTTAGCCATGTAGTACTATGACTGTATAGACTAACTATAAAATAAATTTTCTCTAAGAAAATAATAACTGCAGTGAATGGACTTTAAATGTGATATCTTTGTGCCATCCAGAGAACTAACTGGATGATCAAACCCAATCATAAACTCTCACATATAAATAAATCACCATTATTGCCCTAGAGCTTACTCAATATCACAATATCCTAGAAACCGTGACTGTGAACACTGCTTTATTGTTTTTCTTTATTCATATGTGTATGTGCTTACATGCAGAAGTATGCCAGTCTGGCATCTGTGTGCAATCATTTAGTTGGCATTCCTATACCCTTTGTCAATAAAAAAAAAAAGCACTTTATAAAATTGTATTAGTGAATACAAATAAAATACAGAATATATTAAATATAAGTTTATTAGATAAAAGCAGAAATTACAAAAAAAAGTATAAAAAAGCAATAAATGTACAAGAAGCATATAAAAACAAACAATTTGGGAAAAAATAAAGCAATTTATATTATTTGGCAAGAAAATTATTTGGGAATTGCATTTTATATAATTTTATGTAAATTAACAGATAAACTTACAGTTCTAAATAAAAAAATTATTAAATAATATCTGTAACAAACTTTAATTATATTGTATTTGGCAAGAAAATCACTTTATCTTTTGTTCTTTGTATAGATATAAATAAAGAACATATATTTACAAGAATATAAAATAGAAACATATTAAACATTATTCACTAAAGTAGTAGATAAATAAATTCTTAAACAGAAAGGAAATCATATAGTGAATTGAATTTTTCTAGTTTTCTTAAAAAAAAAAATCTCAAACAATATCTTAATAACTGACTCGATTGATATACTGGCAAGATTTGAAAGTCTGTCTTCTACTTTTGTGTAGTGCAGAAAGATTTTAATAATCTTTAAAAAAAGGATCATTTTACAGATGACACAGATACTGGGTTAATGACAAAAAAACTGAAGAGAAATTATAAACTGTAATTAAGCCATCTGAATAAATATATTGAATTAAAATAATACATATCATTTTTAAAATTAGAAATAAATGGTTGCTGGTGTAAAATTTCTTCACATAAATCATTTCAACATCTGAGTGAGTCTCTTGTGTTAATAGTTGGGTATTTTATAACAAGATTATAAATATTCTTTATTTTGTGAAGTATTTAACAAATACAATACTGAAATTAATTCATATGTTCTTTTAATAAAGTATTTTTTTTCTGCAAGGATTCTTATGTTTGAACTATTATGCAAAAAATAAATAAATAAATACTTTACATAAAACTTCAGTACCTAATATATTTTCGTTTCCATGTTTGTAATCAAATTGTGTTGTCATCTACTATTACAAAATATAGACACTTCATCAGATTTTGTTGCAATTAATTTTGAACCTTCTATAATTTTTTTGAAACGTTTATCGGACATATAATCACTTAAAAATTGATTTTGATCATGGGGAATCATAGATGAAGATTACAGTATTTTGATGACAAAACTCACTTCATTTAAAATATCATACCAACTTCTAATCTGATAAATGGATGACAATGTAGCAATTTTTCCTCCTAGGCAATTTGCTACTATTTGATTTGTTTGTCCAATTTTGAAGACTCATTACAAATTTCAAATAAAGTATCATATATTTCAGATAGATATTTGTAAAAAGGTTTTATGTCATCAATTCTGCTCAACCATCATATTTCAGTTAATAACTTTAAGGTTAAATCAAAAGAAATCAATATAAGAATAAAATAAAGATTAATATGTATAAAATCATAAAAAATGTATAAGGATATATAGTTACTTGGTTCGTTAAAAATTGTTTCTTTAAAACCCATAAGGTAGGATATTGTATATAATATGCTATATAATTACATATAAATACATATGTATAGATAAGTATAGATTGTATGGTTGGCCATATATATTGTAACAGTATAGATAATTGGGGTTAAATTATAAGGAAATGAAAAAACATCATCATCCACAAATAAAATATAAAATTAAATATCAAAGAAATGAGCATAAGAGATCAACACAGCACTAACAACAAGTTCATCAGTATTGCACAAAATAATAATCATTAATTACCATGAATAATCAATGACAAAAATAAATCATCAGCAAACCTTGTGACTGGAATTAAAAATTGTCCACCATAGACCAGGCTACAGCTTATTTTGTCCTTACCAGCTTGGGACAGATTATTTAAACAATAATTTAGAAGCACATACTTAACTGCCAATATAAAAGAATATAATACTTAAAAAATAATTCTGGGATACTAAAACATACTGATCATCAATGCCTTGGACACTTAATACTATTAATATATGGGCCATCTATAAAGTATGTAGTATATGAACTTTAAAAGATATCCCCTTCGCACCATTCAGTACTATAGAAAATCAGCATCAAATGGATGTCCATAAATACTAAATATAAACCCCTTTTATAGAACAGAGCATTATGCATGAATCCAGCTCAATGAACAAAAAGCTTTATAACTGTTACTATGAGCAAAAAATATAATACAACAAATAATAATTTATATTTTAGGATTGAATAAATTCATTGGAATAAGTCTAACAATGAAATATCAATTTATTAATAACAATTAAAATGAAATTATGGACTGCTAAGTATGCTGTAAATATAAATTTGGCATTTTGATTTTGATTAATGCAAAAAGAAATAAGCTATTATATAGTGATTTATCAATATGTTAATAATAGGGTTGCATAAAACATGTATCAGCATACATACATACCTGTAAAAAAATACATATCAGAATTGTGATGATTTTAACTTATATATATATGTGTGTACATGACACTTATCTACATAAGCACAAACATGCTGTATAAACTAGAATTACATAATTATGATAAACCAATAATAAACTTCAATTTATTTTTAATATGTAAGGGCACACATATGTGTGTATATACAAAATATTAGATAATCCAAATTAAAGCTATTAATTAACCACTTATTTTTTATAATAAGTAAAAGTTTTTCTTTAAAAAAAATTATCATTTGAATAGTTTCATTTAAAATTCAGGTCATTGTGGCCTCATTTTCAATATTTTAAAAAAAAATCCTCAGAGTTTTGTTTTACAATCTAAAAAGATTTTTGAGTTTACCTTTTTTTTAAATTTAAAAATAAAATCATTTATAAATCATTCCTTTGTTTTTGGATTTGCAATTCAAAAAAAAAGTATCTATTTGTTTTACTTTTAAATTAGAGATTTTAACTATCATCACTTTTTCTAAAGAAAGTTCCCAAGTTTCATTTTTAATAAATAAAACTGGAACCAGCCATTTATTATTATCTCTTTCAATATTCTAGTTTTAGCTGAATAATTTAGTCAAAAATTATTGACCTTTAAAACCAGATGATATGTATAAGTATTTTATATACATGAGCCAGTAGCTTTGTTTGTGTTGTCTTGCATATTGATGAAACTGAATATAGAGCATGTTAAGCTCTTAGAAATTGGTCCTTTCTAAAACAACAGATTTATTTATTGTCATCTAAGGGAAAGGTATATCCCACTAATTATTGGCATTCTATAATCTTCATTTAATATAGAATTTGATAGATTTTAGACATACTGTCTAGTACACAATATGGGCTATGGAGAATGCAGAAAAGCAGGCTTTTTAGTTCCATGTGAATCCACATTCTACTGTTCTGACACTAGCTGACTTGCTCTGACATGCCGTCAGTTATATCTTCATAGTAAGTCTACTTCTGTAAGATTTTACAAATTTCCCTCTTGTCTTTTTTCCAATCTTTTTATATTCAGAATAGAATTAAAAAAGAAAAACACTGTAATTAAATGTATGTTTTCTTTATCTTGATTAAAAAAAAGTTAGTGACTTTAATTCATCTTAATTCTTTCAAAAACAGTTTTGTAGGATTTTTATCACAATATATTCTATAAGCTTTAATTAAACATTTTGTTTTGACCTAATCAAAATAGATAATGTAATTTTATAACTACCAATATATCTATTGTAACATAAACAGATGCTTGTTTTAATTTCAAAATCAGAATTAATAAAATATTAATTAGACTTTTTTAAATGTTTAATTTATAATAATTTTATTTAAAATACAAAATTATTTCCTCCTTGACTGTTATTCCAGTATACTATAGAAAATATGTACACACACTAGTATGTTGTTGTATGCCATGAGACACATAACTGTCTCAAAATATATATTGTGGAATCAATGAAGACTGTTGGGCAGTTAATGCAAAAAATATATATAATGGAATAAATTTTATTTTTTAGATTGTTTTGTAAAATGATTAATGAAGGTAAAAATGGTTATTATAGAAAAGTTCTTAGCCCTATTTTGTTGGCAAATTCTATGTTATCTCATAATGATGATGCTCATTCTAATTGTGAATTATGAAGTTATTTCTTATAGCAATTAGATGTTTTGTTATGATGCTTGTATTATAATTTTACATTAAATAATATTGATTCTATATTTTATTTATTGTTCTTAATTGTTATGAATTTTCTATAGATAAACAACTCTATAGAACAAAGTCAACTACATTATATTTGAAAAGAAAAAAATCCATGGATAATTTTTTTTTGTTTTATGATCATTTTCATTATTTAAAAGGGGGTGTCTTGCATTGGTGGTTGAGAGATCAGCACGACTGCCTTGCACTAGCAGGAAGTTGCCCAGGTTGTGGATTTGCATCCTGGCCGATGCTATGACACTTTAAAAAAAAAAGGGGGGGGTAGTAATAAATATAAAACAAATTTGATTTTATGTCATGTTCTAGAAGGATTTAAACTTGCATTACGGACATTTTAAAAAAAATCCATTATACAAGCTAACATAATAAGTAATTTTTGATATTTTATTTTTGTAAATAATGTATAGTTTTCAATGTTTTTTACTAAGTTATGCACTGAAAATATTTTTATTCTTTTACAAATTTTATCAAATTGAACGATATATGTATAAAAAATTAAATTTCCAAAGTTAACTTTGATTTAGGATTGTAATTTAGACATTGAATCATTAAAAAAATTAATGTTTATAAATAGAGTTTGGTTATAAAATGTCATAGACCAGTTTTATATGACACAAATGTAATACAGATCACAAAATTATGTTTTGTAGGGCTTTTAAATTTTTTAAAGCTAATAAAAAAAGAGTGCAAAAATTTTTATGATTGAATCTTGTAAAATTAAAGCTATTAATTTGAAGAAAATATTTCTATCTTTATATGCAAATAGAATGTTACTTTAAATTATGTGTAATATATTGCTACTATTTAAAATGTTGTTGACTTTTTATTTTATATTATTTTATATTTTGTTTGATGTAAAAAACTATATAAGATTGTGAAAGCAATTAATGAATTGTTCATATTGATGTAAATTTGATTAGTAATTTAAAGTTGAGAAATTAATGTAATATATTTATTTTTAATTATCATCAAAGCTAAGACAACAATTTTGTAAAATAATAATAATATACATAAAATGCTCTCTCTCTCTCTCTCTCTCTCTCTCTCTATATCTATATATATATATATATATATATATAGATATATATATATATATATATATATATATATATATATATATATATAACAAAATGAAGAGTGATGGTACACTATGCTAGAAAAATTAATTCATTTAAAATTACAGCTTAGCACTGCTTTTGACCAGGTTGGTCATTTTAGGAGGATGACCAACTTCATCTAAAGCAGTGATAACCTGTAATTTTAAATAAAATATTTTTTCCAAAATAGTGTGCTATAACTATTTATTTTGTTATATTTAAATTAAGGAAAGAAGAAATATATATATTATGACATTTAACTTTTCCTGAAAGCCAAATCCCATGGCATGACTTATGCCAAAATGTCTAAAAAAAATTATACAGTTTAATTTAATAATAAATAGATTTTTGTTAGTGGTTTATAATGTTATGATTCTGCATATAAAAAGTTACTATATCTGTATATTTGTAAATTTTATAACTGTAAAATAATTTTGACAGTTTTAAATAATGCTTATAATGCCAAAGTATTTACATCTTTAATAATTGATAGCTTAAAATAAGCAGTAATGTATTTTCAAAGTTAATAGTGTTAATGTAGGCAGAATTTAACCACAAAAATGTTTAAAAGCTAATCCTAATTTTAGAATTAAAACACCAAAATTCAAACCCTATATATAGGTTTGCCAATAAATTAAATAAAGTTCATTGTGTTCTAATTTCATCTTAATTTTACATTAAACATTATAATTAAATATTTTAAATTTATTTACTCACAAGAAATTGAATAAAACTAATAATAATTAAAGATAAGATTTAAAATAGTAGATAAATGAATGCTTGAATAAATGAATAATTGTAATATTTAATTTTATTATATATTTATTTTAAATTATTATTAATGACTAATTTTAAAAAAACCAATGTAAAATATATTTTGACCAACTTTTATAGATTAAAATTAATGGTAAATTAAATGTGTTAAAACAATGTAAATGTTAATTATGTAAGGCATATTATTTTTTATAATGTTTAAATTTATAAATAATTATTACAACAAAATATATTTAATTTTATTGTCTAGACAAGGATTAATTTATTTTTTAAAAGCTGAATATTAATGAAATTATCATTAGCAACATTTCTTAGTCTCTGTAGAACAAGGATTTGAACCAATAAAGAAAATGGTGCATAAATTTAAATGTCAATAATCAGTGTTTTAAAGTGATCACATGACTTAAGCTATAAATAGGTAAAATTGACATCTGCACACACACTCTGGTAATAATTTCTACTTGTTGCATTAATGTTTTCAAATTACAGTATTTAATTAACAAGTGTAATTTTATTTGAACTTTTTTTATTTTCTAAGCTTAAAGTAATGTTAGACTAAAATTTAATTTATCTGGGCATATTATTTTTGAATTAAAGTTCTCAGAATATCAGTGTATGTTTTTTTTTATATTTTAAAATAGTATGTGTTCCCTTTTTCATATGAATGATTTATTTATAAACCTTACATTATTATGCTGAATACAGTATAAATGGATTTATGTTTCTATTATTTTATTCTTTTATTTTATTGCTTGTTTATTGCCTAGTTTAAACTAAGCTGTGTTTATCATTAATTATTTTTTATCCCCTTTCACATCTATAAGTTATAGTATTTTTGCTTAGAGATTGTCCTTTTAGTATCTCTCTCTTTATTTAAAAATGCTTACTTTGCCAGTATTGTTAGATATTATAGCTTAAACTACTTCACCAGTTTATTGTGTGACACGACAACTTTCTTTCTTCCCCTACTAACTGAATTTTAGTTATTAGAATCGTTGTCAGGGGCGCCACCAAGGACTTCTCTTTTGGAACCTGGTCACACAACTTTACATAAACCTGGTCTTTATTTATTTTTGAACGACGATTCACTGATTATAAACTTTGATTATAATCTCACAGGGGTTTTCCTTTAAGAACACTAACTAATTATTATAAATAATTCAAGAATTCAAGAATACGTTGGACAAAAAAAAACTTTTAATTTCTTTTACTACTATTTATTATTAATAACCTTATAATTCTATCCGATCCAGAAAGAACTGACTTACAATTTCTGATTTTCCCTCTGTTTACTTTCTAATTATGCTTCCCAAATATTTACCATAGATTTACTCGCGCCTACACTAATACTGCGAATTCTAGCAGACGTGTATATAAGATGACTTATAGTATTTTTAATCTTTCCTGAAGTTTATTTTTAAACTCCACTTTCTTTGGTAAATAAATAAATTGCAAAAATCTTACAATGAACGTATAAGTGTCTTTCGTTTTCTTATACTTTCAATTCTTTCCTTATTTTCTACTAACAAACGAGTAACGCCCCAAGGTTCTCTGTTACTTGGTGACGCACTTTTATACCCCCACCCTGTTGTTACTCTCCAGATTGAATAGATATTAAATAATTTAAAATACAGTTATTCCAATATTTCATAAAAAAATATTGAACGAAAATTAACATTAATAGATTACAATATTAAACAAATTTATTTCCCCCCTCTATTGTTGAAACATTCGTAATAAACATAATAAATGAAAATTAAATTAAAGATAAAGTTCTATTACGCTTTTAACTAGAGTTCTCATTAATGGAAAAGTTTATAATTACCCTGATTGATCAGAGCAGAGTGGCCTGATTTTCATAGGTTTTACATTCCATTGGTCGTGCCTTTGTCCTTGTATATGCGAATTCCATGAGTGTTCCTTTGGTTGTCCAGCTAGCAATATCCGTTTCTTCCATTCCATAACTCTCTGGATAGCTTCATTCAGATGGAGTGGTGGTCAATTCCCCAAAGGGGAAGGTTGTGATAACTTTAGCCGCTATACATTTGACAAGAGTCCGTAAAATTAAATTTCAATAATAATAATTTTTATTGTTCGAAACACAGCTGCTTTCTTTATTGTCCTTGCTGGTCTCTAAAGTCAAGTCAACTGATCTAACTCTAAAAGCGATCTTATCTCCACTCTTTCTTATCTTTTTTTTTTAATTAGCGTAATAGCAATTACTAACCAAATATTTTTACTTTGTGAAAGTTTCAACAATAGAGTATAATTACTACCAAGAATCTAATTTTGTTTTCTTTTCCCCACCCTTTTATCTCTCGAATTTTTCTCCCTTTTAATTAAACACTTTTAACATTTTTTTTTTTTTTAATAAATTATATTCAATTTTATTTGTTTATTTCAAAATAAAAGTTCAAAATTTTTACCCTTTCCATTAAATCAAAACCATTTGTTAATTAATTCTTTTTTTCATTTTACAAACTATTTAACTTCAAAAATATTTATGACAAATTATAAATATGTGAGCTTATATATATATATGAGCTGACTTAAAATATCAGCTCATTGCCCCATTTGTCATAAAAAAACAATAAAAAAAAACTTTAATTGCCCCTCGGTGACTTGTCCCAACTTTTCTTGGGGTTATAGTTACTCGTACTCGTGGGTTCATTACAGTTCTCCCATCTAACTTTACTTTCTCCACCTACCCCCTGGTCCTCCCATTCTATATCTTGTAATATTTCTAATGCTTCCTCAATGGATAACCGCCGGTTTTCGGCCAACTTACGTTGCACACTTGACGGAAGGTTAAATCTGATAGTTCGCACTATCTGGAATTGATCCATCAGATATGCCTCCAAGGCTCTCAATTTTGCTGCTTGACCTTGAAAAAACTGACTGTACGTACCGTCTTTGTCCGCTTTATACTTTTCTTGCGATATCTTCATGTGTATGGTTTCTTGTTTCTCAACGCTCCAAAACCCTCGCAAAATCATAGTTCGATATTCTTGGAATGTAGGGGGTTTGTAATTTACCGCCTTCCACCATTCCCTAGCGGCACCACTCAAATGGCTCGTTGCTATTATGATCTTCTCTTTTTCTTTCGACCTATGGACGTAGAAAAAATCATCTAGACTGTCCAGGTAGTCAAAGGGGCTTTCCTCCCTTTCCCCTTTAAATGTTTTTATGTGTATAAATTTCGCCAATGTGACCCTATCGAACTCTTCTCCTCCAGATTCGTTGAGCTTTTTTTTTATTACCTCTATCTCTCGGTTTATTTGTATAGCCTTCTTGTTCAGGATTTCTTTAGTTTCCCCTGTAAACTGCTCTGTCTCTTCGTTTTCTACCTTTTCTTTCTCTTTACTGACTTTATGGTCCTCTGGGTCTATGACTTCCCTCTTGTTTTCATTGTTCCTATTCTTTTCCCTCTCTTTTAATTCATTCACATCTTTCCTCAATTCTTGTATCATGCCTTTCATTTCTTTTATTTCTTTACGGTCTTCCATTACAATTTCTTTGAGCTCAGCGATAGCTTTCAATATTTCTTGCAACTGACACCGCTCAAGGTTTTTAAATGTTACCACCGGGCTTTCCATGCTACTTTCGTCCTCACTCATATTTTATTCTTTTGTTTTATTTAATTTTATATTCGAACTCATAACCTTCCCTACAAGAATACTGACATACCACCACCATCTGAAATCCACCACCCTTACTAAATTTTTTTTTTTTAAAACTCTGGTCTCTGGGCGTTTCTCTTGTTAACGAGCCCCATGTTGGGCGCCATTTTCTAACTTTCCCCCCTCACTCCTCTGTGACACGACAACTTTCTTTCTTCCCCTACTAACTGAATTTTAGTTATTAGAATCGTCGTCGAGGGCGCCACCAAGGATTTCTCTCTTGGAACCTGGTCACGTAACTTTACATAAACCTGGTCTTTATTTATTTTCGAACGACGATTCACTGATTATAAACTTTGATTATAATCTCACAGGGGTTTTCCTTTAAGAACACTAACTAATTATTATAAATAATTCAAGAATTCAAGAATACGTTGGACAAAAAAAAACTTTTAATTTCTTTTACTACTATTTATTATTAATAACCTTATAATTCTATCCGATCCAGAAAGAACTGACTTACAATTTCTGATTTTCCCTCTGTTTACTTTCTAATTATGCTTCCCAAATATTTACCATAGATTTACTCGCGCCTACACTAATACTGCGAATTCTAGCAGACGTGTATATAAGACGACTTATAGTATTTTTAATCTTTCCTGAAGTTTATTTTTAAACTCCACTTTCTTTGGTAAATAAATAAATTGCAAAAATCTTACAATGAACGTATAAGTGTCTTTCGTTTTCTTATACTTTCAATTCTTTCCTTATTTTCTACTAACAAACGAGTAACGCCCCAAGGTTCTCTGTTACTTGGCGATGCACTTTTATACCCCCACCCTGTTGTTACTCTCTAGATCGAATAGATATTAAATAATTTAAAATACAGTTATTCCAATATTTCATAAAAAAATATTGAACGAAAATTAACATTAATAGATTACAATATTAAACAAATTTATTTCCCCCCTCTATTGTTGAAACATTCGTAATAAACATAATAAATGAAAATTAAATTAAAGATAAAGTTCTATTACGCTTTTAACTAGAGTTCTCATTAATGGAAAAGTTTATAATTACCCTGATCGATCAGAGCGGAGTGGCCTGATTTTCATAGGTTTTACATTCCATTGGTCGTGCCTTTGTCCTTGTATATGCGAATTCCATGAGTGTTCCTTTGGTTGTCCAGCTAGCAATATCCGTTTCTTCCATTCCATAACTCTCTCGATAGCTTCATTCAGATGGAGTGGCGGTCAATTCCCCAAAGGGGAAGGTTGTGATAACTTTAGCCGCTATACATTTGACAAGAGTCCGTAAAATTAAATTTCAATAATAATAATTTTTATTGTTCGAAACACAGCTGCTTTCTTTATTGTCCTTGCTGGTCTCTAAAAGTCAAGTCAACTGATCTAACTCTAAAAGCGATCTTATCTCCACTCTTTCTTATCTTTTTTTTTTAATTAGCGTAATAGCAATTACTAACCAAATATTTTTACTTTGTGAAAGTTTCAACAATAGAGTATAATTACTACCAAGAATCTAATTTTGTTTTCTTTTCCCCACCCTTTTATCTCTCGAATTTTTCTCCCTTTTAATTAAACACTTTTAACATTTTTTTTTTTTAATAAATTATATTCAATTTTATTTGTTTATTTCAAAATAAAAGTTCAAAATTTTTACCCTTTCCATTAAATCAAAACCATTTGTTAATTAATTTTTTTTTCATTTTACAAACTATTTAACTTCAAAAATATTTATGACAAATTATAAATATGTGAGCTTATATATATATATATGAGCTGACTTAAAATATCAGCTCATTGCCCCATTTGTCATAAAAAAACAATAAAAAAAAACTTTAATTGCCCCTCGGTGACTTGTCCCAACTTTTCTTGGGGTTATAGTTACTCGTACTCGCGGGTTCATTACAGTTCTCCCATCTAACTTTACTTTCTCCACCTACCCCCTGGTCCTCCCATTCTATATCTTGTAATATTTCTAATGCTTCCTCAATGGATAACCGACGGTTTTCGGCCAACTTACGTTGCACACTTGACGGAAGGTTAAATCTGATAGTTCGCACTATCTGGAATTGATCCATCAGATATGCCTCCAAGGCTCTCAATTTTGCCGCTTGACATTGAAAAAACTGACTGTACGTACCGTCTTTGTCCGCTTTATACTTTTCTTGCGATATCTTCATGCGTATGGTTTCTTGTTTCTCAATGCTCCAAAACCCTCGCAAAATCATAGTTCGATATTCTTGGAATGTAGGGGGTTTGTAATTTACCGCCTTCCACCATTCCCTAGCGGCACCACTCAAATGGCTCATTGCTATTATGATCTTCTCTTTTTCTTTCGACCTATGGACATAGAAAAAATCATCTAGACTGTCCAGGTAGTCAAAGGGGCTTTCCTCCCTTTCCCCTTTAAATGTTTTTATGTGTATAAATTTTGCCAATGTGACTTTATCGAACTCTTATCCTCCAGATTCGTTGAGCTTTTTTTTATTACCTCTATCTCTCGGTTTATTTGTATAGCCTTCTTGTTCGGGATTTCTTTAGTTTCCCCTGTAAACTGCTCTGTCTCTTCATTTTCTACCTTTTCTTTCTCTTTACTGACTTTATGGTCCTCTGGGTCTATGACTTCCCTCTTGTTTTCATTGTTCCTATTCTTTTCCCTCTCTTTTAATTCATTCACATCTTTCCTCAATTCTTGTATCATGCCTTTCATTTCTTTTATTTCTTTACGGTCTTCCATTACAATTTCTTTGAGCTCAGTGATAGCTTTCAATATTTCTTGCAACTGACACCGCTCAAGGTTTTTAAATGTTACCACCGGGCTTTCCATGCTACTTTCGTCCTCACTCATATTTTATTCTTTTGTTTTATTTAATTTTATATTCGAACTCATAACCTTCCCTACAAGAATACTGACATACCACCACCATCTGAAATCCACCACCCTTACTAATTTTTTTTTTTTTTAAAACTCTGGTCTCTGGGTGTTTCTCTTGTTAACGAGCCCCAAGTTGGGCGCCATTTTCTAACTTTCCCCCCTCACTCCTCTGTGACACGACAACTTTCTTTCTTCCCCTACTAACTGAATTTTAGTTATTAGAATCGTCATCGAGGGCGCCACCAAGGATTTCTCTCTTGGAACCTGGTCACGTAACTTTACATAAACCTGGTCTTTATTTATTTTCGAACGACGATTCACTGATTATAAACTTTGATTATAATCTCACAGGGGTTTTCCTTTAAGAACACTAACTAATTATTATAAATAATTCAAGAATTCAAGAATACGTTGGACAAAAAAAAACTTTTAATTTCTTTTACTACTATTTATTATTAATAACCTTATAATTCTATCCGATCCAGAAAGAACTGACTTACAATTTCTGATTTTCCCTCTGTTTACTTTCTAATTATGCTTCCCAAATATTTACCATAGATTTACTCGCGCCTACACTAATACTGCGAATTCTAGCAGACGTGTATATAAGACGACTTATAGTATTTTTAATCTTTCCTGAAGTTTATTTTTAAACTCCACTTTCTTTGGTAAATAAATAAATTGCAAAAATCTTACAATGAACGTATAAGTGTCTTTCGTTTTCTTATACTTTCAATTCTTTCCTTATTTTCTACTAACAAACGAGTAACGCCCCAAGGTTCTCTGTTACTTGGCGACGCACTTTTATACCCCCACCCTGTTGTTACTCTCTAGATCGAATAGATATTAAATAATTTAAAATACAGTTATTCCAATATTTCATAAAAAAATATTGAACGAAAATTAACATTAATAGATTACAATATTAAACAAATTTATTTCCCCCCTCTATTGTTTGAAACATTCGTAATAAACATAATAAATGAAAATTAAATTAAAGATAAAGTTCTATTATGCTTTTAACTAGAGTTCTCATTAATTGAAAAGTTTATAATTACCCTGATCGATCAGAGCGGAGTGGCCTGATTTTCATAGGTTTTACATTCCATTGGTCATGCCTTTGTCCTTGTATATGCGAATTCCATGAGTGTTCCTTTGGTTGTCCAGCTAGCAATATCCGTTTCTTCCATTCCATAACTCTCTCGATAGCTTCATTCAGATGGAGTGGCGGTCAATTCCCCAAAGGGGAAGGTTGTGATAACTTTAGCCGCTATACATTTGACAAGAGTCCGCAAAATTAAATTTCAATAATAATAATTTTTATTGTTCGAAACACAGCTGCTTTCTTTATTGTCCTTGCTGGTCTCTAAAGTCAAGTCAACTGATCTAACTCTAAAAGCGATCTTATCTCCACTCTTTCTTATCTTTTTTTTTTTTAATTAGCGTAATAGCAATTACTAACCAAATATTTTTACTTTGTGAAAGTTTCAACAATAGAGTATAATTACTACCAAGAATCTAATTTTGTTTTCTTTTCCCCACCCTTTTATCTCTCGAATTTTTCTCCCTTTTAATTAAACACTTTTAACATTTTTTTTTTTTTTTTAATAAATTATATTCAATTTTATTTGTTTATTTCAAAATAAAAGTTCAAAATTTTTACCCTTTCCATTAAATCAAAACCATTTGTTAATTAAATTTTACAAACTATTTAACTTCAAAAATATTTATGACAAATTATAAATATGTGAGCTTATATATATATGAGCTGACTTAAAATATCAGCTCAATTGAGATACTTTGTATAATTTTTATTGATCTTATTTTATCCCAAGCATTCATTTACTTTGCCTTTTCTCAGTTCACTCAATATGAATCTAGTTTGTTGCTGGTAATGTATTTTGTAAAGCATGTTTAATATTTTACCATGACTTCATTCTATCTGTTAATTTGTGTAGGTTCTGTATTTAAGCTTTGCTGAATTAGAATATAAATATGATAAATAATTAATCTCAAAATTTTAAATTGTATCTTAGGCATAAAAAGACAATATACATTTCTTTTATGTCCTAGATAATTTTTATCTAAATAAATTTACATATTGTTCATAAATTCACTTGTAATTTTAATATTCTGATATATTTTTGAATAAAAGTAATATTTATGAAAGCCCTGAACTTTGTAGACTTAAATAATATATTATCTTTGTGACTTGTTGTGATTTTTCTGTGAAATAAATATTTTTTATTATTAAGAAATTTCTTGTAGTTACTTTTCCACCTTATCCATGCATTAACAAGAATTCTAAATAATTATAAGAGTATAATAAATTATCTTAAATATTATATTGTAAGAGTACGTGAACATTTAAATTAATATGAGAGTCACTTTACTGAGTTATATTTAAGTATTAGAATAACATCAACTAAGAAAGATGTATTTTATTTAATAAAAATCATAATTGCATATTATTTGAGATCACTTCAGACAATTTAGTTTGTTATTAAAAGATCACTGTCCTTATTTATTTTAAAATTATTTTCTATAAGTATGAAAGACCACATTTATTATTCCATAATAAATTTAGGTTATGAAAAAACTTATTTCAGATTTAAAAGATATTTAAATAGATTTACTTTATGGTACTTAGAGTGGCTATAAAATCCATTACTCCTCATTGATATCTAAATGTCATTCTAGGAATTTATTATTATCTTATTCAAAATTAAGAGATCTTGTTGTGTTTTGTTTTATATTAATAAAAATTTTATCATCATCATCATCATTATAATAATAATAATAATAATAATAATAATAAAAAGAAATTATTAAACTCAGGTGCATACTATACATACATATAATTTTAATGCGCAAATACGCGCACAACAACCGAGCTTCATCAGGATTAAATAACAATATATTATAAACTTAAAATAATTATAATATCTAAAGAATAATGCCCGAGCGCTTTCAAGAGATCTTAGCTCTCATAATCATGGGCAACAAAGAATAAGCATAGCGTATTGGTATATGCTAAAATATGCTGATATATGTAAATTAGTTGAAAATAAATGCATCAGCTCTAAATGATCCATTAAGAGAAAAGTTAAAGAAGCATGTTTTATTGCTATTGATGATAAGGCTATGAATAGGAAAGATGCGTGTTACAAAATCTCTAAGAAATGGATCATTTAGAGCTGACGCATTTATTTTCAACTAATTTACATATATCAGCATATTTTAGCATATACCAACACGCTATGCTTATTCTTTGTTGCCCATGATTATGAGAGCTAAGATCTCTTGAAAGAACTCAGGCATTATTCTTTAGATATTATAATTATTTTAAGTTTATAATATATTGTTATTTAATCCTGATGAAGCTCGGTTGTTGTGCGCATATTTGCGCATTAAAATAATAATAATAATAATAATAATAATAATAATAATAATAATAATAATAATAATAATAATAATAATAATAATAATAATAATAATAATAATAATAATAAAATAATAATAATAATAATAATAATAATAATAATAATAATAATAATAATAATAATAATAATAATAATAATACATTAACTTAGGGGTAAGAGTATGTCTCACTTATTTACTAGGATTTCATTTTTCCTTGAATAGATTTTAAGAATTAGAGTGAATTTATTTTATGATGAAATTCAATCATATTATTCTAAGATACCCTAATTTATTTCATGAATCAGCTTATTTAAAGACTATTTTGCTAAAGAAGAAACTATTTTCAAAGATGATAATATTTAATGGCAAAGATTTAAGAGAATATTTATAAATTTTATAAAATTAAACACAATGGTTCATCTGATCATAGTAATGAAATACATGAGAGATGGATAAGAAAGATGGTGGTTGTAGTAGGTGTTTGTAAGAAAAAGATTGTAAATGTAACCTCAATGGCATTTACTTGCAATATTAAAAATCTTTTATTTGTTCTACAATGAATTGAGAGTTCTCCTCCTTAAATTGTTAAAATATTGATTTGTATTTTAATAATATTTTATTGTAATTGCTTACTCCTGTTTCTCTTCTTATTGGAGAAATACAACATTTTTTTCAAACACATTGAGCTTGGCTCATGTTATATTTTTGTGTTAACCATACAATTTGGTATTTATTGGATATTATGCTTAATACAGGCTACAATTCAACTTGCCCAATGTGTTGGCCTTCAATAAGCTGGAAGTACTGATCGATTATTATGGCTAGGCAGTGGGGTTGCTTTATCAATTTGTTTTCTCATTTGCAGTTGCTTCTTTAAAGTTATATATATATATACACCTGGGTTTCATTTTATGCAATAGATAGGTTCCTCAAAAAATACGCACAAATGAAATTGCGCAAAAATAGATGTAACTTACATTGAAAAAGGGGGGATACGGTCTGTGATTTTTCAAAATTCGCGCAAAAAAAAATAAGGAAATAAAATATGACTAATAAAAAATTTCAAATTTGAAAAAAAATGATACAAGACAAACTTTTTTTAACTATAATATTTAATTTTATTCAAAATAATATATTTTTATGCATAATTTACATTTTTTAATACACATTTTAATTATTATCGATATTTGCTGAAAACACATGTTTGTTTGCAAACTGAGGAAATACAACTAGCACTAACTTCACACTCATGTTGAGTCAATGGATTTCTGGTGAGAACGTAATTAGTAATTAATCTTTGAGACAATGATTTTATTAATTGTTTATGAACTTAGACTTACGATAATAAAAAGACATTTATTCACCACTGCTGGGAAAAATTTAATTAAAACTAACAACTAAAAATTAAATTCTTATTTTTGTCTTTAATTTTCAATCCCGTTTAAAAATCAAATTTCGTTTCACTGCTATTACTCACCTTTTAAAAATAAACTTGCAGACACTAAATGATTAATAATTTATTACGATCTTTTTTAAAAAGCAAAAACAGATTGTGATTTAAAATGCAAAATTAACACGTACAATGTTTGAACAAATTTACATTATAATCTTGCAAAATTTAATGTGTGTATACATAAAATGTGGAAATCATGATTTTAATTTCATTATTGCATAAAATCTTACTATTATAAAGCACTTGAAATTACTAAGATGAAAGTCGAATTCCAATAATGTGCTATTACTTTCAATATAACGTAAGTGCATGGAATTTATTATTTAAAGTAATAGCTCGTTATCGAAGTTCGACTTCCGGTGAATTTCAAAATCGCGTAACTTCAAAATCGTGTTAAATAAGTCCACGTAAAAACAGACCTAGGTGTGTATATATATGCTTACATTTACATTTAAATTATCTAAATATTTTCATTTTGATATATATCTTCTTAATATTATAAGAATAATTAAAAGCATATATATATGTATTATTATTTTATATAAATATGAAGACTTAAGAATGACTATAATTAAATAATATAAATTTTAAGATAGTTGTATATTTTAAATTTTGATTCAGAAATAAAATCAAGTATTTTAAAAATTTGGAGGAATTGTTTATTTAAATATACTGCATATTTAACTATTTGAAGTGACTCATTCAAGCCAAAAAGATTGTTATTTATTAACACAAATAATTTAGATTAGAGCTGATTAATAGTAATTTATAATTATATAACAATATCACTTCCAAAAAATTATTTTAATTATTAGGATAGAATATCTCCATTCATTTCTTTTTACATTTGTATTTAAGTACACTTTGACCTACAAGAATCAAATTTTATGCACTCAATATCTTTAACATCATCTACCTTAAATAAATACATTAATTATTATGATTTAATCATATATTAGATTAAAGATTATTATATCATTTCTCATCCAGTTATAAACTTTAAAGCAAGTTAAAGATTAATAGACATACATTTTTTTTTAAATTAAATATAACCATATTGTATCAATAATCCAAATTGATCTCTTTTTTTGCTTGTGTATTATTTTTTTAATATACTTAAGACTCCTATTGTGTAACATCTTTTTGAAACATTTTAAAACATTTTCTAAAAGAAGAATAACACTAAAATATATTTAACAAATGCATTAATCCTCTCCTTTTTTCTTTCCAAAAACTTTTTATTATATTAATAATAAATATGTTTGTTAATATTAACATATTTGTTAATATTATTGGAGAACATTTATTTTAAAAGAAAAAATGATTGTATATTTATTGTGTTATAATATATATTTCTTCATGTATCAGCACTCTTCAGTTGGCCTACAGTACATGTCTAAGAAATCGTGCTTTAGACAAAATGAAAAGTTTTACAGGAAATGCATCTTGGAAATTACTTATCTTTTTTCCTAATATCTTTACTACAATGCACAGAACTAAAAGAGATGAAATTGAATTACGGAAACTATGCATGTATATTTAATTAAAAAGCTATTATATTAATATTTAACTATATATAATGGTTTTATATGGGCTAATAATATGATAAACTCTAACGCCACAAATAATTAATAATAATTCTTAATATATTTATCTACAGTAGATAGTGACAAAGATGGGAATTTAAAAAAGAGATTTATAATTAGATTGCAGTAATTTTAATATATATATATTAATAAATTTTAGCAGATATTTTTTAAAAAATAAAATAGAACAGATATTTCCTTATCTTAAAAAAATTCAATATACATATAGTTAATTTAAATAAAGTATATATATATATTGCTTAAAAGCTATTTGTTTTAAAGTTAAGAATTTGCTTTATCTACTTTTGAGCATTCTGAAAAGCCATCATAAAAAAATCAAGTCTCTTAAGAAATCAAAAGAAAAAGAGTAGAGCCACTTTCTATTGAGAACTTTGTAAATATTACACTATTTACTTGAATAGTGATTTGTGTATCATTTGAATTATCTTCAATGAACCTGTTTTTTTTTACATGATTTGAAGCAAATATGTTTAAAAGTTTAGTTCTAATTCATAAAGATCTGATAAAAAACAATAAGCTTTAAAAGATATGTGTTATTACAGAAGTAATAAGACTTTTAATAAACTATTACATTGGTTTTATGAAGTATTATGACTTTGTGCTGTTTTTGACTTTGATATAATCTCAATGTATACCTTGATGTTTTCTAAGTAAAGTGTGGATCACTCTATAAGAGTGTATATAATACTAGAAAAGTTCCATGTTAATGTTCATCTCAACAGCTCTGGTATTGTTATTACTTGTAATACTGCTGAAGTTAAAGTTTGTAGCATAATTATTTATTTCCTAATTTCAACTTTTCTTTACTAATGAAGAGTTTAATAGAAGATGAAATCTGGCTTTCATCTAATGCTATAAATTTTATTAAGTAAAAGCCTCTTATTTAAAAATGAAATATAAAAAAATCGCTATTCAATCTTTCAGATACACTCAATCTAACAATAATGTTGTTACCAAGTTCTATAATTTGAACATTCTATAGAATTTTTCTTGCCATTTAAGATGTTTTATATAGTCATATTTTATCTAAAAACTAACTCCCTTACTTCTGCAACGTTGTCATGGATATTCTCTAGAGTACTGATTAGTTGTGTGATTTTATTATTATTCTTATTAACTAAAGAAACTGATTTTTAAATGAAGATAAAAATTTTGCAAGCAACATCATTATGTTTGAAGGATGAGTTATGGAAAGAGAAATATATATTCATATATATATATATATATATATATATATATATATATATATATATATATATATATATATATATATATATATATATATATATAGTCTAATCCTCTAAGAGAATTGTTATTTTATACAACTATATAGAATTTAATGCAGTAAAAGAATGACACAATCAAGAATTAAAGGTCTCTCGATCAAATCTTGTTTTTGATAAACATATATTAACATTTTTTTACTTTAAGGTATATAGACAAATATATTATGAATTTGTATTAACTTTATTTCTCTGCCATCTTATGTGTTACCCAAATATCACTTATCAATAACTATACAATCAGATGAATCAATGTTTTGTTGGATATATACTTATTTATACACCATATAAATATTCCAACATACTTTGTTCTTGAAAATCTTTTATATGTAGACTATTTCCTTGAAAAATTATGTGGAATGCTTATTTTAAATTTAAGTTTACTATTAATCTTAGTAAGTTAATATTTGAAAAATATAACTATGTTATTTTTGGTTTATTACAGAAAGTTGTAGACTGCCAAATTTTTTCATGATATCCTGGGTAAAAGTTTTAGGTGATATATGTATTTGTTAAACCATTCTTTGTTTGTGTGTTTTTAGTACCTTGTATTATTTTTTATCAAATATTAATAGAGCAGTGTGTAATCTATGTAATTCAGAGTGTGTGTAAATATCTACAGACTTCACATTAACATTAACTATTTTTTCGCATGAAAAAGTGAGTCATTTAGATGCAGAAAGAATCTTTCACAAAATTAATTTTTACTGTTCACGGCGTGTAGTGTGTGTATATATATAAGAATGTACATCCAACTATATATATATCCCCACACACATGTAAATCTAGTTTAATAGTTTTATAACATTTCTACATTTTGATAAATATACTTTTCTTTCTTTGTAATAGATTAATAAAATTTAAAAAAAAAAAGGTTTGATTTCAGAATAGTTAAAAAATAAAACAAACAACAAAACGAAAACAAAGTCTTTGACTAAGCTAAAAACATAGATTGACATTTCGTTTTATTTACTCTAAATAAATTATTATAGTAACAAATTGTTTTGCAGATAGACTATTATTAATCTAAAATTTCTGATTTCATGAGGGTTTTTTTTGGATTTGTAAATTACTGAATTTAAACAATACCCCCTCCCCTACAGGAAATTCAAACTCTGTTAAAAATTTAAATAAACATTGAAATTACTGGTTTCTATATATATTGTATAATTTTATTTTATTATAACAATGAATACTGTAGGATACAGAATATATTTATATTTATACAAGCACAAAATTTCTATGTAATATAAATAAAACAATATATAAAAAATAATACTTTTAGGTTTATGCAGTTTTTAAAATTGAATTAGTCAAATTAATAGTAGTCGTCTACCTATATAAAAAAATAATTTATTGTAAAAACATACATTCAAATATAATTAATATATCGAGTACATATAAATATATGTAATATTAAATTAATTATTACAGAACAATTTGAAACTTAAGTGCATTCTGTAATAACTTTAGAAATAAGCAATAGATGTTTTGGATTCAACATTATATTATAATCATTATTCTGGGCGGCTTTTATAAAAATATTTTTGGATAACACAATAAATTAATGATTAATATATTATCTTTTGACATATTCACTTATTTTTTAATTCATAATTTATAAATAAAAGTCATAGATGTAGATCTGAAGATATCTCTTGTCCTGTTGATTTGAGTAAGCTCCTATTGAAGAAGAATCAAGTACATAGTCAATTGTCAAAAACTAGAGAGACTAATAATGTTTTCATTTTTAATAGTGATAAGTAATGAAATGCCATGCTAATTTACTACTGTTTTGATATAAGCAATCAAAACAATTATGCTAAAATTGAAATATATTAGTTACATCATCTTCTAAATTTTGAATAAATTTAATGGTATTCATCTATAAAAAGAATGGAACAAACCATAGATCATTATTATATTAATGTAATCATTCTCATATTTGATGATCAAATTCCCATTTTCATGCTAACATAAATATTTTTCCCACACTCAGTTAAATTTAATGCATTTTCCAGATTATACCTATGCCCCTCACCTGATATATATATATATATATATATATATATAGGTGAGGGGCATATTGAATTTATATATATATATATATATATAAAATTCAATTCATCTGTCATGTTTTATCTTCCTCTGTGAATATGAGTAAATGCAAGCTGCTTTCACACTTTATTGTTGTTTAACTTTATGTCATCATTTTTGTTATATGTACCTGTATAATTTCAAATGTTATAATTGTCAGTTATTTATAGATATGACAATCAATTGCAGCTTTTATTTTATCACTTTTTTCTGTATATTTTTTCCTTCACATTTTGTATAAATCTTCAATGACTTTTTATTTATTTAGCCATTTCTAAATTTATCCTTTTACTTACCAAGATTCTTCTTAAACAGGCAAAACTCTTCATATAGTAGTGCCACTCAGTGCAGGCTAAAGTAATCAATGGATGCCAGGAGGTTTGTGCAGAAAATTCCTATTACTCATCCAATATTCCCAGACTACTTTCTGGCTTGTGGCCTTCATCAGTGAGGAGCCTTGGATCAGAGAGGAGCTCTCAGATCCAAGGTTCCTCAC
This sequence comes from Epiperipatus broadwayi, assembly GCA_028023455.1. NCBI lineage: Eukaryota > Metazoa > Onychophora > Udeonychophora > Euonychophora > Peripatidae > Epiperipatus > Epiperipatus broadwayi. Next base: position 1,823,262 of record JAQFVV010006369.1, on the reverse strand, counting down.
TGATGGAGGCCACAAGTTAGAAAGTAGTCTGGGAATATTGGATGAGTAGGCACTAGATAGGGATTATATGCACAAGCCTTTTGGCATCCATTGATTACTCTGGTTTGCACTAAGTGGCACTACTGTATGGAAAGTTTTGCATGTTTTAATAACAGTTCTGAGCAAGTATAGGAACTGGTAATCATGTGATGTTTGGAAGATTCTTCTTATTGAATCATTTGACAACGTGCATATTTTACATCCAAATAATTTATAATAAATATAAACATATGCTTTATATTTTTTGTAATAAATATACTAGTGTTTTATATACTGGTTTAAAAAAAATAGTCCATAATAAATTTAAAAAATTTGCACTAGTTGAGTACATATTCAGGCTGATGGAATTAGAATCATGTTTTTATTGATAAACTATTTTTTCTTTTTGTTTTTTTTTTAATTTTGACAACATCTTGTAAATATGTTTTTGCTCCAAGATATTTTTAATTATATTTTATTTGGGAAATCTAGGACACCAGTATTTTATTTTCAAAGTTACAACATTGTTTTAAATTTTTCAGTTCATTCCAATTAATTTCTAATTTACTATCATTTTCTCTTTTTTTAAACACAATTGTTTTATCATAGCTGTATTTGTATGCAATTCAAAATCCTTTGCTTTGTCATTTAACAACATCTCAATTTTGATTCTTATATTTTTTCAACTTTTTCAATAAATATAATCAAATAATTTATTAGTGAACAGTTCATAAAAAAATTTAAGTGACATAGATTGATTACAATTCAACAAACTTGAATTTGAGAGTTTGCCAATCCACTAATGCATCAAATTGATTTTATGATTATATCTTATATTAAACTTTATTTAATGTGTTCTTAATTATTTGTTTAATCTTATTTATTGTTTTTTCCAATTGCTGATTAACATGCCTGAGAGTAAAATTTTTGTTTTGTATTGTTTCCACTTTTAAATTAGCTTCTTTTTTGTCTTATAATTTTATAGTTTATTCTGAATTATATGTTTTTTATAAAAACATGAGTTTAACCCCTTCTCTGTTATTTACAATTAACGCACATTGCTATTTTAATATCCCATAATGTTATTTATGGTTTTTGGATGTAGCATGTGCTATCCTCTGGTCAATTTTGGTCACAATTTTTTCATTTTAGGCTTATTTTATAGGAAATTTGAAATTTAAAATTTTAGTTCTAAAAATGTCCACATATGGCATTATATTTTGAAAAAAAAATCAATTTTCTTTGCTGCCTAGTGGTGTCTCTTTTCTCTGATTGGATGCCTGCCAACTCTGGAAATTGCACTGTAGGCGTTTCTAAATGACAGAGTCAGAAACTAAACCAAAATGCTCTACATGTTCATAAATGATTTTGAAGTAAATAAATATATTTATTGTAATTTTTTACATTCATACATAAGATTTTACACTACTTTATCAAAATATAAAGTTTGATTTGGAAAATTTTAAATAGTACAATGCATGGAAAAAGTGATTGCTAATCAAGACTAGTTATTGACACCTAACAACTGTAATTTGAATAATAGGCATTTCTAAAGAATTCAAAATAAAATCTTTTACATATTCATATTTTGAAGTAAATAAATATATCTGTCATAATTTTTTACATTCATAAATAAGATTTTACATTACTTTATCGAAATATAAAGTTTGCTTCAGAACATTTTAAATTTTACAAGAAAAATAAGCATGCAAAGGTAATCGCAGTTGTTGACACATTTCTAAATGATAAAGCCAGAAATAAAAATAAAATGTTTTACACATTCATAATTGATTTTGAAGTAAATAAATATATCATAATTTTTTACATTCATAAATAACATTTTACATTACTTTATTGAAGTATAAAGTTTGATTCGGAAAATTTTAAATTTTACAAGAAAAACAAGCATGAGAAAAGTGATTGGTTTTCAAGTCAAGTGATTCATGCTAATAACTGTAATTTTCATAGTAGGCATTTCTAAATGACAAATTCAGAAACCAAACCAAGTGTAATTGATTTTGAAGTAAATAAATATATTTATTGTAATTTTTTACATTCATAAATAAGATTTTACATTACTTTATCAAAGTGTAAAGTTTGATTTGAAAAATTTTAAATTTTACAAAAAAAATAAGCATGGGAAAAGTGATTGGCTTTCAAGTCGAGTGGTTCATGCTAACGACTGTAATTTTCATAAGATTTCATGAGTACTAATGTATAATAAGAATTGTGGACTTAATTAGTGAAGTATTGAATAGCTTCACACTCTTAGATCTAATCACTTCAGCTTCACCTATTCATATATAAAAGTAGGTTGAAGTAAAGAAGGGCTTCCCTCTTTTCTTCATAGCAAAAGCTTGTGACTAAGACCTGTAGAGGTCCCTACCTTCGAATTTTTAAAGGTTACTGCCTTAGTAAATATTATTATAGTAGATCTTTCTAAATGACAAATTCAGAAACCAAACCAAATTTTTGTAAACGTTCGTAATTGATTTTGAAGTAAATATATTAGTAATTTTTTACATTCATATATAAGATTTTGCATTACTTATCAAAATATAAAGTTTGATTCAAAAAATTTTAAATTTTACAAGAACAATAAGCATGGGAAAAGTGATTGGTCTTTTAGAAAAGTGAATTACATTGACAGCTACAGAACTGAATAATGACACACAGATTGGTTGAAATATAATTTTTTTATTTTACTGCTGGCTATTTTTTAAATGTTTTTTCTTATATTTTTCTTCAGTTATTAACATCATTTTTAATTTTTCGCCAATTTGAATCTAAAATTATTCAATTTTTAGAAGCTAAATTAAAAAAATTCTGTGTATTTTAGATTAATATTTTAACAATAAAAACCGACTGGAAATGAAACTGACAAATAATATTATTCTCAGATTTAAGTAGTGGACCAATTCAAAAATTAGGCAAAGATTAAATAAGTTGAAAAAAGCAGCTAAAGCATTAAAAATAATTAGTATATTAAAATTAAGTGAAAAACAGGGACTATAGAATTTTCTATAATAAAACTGCCTTAAATATCTTATTGCAAGACAAAGTTTTAATATTAATCCACAGATAAATAGTGAAAGAAAAACCAATTCCCAAGAGGCTAATCAATAAAAGATGGTAAGGGATTTTTTTCTTTTTTTTTTGTTTTTTCTTTACATCATATCAGAAATAAGACAAATTTGTCTTAAATATCCTATCGTATAGCAAATGTCTTTTTTAGAATCCATCTAGAAATATAGTGAAGTGAAGATTATATATTTTAGGGTAATCATTTATGAAAAACAATAAAAAATTGTTTTTTTTTTTTTAATTTACACTCTAGCTACTATTAGCTAGATATCCTTTTTGTGAATAATGATTAAATGCATAGCTAGGATAGTTATGGGTTAACAACTTGGAAAAACAGATTTTAAGATTAAAAGTTTTATCTGAATTAGAATCCCAATTGATGGGTATAGACAGTGTACTGACTACTATGCTATAAGATTGTTACATTTAAATGACTGCACGGATTAGTACAGTGATAGAATGACAAACTCAAGAGTTAAATAAAGGTCTTTGCATCAGAGCTCAACTTATCATTTCCAGTGTTCGAATGTAATATGATCCCTCTAGCGACCAATCATTCGATTATATTATATTGAGGTAAATATACATTTAGTGTTTCTCACTCGCACACACCATTGTATTTATTGTATATATTTTGCGAGAGAGCGTGTACATGTACTTCTGAAAATGTTTATTAAGGTTTTTGATTTTATAAAAATAGGTCAATTTTTATATAAGTTCATTTCAATATTGTATTATTTCTGTAATATCATTGTGTTTTGAACTAGTCTAGACAAAGGATTCTGTTACGTTAATTATAAAGAGAACATTTATTGATTTGTTGAAACACTTTTATTTTTTTTTCTTTGATCATTAGAAATTCTGTTTATAGTAAAATGTTCATTTATTCAAGTTATGGATTTTTTTTTTTTAAATTTAAGCATAAGTATTATTTTACGACAAATTATGAATAGAAAAATTAAAATAAAAAATATATCTATAAGTAAAAAAGAAAAAAACTTAGTTAATTACTGCGCTTTAATAAGGAGTAGAATTTCTCATTCAATTTTTAATGATTAAATTAATGATGCATCATTTTCTTAAGATTAAATGTAGCAGCATTCTACTTCAAGCATCATTTAATCCTATTAACAAGACCAACCTTCTCCCAAGGTGAGTCAGACAAACTTGAAAACGCGAATATTCTGAAGCTTCTTACTAATTTTAAGGGCGCACACTCTTGAAGATCATTAAAAATAGATATTTTTTTTAAAAAGTTCACTTTTAACCAGAATAAAAAACGTCAAAGTATATCAAAATTTATATAAGTTTTATACTTTATATCTTACTGCTCATACTCTCTTAATAGAAGCGATTAATGCTATTTTTCTCTACTTTATTGAATACTGCCATCTAGTAATAGTAATGATTCATCAATATTCAAAACTATTTTCTGCTTATCAGCCATTTTTAGTGAAGAATAAGACTTGCATTCACAATCTTTACATCACCATAAACTAATATGAAATTGTAGGTATAGTGTTACCATCTATACTCCCAATGATTATTCTAGTTCACAATAGATATTTGTTAAATACAGTAAATACATTTAATTAGTTTTTGTAAAACATATATTCAATGTAAGCAGTGAAAATACATGATATTCTTTAATGTAATAACACAAATAATTTTGCTATTGTTGTTGTCTATTTTCAGGAATGAGCTCTGGTCATTCTATGTCAATGCTTTTATGTAATTAGTAGATATTATCTAGTAGTGTCTATTAAACATATACCAACAATATCTGATCTATATTCTTATATTTATTTCTGAATGTGATCATTATTATTAAACAGCTCACTTATGAAGTTATAAGACAAAAACTGGTATAAAGTTATGGATATCACTGGATATGATTAAATAAAGATTACCATCAAATATTTACTAAAATAATTATTCAAGTTTACAGCATGTCATGGCAATGGAATAAAATTTGTTTCTTAAAAGCATTGACTAAGCTGGAGTCATATGAAGTTCTTCAGTATTATTATTATTATTATTATTATTATTATTATTATTATTATCATCATCATCATCATCATCATCATCATCATCATTATTATTATTATTATTATTATTATTAATAAAATTAATTGCTAATGAGATTATATAAATATCCAAGTAGCAAGATAAGCATGAGTGTTTGATTTAATATGCTTAAATTGAGTTTTTGTTTGTTCACATTACTCAGCTAAGAATTAATCTTGAAACCTTTATCAAGTGAGTCATTCATACTACCATTGTGATAAACAAGACAGAAAAAAAAAAACATTATAGAATCAATTCAAGAAACAAACTTACATTATTATGTTTTTCTAAATCTATTTGTAATCTAAAAAAAGTATTTCCAGATCTGAATTTCAATGAAAATTTTCAGGAGTTCAGGTCTAATATGTCTGAAGTAATACGAGTTTGGCTCCTATCCATCTGAACAAAGATATTTGAAAAATAATAAAGACAATAATGTGTTTGTTTAAATAAATAATACTACTTCTTAAATTAGCCATGATCTCTTGGTAAACTGCTCTAATATTTTATTTGCAATAAAATTTTTATATATCCTAAATACAAAAACTCTTTCTCTGTTTATTTATTCCACATATCAAAATATTCAATATTTTAGAACAAGAAAGTGTTATGCAATGCAACAATTATTTATATTTACTTTTTGAAAAATGTTGAATATTACTGATTTTTTAAATGAAATAGTAATAAAATTGTGTGTGCATGTCTATCATAAATATAAAATGCAATTCTTCTTTAATAATTTTTATTAGTCATTCATTAGATAAAAGATTATCCATTTAATGAATAATATTTGTAGTGTAATTTTTATTATACTACTGTCATACAAGATAGGTACTGGTTTCTATCCACTTTTAACTTCTTATGGATGGGTATAATCATAAATAACTTTTTCACATGTTTTTGGTCATATGTTTAGGATTATACCTAACCAAAAGGTGTTAAAAGCAGATAAATATCATCCCTATCTTGTGTGAGAATGGTGTAGTGAAAATTACATTACATAAATAATTTTCACTAAATAGGTATTTCTTTATCTCTGGATAATATTTGTTTTCATTTGAAAAATGTAGAAATATTAAACTAGTTTTAAAATAATATTAATAAAAATGATATATAATAATTTGTGATATTTATATCAAACTGCCACTTGTTGGAAAATTCTCTTTCAAGCACTAGATCTGATATTTTAAGCTTTGATCCAGAAACCTTCAGCTTTCAAGCCAGTCATTCTACTACTGTGTAATATTAAAAGTTAATAGAATTAATAATACTTTTATTTCATTACAAAAAAATCAAGTCATATATCACATGACCTAATTTAATTTAGTTTTATTTTATGTTTAATATTTTTTCATTATTTTTGCAATGTTTACATTGAAAAAACTTTTTAAAAAAATCGCTTTTTTACTTTTGTTTATTTTTCACAATGTTTTATTCAGTTTAGTTGTCTGATAGTTTTGACTTATCTAGCAGTCTTCTTCAGAGCTTCAAATACATTTGTAAAGAAACAAGAATTAATATAATGCAACTGTATTTTACAGCTCTGAAAAAGATAACTAGATAGTAAAAACTGTCAAATGATAAATTGAATAATATAGTGTGAAAGAAGCAAAGAATGAGTATTTTTTTGTTTTAGAGATTTATTTTGATTTGAATCAATCCACTCGTAATAATTTTATGGTGAAGTACTTAACATTAGTAACTACACGTTTAGATATAATCTCTTGTTCCAAATAAAACAATATTAATTTTAATATTTAAATACAAGTATATTGTCTATACTAAACTTAAGGTAATTAGAACATATTTGAACTCAGACTTTTAAGCTCTCTACAGCTATTCATTCCATCCTATTCAACTGATACACATGACTACATACATATGAAAATGATAAATAATCTTCAATATATGTATTTTGTGTTAAACCATCACACATCACTTGGTCCAGATCATCATTTCCCTATAATCAGTGCTCAGTTTATATTAAGATAGCAAATTGTCAAACTTTAATAGACAGGCTTTAATCTTCTCCACTTTCCAACTTTTAGCCATCCATATCATTGAAAATCTGAATATGCAATGTTTTAGAGAGTATGAAAGTCTAAGTTCAAATCGCTTCTAATATTAATTTTAGTTTTTACTTTTATAGAAAGTCTTATGAAATCAGTTATTAAAAGAAAATGTTTTATTATTATTTTTGTCATCAAACATTTATTTCTTCTCAACATTAAAATACAATAAAATATCATGCTTCTAATATAATTAATAAAAAATTAACTATTATAGTTTGATAGGATTCCTCTAGAAAAAGTAACATTTTTACTTTTTGCAAAATCGTCTAGAAAAATTGAAGTAATCTTTTATTTTTAAAATCTTTGTTTTTTAAACTTGAGAAGTTATTTCATTTTTTTTTTAAACTTCTTCCAGTAATATTTAAAATGAAGTGATAATTTAGAATAAGAATTTTAAAACAATTCTATTCTCAAGGAAAAAGGAGTCCAACATTAGTTTTTTTTTTTTTTATCCTGAAAGGGTATACTGATAAAAACTGTAATATGTAGAATTGACATCTCTTTTCATAGTAAAATTATCAAAATGGAAGCTATATAAATAAAGTCCACTGTAATCATTTCAAAAGTAAGAAAAGAGGATACCAATAAAATTTGCAAGAAAGAAGGCTTGCACTGAAATACATTGATAATAAATAAAATTAATATATATGTAAACTTCCAGTGAATATTTTCAAACAAAACTTCAGTCTAAAAATTAATTAAACAAATGCTATTAAAATATTTTTACTTAAATTGTTTTCCACTTTTATCTGCTTAAAAAAGGATTCCAAATGTTGTATTATTTTTAAAGAGGAATAAAATTTAATAATTTTTTGGTATATTATTTTAGTAAAATAATTATGTTATCTAATACATAGCTTGTATTTATGCTTTCATTGTATTAGAAAATAATAACAAATGCACTAGGAAAAATATTATTATTCATATTTTTTTATTTGATTTTTTTTAAAATACTGGAATATATATATATATGAATATGTCACTGGCATTAGTTTTTTTTATTTGAAGTTTGAATAACTTTGTTATGTAAACTTCATTTGAAAACTGTAGAATTATTTTCAACACCTATAAATTTCTTATTTTTCTTAATCGAGTAATTGCCCATTAAATGCATTTGCGTTTGAAAATAAATTATGGCTATTTTTTCTCCTTTTATTATGCGCTTGTTTCATTTATTAAGACAATAGGTATCTATCTATCTTTAATGGTGAATAAAACAAAGATTAAGAAAGTCTCAAAAATCTCACCCAATAAATAGCAAATCTAATGACTACTGCTTTTTTTTTAATTATTTCTCTGTTGGAAAAGTTTTTGCCTTGCAATTAACTATATATTCAAATATTGTCTATCTTATATATATATATATATATAATTAAGAGCATGCTAATGAGCTCTAAACAAGCTTTTTTTATTATTATTATGATAAATGCTACTACAAGAGAAGGCATAATGTACTACATACAGTGTCAGATGGTAAAAGATAAATTTGTTCAATATGGAAAATCAATTCCATCTACTAACAATTAAATCCTTAACCAAAATGAAATTTAAAATTCATTACTAATGCTGTCTGCCAAAGCAGATTTCTCAAATGCAAAATAGCATAACACAAACTTATACTATCCTACTTTCATATAATTCCTACTCACATTATAATTATCTTAAATAACTTTTAAATAATAAAAATTATATGTTGCTCTATTTCCATTATTTAATATTATTTAAACTTATCAAATACATTTATTGATTAGTAATATCATACAGATAAGAACATAACATCACGTTTAAGTGGTAATGTTCTCTCTTTTTTCAAATGTTGCTGCTTTCACCAGTGATTGTACTAGTAAGAGAATTGAGCCTGGGACCCTTAGTTTTGTCAATATTAAATTTAAGGCAACAATTTAATCACTGGCATATTTTATCTTCAATGTTTCTGACCTATCACAATCTCGTGACTTCCAGATTATTTTATTGTATTTTATTTTGTCAATCTATTCTTTGATTTAATATAACACATTCTTAAATTAAACTTACTTGAAACTTTGTTTGATAAAGATTACATATTACACAAATCATTAATGATTTTGAAAACTTTCTTTTTCTTACCCTCCATAATATTTCTTTTATGACTAATATTAATAATGTGGAACATAAGTACCATTTTTTTATAAAGGATAACAATCCTAATTCATTACAGCCATTTATAGAATATAATATACTATCACTTACATGCAACTGCACAAATCTCTAAATGCTTTGCCATATAACATAAATGTTTTATACTTCACATGATCACTACTTCTTATGCTTGTGTATAACTGTTGTTAACAGGCAAAACTCACTATACATATTGTCACACAGCAAACTAGAGTAATCAATGGAAACCAAAGGCTTGTGCATAAAATCACCATCTAATATCTACCTATACAATAGCCCCAGACTAGTTTCTGGCTTGTGGCCTTCATCAGTGAGGAGCCTTGGATCTGAGAACACTGCATCTAGATCTTAGAATCTAATGCAACCCTCCAGCAATCATGTTTTATCTCCACTTAACTACAAAACTATCAGTCTTAAATTGAAAACACCTTAATGTTTTCAATCCAAGCCCATTAGCTTATATAGTCATATGGGTCTGAACTTAGTTCAGTACCCATACATTTTGGTGTTTTTAGTTTATTAATAACCATAGGCACCACTATCCTATTAGATAGGATTGGTTTTAAGCCAATAAACATCACACACCCACCAATTCTTATGCTTATGTATAATTGTTAACAGGCAAAACTCACCATACATATTGCTACACACAGCTAGCTAGGGTAATCAATATATGCCAAAAAGATTGTGCATAAAATCCCCATCTAATGCCTACTCATCCAATATCCCCAGACTAGTTTCTGGCTTGTGGCAGGCAAAACTCAATATATGTTCTGCCACACACATGTCACAAGGCTTGTGCATAAAATTTCTATCTAATGCCTAATCATCCCATATCCCCAGACTAGGCCAGAAACTAGTCTGGGGGTATTGGATGAGTAGGCATTAGATAGGGATTTTATGCACAATCCTTCTGGCATTCATTGATTACTCTAGCTTGCTGTGTGTGGCAATACGTATAGTGAGTTTTGCCTGTTAACAACAGTTATACACAAGTATAAGAAGTGGTGGTCATGTGATGTTTATTGGCTTAAAACCAATCATGTAAGATAGTGGTGCCTATGATTATTAAAGAACTAAAGACAACAAAATGTATGGGTACTGAACTGAGTTCAGACCTATATGACTATATAAGCTAATGGGCTTGGATTGAAAACATTAAGGTGTTTTCAGTTTGACTCATAGTTTTGTAGTTAAGTTGTGATAAAAGGTGGCTGCTGGAGAGTTGCATTAGATCCTAAGATCTTTGTGCAGTGCTCTTAGATCCAAGGCTCCTCACTGATGAAGGCCACAAGTCAGAAACTAGTCTAGGAATATTGGATGAGTAGGCATTAAATGGAGATTTTATGCACACACCTTCTGGCATCCATTGATTACTCTAGCTTGCTGTATGTGGCAATGTTTTATACTTTGATAATTAAGCTATTTTCTAGATAGCTTTTGTTAAATCTTATAAACAACTCCTATGGATAGTATCTTAATGCAAAAAGTATATTTGGGATTTCGTAATAATTTGTACCTGTATTATTTCTAACAATCAAATATGTTGGAAATAAAAATATAATTGCATTAAAATATAAATCATATACAAAATAATATCTTGATTACATGATCATTTTCTTGCTTCTTTCTTTCTACTCTATTAAGATATTATTATTTATATTTATGTTAAGATATAATAAAATTAACTATTTAATTTACTACTGTCAAAAAACCTTAACATTATGTATCTTAATTTTAAAATTCATTACACACACAAAGCAACATTGTTAATAAATTGTTAAATAACATGTAAAGATTTAAAAAATTTTGCAATTAGAAACAGAGAAAAAAATGAGAGCTATTGAAAAAGAAAGAGAGAGCAACACAACACTATTTTCTGAAGTTGGAATTTTAAATAATATACAAATGTTGCTAAATTAATTTCAAATACTGTGATTAATTATTGTAATCATTGCATTTTAAAAAATTAGCAAATGGTTTAGTAACAATAAATAAAATAGTTTGAAATCATTATCAGATGAAAGTGATTACAAATTTCATTTTAAAATTTATTATTTACTTGCCATAATTATTTTTTTTAATATGTGAAAACATCCCTGCTTCTCTAAAGCTTTGTTAAACTGTAAACTATTTATTTATTTGTGCATAATAAAATTTTGTTCAAAAAGTATTGACTTATAGTTTATTATATCATAACTATCATTTATGTGAATTCATTAATATTCTGTAAATTAATACTAGTGCTATAAATGCATAAACACAAAGCTAATATTTAATATCATGTTAAATCATGGGCTGAGCCCTTTCAAGAGTCATGGCTAGAGTCATAGCTCTTTGTGAAGTAACTAATTTTCTAATGTTATGCAAATCTATGCAAAGTTCAAGTATTCCATTTCCTGGATGTAGAATAACATTGATAATGATGTTGTTGTCTATTGTGATGAATCAGGCTTCTTTTATTTTTCTTCTCAAATTGTTTCCCTCTCTGCAGACTAAGCTGATTGTTTGCAGTTTGCATGAATGTCCTGCAAGCTTTTGGCACTGTGGAAAAATGAAATTGCATGCTGGATCAGATTGCTCTTTAATATATGAATATTTATGTTAAGACAATGAGTTTCCAGTGAATAAAACATAATTCTTGAATTGCATTTCAAGTCTTTTTTTTAATTTTCAGATATTTGATTAGATAAAAAATAAGATAACTTTTGTAGAAATTTAATAAGTATTGTAGCCTTTCCATTTTACGAAAAAATTTAATACATTCAATACAAGTTATATTTATTACAAATTTGTAGAAACATTTTTTTTTTTAATTTGACTAATAAAGTTGTAAAACAATGAAGATCAAATTGTAGATGTTCTTTAATAGCTTTTTTTCTCCTAACTATATTAATAAATTGTTTTTCTCTTCACTACTAGAATTGTAATTATAAGTATGCGACTTATTAATTAATTAAGTAATAACTGAAATACAGGTTTATTATATACCTGTATCAATATATGTAATATATAGGGTATATGAGCACAGACTTTTACACCATCCACCACTCACCACTCTATCTCATATCACTGATACACTTGAACACATATATGCTTTTTGACATATATGTGTTCAAGTGTATCAGTGATATGAGATAGAGTGGTGAATGATGGGTGGTGTGAAAGTCTGTGCTCATATACCCTATATATTATATATTAATTAAGTGTATTTTTTCTGACTTTCTATTAGTCACTGACATTAAATTATCATGTGCCTATCATTTCAAAAGGTAGATTTACCCATTGTTTATCTCATTGCAATATGTGTATACACTCATATATATTAATTACACCCTACAATATTTTCCTTTTTTCTGAATTCAAATATTACTGTAAATAATTTTTTTAGCTAACTTAATTCAATTAATATTTAAAATGTGTAATTATATTTTACTATAATATTTAGTAAAGTCATATATTATTTTATTAATTAAAACTTCTGAACAGGATTTTTTTTATATTATTGACTTATATAGTTCCTGAAAATATAGACACTGTTTCAATCTTTATTATTAAGAATTTATGATTCTGAAACAATAAACTTATTTAAAAGTTTGCTAATATTAAGGGTATATGGGAAATAAGTGGAATTGTGGGTGATGTTTAGTATAAATATGTTGCTATTTTCAATTATTTACACTTAAGAAGTCTGCTTGCAGCAATTAAACCATTGGTAATGTTTTAGAGTTCATTTTCTTGGCTAGTCTGATTGAGTTGTGAATTTGGGATAATTTTGATCAATATATATATATATATATTCTTTTGTTTATATAGTTGTATTTTTTTTTGCATTTATTATTAAAATAAATACGTTATTTTATCCCTAATTATTATTTACTTGTAGCATTCATTTTAATCTACTATACATTGTAAGTCATCTTCAAGTAATTATATATACAATTTATATAAATAAATAAAATAAAATAAAATAATAAAAATATCAGAATTAAACTTTTTATTTTATAAATATTATTATATTGTAGTTAGTAAGGCATCTAACTTGGAATCAGAAGATACTAGTTTTGAATCTGGTGATTGTAGATCTGACATCCAAACCTCTTATGAACTCCTGAGCTATAAAAAATATGATTAATTTTTTACACATATACAATATAAAAGTATATAATTTTTATGTTATTTTTTATTATTTTATTTTAGATTATAATCACAATTATTTCATATATTGAATTTTATATGCATGACATTCAGAATCATTTCTTTTTATATATATATATTTAATCATGCCATTCCAATGAGCTTAAAATTTCTCCCTTATTTAGACTTTTAGTAATGTTGTTCATTTTAATTTAGATTCTAACCAAATATATAATATTCTAAGATCTAAATATCATTTTTGATTAATTTTATATACACATAAATATTTATTGCTGCTTTTATCTATGGGTAATATGCTCTATATTACATTCTTTATTGCTGCTTGCAATTTGTAATTGCCTATCAGCTATTGTTTTGCACTTAAATAAATGAATTGAATTGAATTATTACCATATAAATGGCTTTTATAAGATAAAAATTAAAATTATTGTATAAAAACCATTTATATAGTAAATAAAATAACAATTACGAAATAAAAAATTACATATTTTTACATTATATACATATATAATAATGTTTAGAGATTAATGATGAAAATTATTTTTTTGTTACATTGCCTAATTTTATTTTATTTATAATTTAGATTTATTATATATATATATATATGGTGTTTAAAAGTCTCAAGATGAACTATCTATAAAGAAATTGAAGCATAGTGTATAAATAATAATTTTAAAAATAGAAAATTTTAATAACAAAAATAAAAAATGTATTTTCAAAAACAATAAAACAATACGATTGACATAGACATAAAGCCAACTTGGAAGATTGATAGAAGTCTATTATATACATTCTTGAAAAATAATTTTGTATAATTGTGTTTGCATGTGCAGTTAATGGTTCATATATGTGTACTATTGCATGCTATATCAGTTATAGAATCATCGGCTATTGTCTAGGCAGTGTAATAGCGGTTACTAAAGAAACCAGTAAAGGAAACCGATATGTCATGTAGTTTAGCTGATGATTATTTAATCTAAAATAAAATTTAGATTAGATTAGATTAAAATAGTTAGTAATGAAGAATGTTTAATTAAACATTATTTATTTTTGAATATCACAATTTGTAAGTTTTATTTTTTTTTTATGGATACAATCTTGTCATTTACTACATTTATTAATGCAGTTAAAAGTTTTTCAATTTTTAAGTTTCTCTAACTGTGAAATTGCTAGTTAATAAACTCTTTTGTGATAATTGATTCTCAGTTTACAACAATGTCATCTTTCAGCTGTGGATCTAAATCTAGGATCACATGCAATTAATTAATATTTAAGGTATTAGATTTTATAGTTGTTATCAACTATGTCTTAAGTTATTTTACTATAATATTTAAATAATGAGTATTTTACAGGCATTCTTATACCTGGAAATTAATTAATTAAACTATCCACATTATCTCATACTACCGATACACATGACCACAAACATGTAGAAAAAATAAATAATTACCAATAGATGTATTTCAAGCTGAAGCAGCACTCATCAGTTGGTCCAGATTATCATCTCCCATATATATATATAATTATTCAAAACAATACAATAATTAATACACAGTGAAAAATATTTAAAAACAAATATATACCATAATTTAATAGAAGTACTTTCGACTATCTATGTAGTCGTTATCTTCTAGATTCAAATTGTATTACAAAAAACCGTCACAAATGTATACAAAAAGAATTACGTCATTGATGTATGACTTGATTCTTTTTGTATACATTTGTAATATTTTTTTTTTAATACAATTTGAATCTAGTTGATAACGACTACATAGATAGTCTAAACTACTTCTATTAAATTATGGTATATATTTGTTTTTAAAATATTTTTTACAATATTAATTATTGTATTGTTTTGAATAATTATATATATTTTATTATAATTGGAATACAAACATTGATTAATAATATATATATATATAATCAGTGATCAATTTATATTAAGATAGCAAATCTTTATACTTTAATGGACAGGCTTCAATATACTCCAACTTGCAACTCTTCAGCCATCCATACCATTAAAAATCTGATGATAGAATGTCCATACCCATGCTGATGCAAATATTGTTGTTATGCTCATATTCACAATAATGATTATTAATATATATATATATATATGTCCAAAAGATGGCGCTATATTTGTTTTTTCATATATATATATATATATTAAGGCTATCACCTTAAGACTATGGATCTGAACTTCAATAGTAGGGACCTCTACAAATCTTTAACATAAGGTTAATGATTTTAAAAGGCAAGAGTGGTCACTCTTATCTTCAACCTAGTTTTTAAATATATAGGCGAATCTGTACATTTAGATTTGAGAGCGTGAAGCTATTAAATACTTCACTGATTAAGTCCACAGTTTCTATTGTAAGAACAGTTGAAATTATTTCAGGTTTTAAATTCTGATTAGTCCTGTATTTGCTATTTATATTTATACTTTGTCAAGAGACTAGATGTGGGCTTGCCATTAACTGTCAACTAGAGAAATGGAACTATAGAACAATTGTTTGGAAGGAAGTGATTGACTTGTAATTTTAAACTTATCTCAAATACAGGAACTGTTTAGTCATAGATGATTTGACTAGATAGATGTTTGAATAATTCATATATCTCAATGTATATGTAAACAAAGGGAATAAATCACCCACCAACTGACTATAAATTAAAAGCAATATAGTTGTTGAATAAAGGATTAAGAATAGAATAAATTCATCTATGGGAAGGAGGAGAAAATTTACTCTCTTTGTTTATATATATATATATATATGTGTGTGTGTGTGTGTGGGTGTGTGGGTGTGTACATTTATAAATAAATATTAAAAATACAGTACTTAAAAGTTTATAAAAATATATCTATAACCGTCACTTAGAAAATATTTTGAAAAAGAAATATTATCAGAAAGATATTACTTTATACAGTCGATATGTTGATTATGTTTTTGTTTGTGGAAAGCCAAATGCTATTAATGATTTGTTTAATGAATTAAATAATATAAAGGGATTAAAATGGATTAAAACAGATGAAAATTCAATGAGTGTTCAATTTTTGGATCTCAAAATAACTAGAAACAAAGATGAACTGGATTACTATATGACTCTTAAACCAATAGCAAAAAGAGTCTATATTCTATATAAATCAAAAGTACCAATGTCGCATAAAATGGCAGCTTTAAAGTCCTTCTTACTTAGAAATGATAACCTTTGTAAATATGCTTCAGATAAAACCAAAAATATTGAAATTTATTATAATGAATTGTTAAACATTGGATATAATTATGATTATGTTTATTATACAGTTAAAAATTTTATTTTTAAATATAAAAATAGTATTAATAATAATGTTAATTCTTTGGATAAAAACTTTTGGATATCAATACCATATATTTTGAATCAACGGGCAAGTTTCATTAAGAAAATTTATAAAGGTATATGTGATATTGCATTTTATGCACCATCTACATTAAATAAATTAATAAATAATTCAAAAGATAAAACTTCATTGACAAATAAGAATTGTATCATTTACAAATAGAAGTGTAGGTGTGGCAATGTCTATATAGGTGAATTGAGGTGCACATTGGAAAAAAGAACAAAAGAGCACTTCTTATTATTAAAAAGAGTTCAAAATACAAAACAAAATTATAAAAATAATGATAATTTATCAACTTCTGTCTTTTATGATCATAATAAATCATGTATATATGGTTTTGATTTTAATTATAGTAACGCAAAAATATTGGAAACTGAAAGAAATAATAATAAAAGAAAAATTGAGGAAGCGATGTTAATGTATAAATACAAGCAAGATTTAATTAATAGGCAAGCAGCAGATGTTAAGATTACAGAATTATGGGAATGTTGACATCATGAAATTATGGTAAAGCTTACATTTTAAAAGTATTAGTTGACAAAAACTACAAGGATAATTGAAAGGGCTTCTAAATGATGGTTATAGATATATTTTTATAAACATGTAAGTACTGTATTTTCTATTTATAAATTTACGTATATTATTTTGAAGAAATACAGACATTGATTTATATATATATAATTAAGTTCCAACAGGTAACCACCTAAACATTTACAGTAAAATATAGTAATCAATATTTCTCACTGCTGTCAAGGCAACCTTCACACCTTTTAATAACAAGAATGGAAATCCATTCTTACTAATGGTCCATTGAATATATATGGACACTTAAAGCTTGTGATTTGACTACAGAGTATAAAATATTGATACATTGAAGTTTAAATAAACTTCTTTAAACATGAAATAAACATGTCACTGTAATGCAGACTAATAAATAGTCAATTAACATTACAAACTGCAATACTTTTAAATTGCCCATGTATTATTTAAAAATAATAAGTGAAATAGTGCCTAAAGCTAATCTGGGATAATGATATAAGTAAGTTCCAACCAGTAACCACCTAAACATTCACAGTAAAATATAGTAATCAATATTTCTCACTGCTGTCAAGGCAACCTTCACACCTTTTAATAGCAAGAATGGAAATCAATTCTTATTAATGGTCCATTGAATATATATGGACACTTAAATCTTGCAACTTGACTACAGAGTATGAAATATTGATACATTGACGTTTAAATAAACCTCTTTAAACATATATATATATATATATTTGAAATGGGAAGTGAATTGAAAACTGACTTTGTGTCACATTTTAGAACTTAAATTTTTATTTAGAATCACACACATATATATATATATAAGAGACTTGAACTCAGGCTTTCTAAGTACCCACAACTATCCAAACTATCCTATACAAATGAATAAGATAGATTGAGTAGCTGTGAGTAATTTGAAAGTCTGAGTTCAACTTCCTTATAATTACATTAAATTTAGTACAGACCATATACATGTATTTAAATAGTATATATAGAAAGAGAGAGAGAGAAAGAGAGAGAGAAAAAGACAGAGAGAAAGAGAGAGAGGTAAGGGAGGTTGAGAGAAAAAGAAAAAGTGATTTAAAAGAAAATTTCAAATTCTTTCCATTGTAGCATTTTCTTATGACAATATATTTTGTAACTATAAAAATTATTTTTACATCTAATTGGAATGGATTTGAACACAGACTTCCAAGCTTCCTTCTGCTATTCATTCCATGTTATATAATTGATACGCATAACCACATACATGTGAAAAAGATAAATGATCTCCATGAGTGCTGGTTTAGTACGAAATAACTTTATTGGAGCTCATTTATGTGTATCAATTATATAAAGTGGAGTGGATAGCTGACGGGAGCTTGAAAGTCTGTGTTAAATGTATTCTAATTGCATCTAAAAGTTCAGTGCATACTTTATGCTTGCAGTTTTGTTATTAAAAATTATTTTTATAATATAAACAACATATATATTATATATTAAAAAGTGCACAAACATTTTAAATAAAGTTTACCAACTGAAATTGAATAACAAATTTGTTTAGTGGTATAAAAAAAGAAAAAAAAAATACCTTAATTTAACAATATCAAAAAAAAAAGTTTAAAAAATAAAAAAGATATTAATTTTATTAATTACGAAATGGTTGGTTGGTTATATTATTCTAATTATTATTAGAAATATGTTTCAAATATTGCATTTTTTTAAAATTCGAATATAATCTATAATTTATAGAAATATTTTTAAGCAGGTAATACATTATAAATATTCTATTCAAAGAAGACTTGCTTTAATATATCACAGCAATAATGTTTGTTTATTTATTTTTAATCCAAACATAAATCATGTTAAACAGAAAGTTGTTGAACGGTTGGGTACTATTTATAATATTTATACAGTACACTTTATAATAGTATTACTAAAATAATAATTTTTATTTGAAGTACAGATTAATAAAATATTTATACTATGATTGTATATCATAAATAAATAAAAAAGAGAAGTGGGGAAAAAACAAATAGAAAAAAATAAATTTATGTTTATATAAAATATATAAGTTACAAAAAGTTTGATTATTATTTTACTAATGATAAGATTAATACATTTTTGAAACTGAAATCAATAAAAGTTGTATTAACAAAGCAGAGAAGGCAAAATCGAGGCAAGGATTTAAAGATATTTGAATGGCAAGATTTAATGTAAAACAAAATAGAGATCTTAATAACAATAATGGCAGAATTAAAAGATATATTAGATATTATTTAAAAGTAATGCTTTGTGTAATAATCTTAAACAGAATTTAATTTTTCTAAAATAATATCTATAAAAAAATATCATTTATGATTATTAGTTTAAAAGTGCATATTTAAAAAATTTATTAAAAATTGATTTCATTGAGTAAAAATATCTAATTGGAATTGGAATTGCAAATAAGAGGTCCTTATTTTAATTTGGGTATATCAGTAAAAAATATATTTAATTATGCCCAAAGGAAGAAACATGATGATTTATTAAGCATATACAAATAAAAAATCCATAGCTAGAAAATGAAATACCCAAAACTTTTTGAAAGAAGACAACCATAATATTATCAGAATTAATAAAATAAATGAAAACTAGATTTATTGTTAGAATGAGAGAGCAGAATGTTATTAGAGTTGAAGACCATGTTGTTAATTAATACACTATAAGACAGAGTTTTAATATCACAATGAATAAAAATACAATCAGAATCAGCAAATATAATAGTTGAGAATAGTTTATACTATTTTCAGATCATTAATATAAATATTAAGCAATGTAGAAGCTAATATACTGCTTTTAAAAACATCTAAATTTGCATTTATAAAAACGCTAAATCTTATTATTAAACTTAACAAATGCAATTATTCTCCTAATGGAACGATCGAATCAATTTATTACATTAAAGAAACTAACTTTATTTATTTTAAAAATGAGAGTGATGACCTCAGTTTGATAAAAAAAAAAAACTTTATATAAATCAAAGAAATGATATCTAAGCTTATCTGATTTTAAACAGCATGAGCAATATAATCATATATGGTAGTAGTAATAATAATAATTTTATTATCTTATTTAAGTATTATTAAAGTAATATAACAAATTATAGAAAACAAATAATTCCATTATTTTAAAGCAGAAAATGAAATAAGATCAATGCATAATGAGTAAGTAGTATTAAAAATATTAAATAATTTAATGCCATTGTAACTGAATAATTATAACTACCATTTTGAAACATAATGCTAATGATGTCACTTGAAGGTTGTGAATGAAATTAAAATATTAGGATAAAAAAGAAACATTGATAACATACATCAATAATCATTCTATACTTATATAGATAATAAAAGATATACAGCAATTGTCATACATAATATGAATACAATAATTTTGTAAAACACATGAAGACTACAGAATGTCAGCAATACAACTAACATTTTACTTTGATAACAAATAACATAAATAGACATAAAGCAGATCTAAGTTAAGAATTAAACTAATAACAACAACAAATAATTAAATTAACATAATAGAGAACATAGATAACCAATAAAGACTTGACAAAAATGATGATAATAATAATAATAATAGTAATGATAATGATAGTAGTGTTGATGATGATGATATAAAATTTTTGACAAATCACTTTTTAAAAAAAATAAAATAATAGCCAATAAAACACAAATGAAGTGAAAATGTTCTTGGAAAGCTTTGAAATTGCTCTTGTGTAACGCAGGTGCAATTAATTTGGGACTTGTCTGTAGTTTAAAGTAAATAAAAGTCTTCCCACGATTAATTATTTACAAAGGACAACTGACATAATTTGAGCAGTCTTATTATAAGATATTCCTGAGCCAGTCATTATTGTCTATATATAGATATTATGATGCAGAATTTTTTAACATATTTATTGATTATTTTCAGTTGCTTCCATTAATTAAAAACAATCTCCTACATATTTACAATGGACTTTATAATTTTCTAATTTAAATATTATTTAATTTTAAAGGATATTCTAAAACAAAGATTTGATATGTAAAAGTATTCTAATACCCATGTGAGCAATACTCAAAGAATGTATAATTTAATTTCAACCTCACATAGAATACAAATTATAATTCTCTTTTTTTATTTAAAAAATTAAAATTATATTAAGCATCTATCTATTATATGTATATATAATAAATTAATTTTGATGTCTTTATTTTTTCCAAAATATATGTAATATTCAATTCAATATATATATGAAAATACAGTAAAATTCACATAAATTAGTTATTTTATTAGAAGTACTTTTGATTATACATCTTGTAGTCGTTAACAACTATATAACAT
The DNA here is from genome assembly GCA_028023455.1 of Epiperipatus broadwayi. Classification (NCBI taxonomy): domain Eukaryota; kingdom Metazoa; phylum Onychophora; class Udeonychophora; order Euonychophora; family Peripatidae; genus Epiperipatus; species Epiperipatus broadwayi. The sequence goes on along the minus strand of JAQFVV010006369.1, from coordinate 1,801,434 downwards.
TGAATAATCAAAACAAAACATCCTTTCACAATACCCATAGTTCAATTTAGTTTATTTCTTCCACAATTTTGTTATTTTAACATTTGATGATTGCCGATTCATTAAAATTTGTCGATTTCTTGAAATCAACATAATGCAAATTGAACGTTGCCACAATAAACACAAAATAAAAAAGGCTATGTTGATTTCAAGAAATCGTCAAAGGTTAATGAATTGGAAATCATCAAATATTAAAATAATAAAATTGTGGGAGAACTAAACTAAATCGAACTATGGGTATTGTGAAAGGATATCTCGTTTTGATTATTCAATGTTATATAGTTGATAATGACTACAAGATGTATAGTTGAAAGTACTTCTAATAAAATAACTATAATTTATGTGAATTTTACTGTAACCCTATAAAATTTTATCAAAAGCTATTTATTTTGAATTATTTGGGGTAATCCAGAGAATCCTCTTTCAATTCCTCATTGACAGTCTTCATCTTTAAAAAATTGTTATACTACCATTTTTTATTATTAAAAATATTGATCTATAAATGTGTACTAACCTACTATTAGCTGGTAGTATAACTATTATCAATTCCAATCTTTTAACATGAATATGACTTAATATCATATTCATGGCCTAGAAGTTTATCAATACTTATCTGACAAAAAAAATTTGGGAATTTTATTCTCTAATAAAAAATATCTAGATACTTATTTACTATATTATAATTAAATGGCAAAGAAGAGCATCTGAATTATTAAAATGGATGAAATAGTGTGATGAAAAAAGGCATGTCTCCAAAATTAGATGAAATTTGAAAATTTAGTTGGCAATACAATAATTGTGCTTAAAATTTATGATAATGAACTGAATGTTTAGTTGAGTGGGTCCTAAATTAGTTACAAAAACATTCCTAGACTTGCATAGAGGGTTTTGAAAACTTATTTTCAAATTTTATATGGATTTGAACTCAAAGATGGACTAATCATTATATTATGATATCCTTCCAAAATTTTCACAAATGTCATAAGTAAAATGGTGAAATCCAGCAGACACTTGTCTTATTATAAAATAATTTAATTTTGAGATAATTATTCTGTGTGACTTAAAGCAGTACTAGTGTGACAAATTATAGAGTTTAAAGCTCATGGATCATAGTTCAACTCTGTCACTTCTGAACTTTGAACTTTATTTGAACTTTCTATCAACACTTTATTTGATTATTTTATTATTGTCAGAGCATAATGTGATTATATTCTTAACACAACTGGGTATTAACAAATGTGAAATTATAGTGCTTGCATGATACAATTTCTGAAATTAGATTTTGTTCAGTAATGATGTAATTTAAAATAGCAATTGTTCTTCTCTCTTATGCAATAGCAATTCCATAAAAAGTTGTTAAAGGAAGATATGTGGAGAAGTATTTAATAATGATAATGATGATTCAAGTATTTATTTGATGTTGGACTACCTGTAAAGTTTTTAAGTAAAGTAGCTCATAGAGTTAGTAATATAAAATATTAAATTGTTAAAACCAAAGCACAAGGGACTAGAGTGATCTGAATTATTTTTCAGAACAGAAAATAACACATTATTATACAATAAAAAGTATTTTTAGATGGAAAATACTTTGATAATAAACAAATGACACATAAGAAAATATTTAGAAAAGACCTTGCAACATGATATCATTTTATAATTTATAGTTTATAAAAGTCTTTCAAAGTTGTTTTTCATGTTAGTAAAGAAATACGTTTATGCATTTTGTTTGCAAAATAATAAAACTCATACTTCTGTTATAAAATATAAATCACAATATAACAATATGACTATTGTATAAAATAGAGAAACTTTAAAATAATATAAAACATTATTTCCAAGTGCTTTCAACTCATATGAGTCCTTATCAAGGCTGTAATACTTGGAAATAGTGTTTTATATTATTTTAAAGTTTCTCTATTTTATATAATAGTCATATTGTTATATTGTGTTTTTATTTGCTATATTTATGTTTTAGCTTTTTATATTAAAAAGAATTTTTTTTTTAAACTTTGAAATTTTTTCATTCTTTAACTTTGCTAAGTTAAACAGAAAATACTCTTTCTGCAGTCCATTTTGCAAATAGCATGTGAAACAACTATTTTTTGGGTAAAGTATATTTCATTTTATGATAAACTGATGAAAGATATCAAATTATGAATCAATACTCCACTATACTGTACATTTTAAAATTTGGAAAAATGATAAAATCTGTGGGTAGTCTTAGCATGTTCTTTTTTAATTTGTACTAAATTAAGATGACCTATTCATTAAATGGTGTTGCATAGAAGCACTTATGAAAGACTAGTCCATAAGAAATACAAAAATAAATACAAAATAATCAGTTCATTTTAGACTAAGACAACAACAACAAAAACAAAGCAAAATAATTCAAGTAGTACTAATAAATCTGATAAATGTAATTTATTCTATTGCAATAATAATATTAACAAATATTGGATTATGATAAATTTTTAAATTAAGAACTAACTTTTGAAATGTTTTTCTGAAGGTTTGTGATTATGGTGTTCTAGCTGTATTTTTATATTGGACTATTTCCATCATCTAATATGTGTGCATATACTAACCTGTTTGCTGTGATATTACTAACAGTTGAATGCATTTGGAATATTTAACTAAAATTAAACTTTTCTAACGACATTCAACACACATATTAGATGATGGAAATAGTCTAATATAAAAATACAACTTTTGAAATGTGTTTAAGATAGTGATGGCTGTTAGACATTTAACGTTTTCAAAATAGCAATGGTTTTTTTCTATTTATCATTTAGATAAAAACTAGCGAACACCAAATACACCATCATTCAATGTTTTTATTGCATTTGTTTTAAATGAAAAACAAATTTCATTAAATATAAACAGCCTTAAGTTTATACTATTTTCTCATAGCTTTATTTGTTGAAATATAAATTATTTTTATTCTTTTATTTAATATTCTTTTTGTCTTAACTCGTGACTTTTTGGATGCATTTGTTACTAAAAACTTTCATAATTAATTTGGTTCAATGCAGATATAAAAAAAAGATAATGAATAATATTTTTGTAGTGTAATTCTCACTACACCACTCTCGTGCAAAGTAGAGATTGGATTCTATCTGCTTCTAACACATTGTGAAGGAATGTAATCATAAGCCTATGACCAAAGACATGTGGAAAAGATTGATGATCTCTAAGATGCACATTTCATGCTGAACCAACACTCACCAGTTAGCTCAGACCACAATCTCTTACACATATCTTTATCATTGTTCAGGGTATATATATATATATATATAGGTAGCAATTTTTTATAGTTTAATGATAAGTGTCAAATGTGCTGCCCTCACAACTTTGAAACAAATCAATTAATGAGAGCATGTCTAATAAAAATTATTAATAAAAAAAATCTATTCACTTTGTCATTACGTACTTGTATTTCATTTTATTGCTATTTGTATTGCTTTACCTGCTAAAATATAAATTATTTCAAATAAGACATATATTTGATATTAAAAATATATATTTACTTTTATAGACTACTTTAATGTATTGCATTTATTTAACATAATTACTTACGAATATTTTTTATAGTATTTTGTTTGCTAAAATGCAATTCAGTAAATTTGATAATAAATATTTAAATTTTATTTTTTTATGAATTAGTGTTTCATAGGTTCTCCTATATAGCATCTTTCTTTGGATCCAAATTTAATCCAAATTCAGATAGTAAACATGTTAGAACAGTATCAAATTTGAAAATATTCTCAGATTCACGCATTTCAAAGTAAGGATGTTTAGTTGCAATAAATCCTTATGGTATACATAAATATACATTATAATATATTACAGAAATTATTTTTAAAAATTTATTTATTTAAAAAGTAGAAAAAAATAATATTCTTATATATATAAATTATTTAGAATTCAATGCCACTCTTGATAATACAAAAATCATTAAAAATAATCCTCTCATTACTTTCTGATAATAAAACACAAGAATATAAAATATCTTCAGGAGCTTCCTTTTTAAAAAAAAAAAATCTATTAGAAAGAGAGAGAGGGGGGGGAGAAACTGCTTTAAGATAAAAATAACATCAACACATGAACATTTTTTAAAAAATCATTCATTTTAAATGCTTATTAAAATTGCTGGAATTAAATAAATGAATGTGCTAAATTACAATTTATTTTCAAATCGAAGTTGGAGTATTCAACTTTTTTAGTATTTATATTAACAGTCCGTGCTGTATATAATATAATAAATACCAATTCCCAAAAATATCATTTGACCATCTTTTTTTTTTGTTAGCTATTGACATTTCAATTTTGTAGATAATTTGATCTTTTGCTGTAATTTTTTATTTTTATAATTCATACTTTCACTTATACATTGGCAAATTCTTTGAGAAAATTGTTTTTATCTTGTTTATGTCATTAGAGAAAAGTCACATGATGTCTATTTGATTATGCGAGATATAAAATTAATATCAACTATATTCTTTATTACTTTTTTTACAATGCTTTGGCAGTTTCGATTGTCCCAGCAATCTTCTTCAAAACTATAACAAACACAATACAAATATACATGAACATATAATTTTACATTATATATATATATTCTATCTTATATTCATTATTTATATACCCATATTTATATACCTCTCTATATAATTATTAACTTTTTATATATTATACATTTTACTTTTTATATATTCTATATTTATCAATTAATACTTCCTATATTTTTATTCCATTTATTTTTTATTTTACTCTTATTAATCTTTTTAATATTTAACTCTAACATTACATATTCATACTTTTATATTTTACGTTATTATTATTCATTATATTAACATTCAATGTTTATAGTGGGGTGTAAAAAAAGCATTGTAAAAAGTAATAAAGAACATTGATGATTAAACAAGGCAAAACTCTCCATATGGTAATGCCACCCTGTGCCAAACAGAGTAATTAATGGATGCCAGAAGACTTGCGCATAAAATCCCTATCTAGTGCCACTCATCTAATATCCCCAGACTAGTTTCTGGCTTATGGATTTCATCAGTGAGGAGCCTTGAATCTGAGAGCACTGCACCTAGATCTTCGGATCTAATGCAGATCTAATGCAACCCTCCAGCAGCCACCTTATATCTCTACTTAACTACAAAACTATAAGAATGAAATTGAAAGCACAATAATATTTTCAATCTAATCTCAATAACTTATATAGTCATATGGGTGTTTTTTAATAACAATTATGTGCTAGTATAAGAGATAGTGATCATGTGATGTTTAGTGGTTTAACATTGATGATATTAATATTATATGGATTTGGGAATGCAATAAAAAAGATAAAGTTATAATACTATGTGAGATACATTGAAGATTATTTCTTTGAGGTCACATAGAAATTATTTGATTAAATTCACATAGTAATTGTTTGTTTGAATGCATGAAAATAAATGTTTTTAAATTCCACAGTGTCTGAACATTTGAAATCACAAGATGAATATTTATATGATATTATGTATAAACAGTTTCAAGTAACATGAGAATTTTTGATTTAAAATAATTTGCAAAATTATGGATTGTTAGTTAAGTACACTACTTTTTAAAGTCATGTGAGATTACTTGTTTGAAGATACTTTCAAAATGACTGCTTACTATTATATGCTGCCATTATTTAGGCTTCCTTGCCATCAGTTAATATAAAAAAAACATTCTTTGGCAGATATAATTTGTTTAAACTACCTGTTTTTTTTTATATACTGTCTGTAATCAAACCAAATAATCATTTATTAGTTTTATGAAGTAAATATCTAACTCATTTTTATCTAGAGAATAAAGGTTTTGGCTAATCTGGATTGTTGAGATGAGTGATCTGATCACTATAAGAATAAAAAAATATATAATTATAGTGGGTTATAATCTTCAGATCTGAACTCATAACTAAATAATTCAGCCATAACATTAGAATAAAAGTATAATATAATATACTTGGAAATTACATGTAATTGTAGAGAATTTAAATACAGACTTTCAAGCATTCTTCAGCTAATTAATCTATCTCATACAACCAATACATATGATCACACATATGTGAAAAAATAAATGATCATCAATATACATATTTCATGCTGAACCAGTGCTCATCAGTTGATCTATATAATTATCTCCCACACTCATATATATAATCTGTGCTTGATTTATATTAAGATAGTAAATCTTCAAGCTTTAATGGACAGGCTTCCATTTACTCCACCCTCCAACTCTTCAACCAGCCACATAGGCATCACCTTAATTCAACAAATGAATTGGGTATACCATCATCAGATTTTCAATGGTTGGATGGCTGAACAGTTGGAAGGTGGAATAGATTGAAGCCTGTCCATTAAAATTTAAAAATTCGCTATCTTAATGTAAACTGATCACAGATTATATATATGTGTGTGTGTGAAAGATAATGATCTGGACCAACTAATGAGTGCTGGTTCTGCATGAAATATGTATATTCAAGATCATTTATCTATTTCACATGTGTGTGATCATATGTATTGGCTGTATGAGAGAATTGATAGCTGAAGGGTGCTTGCAAGTCTGTGTTCAAATTCTCTACAATTCAATTACATCGGGGTATCATTTTATGCAGTAGATAGGTTCCTCCGAAAACATGCACAAAAGAAATTGCACAAAAATAGACTTAACTTACCTTGAAAAATGGGGAATAGGTACTGTCATTTTCCAAAAATCGCATAAAAGCAAAGCAAGAATGTAAAATTACTTTAAAATTCGCACAAAAAAAAATAAGGAATTAAAATATGACTAATAAAAAATTTCAAATTTGAAAAAAATTGATACAAGACAAACTTTTTTTACTTATTTATTAACTACAGTATTTAATTTTATTTAAAACAATATATTTTTATGCATAATTTACAGTATTTTTCATTTTTTCATACATGTACAGTATTTTAATTATTATCACTATTTGACGATAAGTAAGTTCGTTTGTAAATTACTAAGACATCAGATTCATCACAAGAGGAAATACAACTAGCGCCAACTTCATTTTTTTAATTGTTCTTATTGTGGACTCACCTAAACTAAATGTTTTCCAATCGCTGTTGATTCTTTCATTTGCACTAAGCAATCTAAAATTGAAATATTTGTTTCCAAAGAAATTCATTTTCTTGGGTGTTTTTTCTTCTCTGTTAGAATAAACTAAAAGTTTAAAATAAAAATAAGAACTTAGACTTACGATAATAAAAAGACATCGATTCACCATTGTTGGACAAAATTTAATTAAAACTAACAATTAAAAATTAAATGTTTATTTTTGTCTTTAATTTTCAATTCCATTTAAAGATCAAATTTCATTGTTTTGTGTCACATTAATTTCAGATCACATTATGTAATTTTTAAATTGTTAATTATAATTAAAAATCAGATTTTAATTGTCAAATTTTATTGTGCCCAGTGCTATAACTAACCTTTTAAAAATAAACTTACGGACACTAAATGATTAATTGACTACGTATTCTTTTTAAAAAAAGCAAAAATAGAATATGATTTAAAATGCAAAAAAACAACATGCCTAATATAGGCATCTATAACGTTTGAACAGATTTACATCATAATCTTGTACAATTTAATGTGTGTATATAAAATAGGGAAATCCTGATTTTAAGTTCTTTATTGCATAAAATCTATTACAGTACTGTTATAAAGCACCAAAAATACTGAAATTATTAGAGAGAAGTTGAACTCCAATAATGTGCTATTTCTTTAAATATTACGTGAGTGCGTGAAATTTATAATATTTAAAGTAATAGCGCATTATCAGAGCTTGACTTCTAATCTAATAATTTTTATCGCATAAGAGAAAACTGCGTACAAAGATATTAAGAAGAAACATGAACCGCATAACTTCAAAATCACATTAAATAAATCCGCATAAAACGAGACCTGGATGTATAAATAATTTTCTTCTTTTCTGAGCTAATGTAATACATGTCTTTAATGAAACATTCACGTTATATCAAAAGCATGCTAGGCAGTAATTGAGCAGAATATTTTTTCCCCAAAAAACTACCTTTTCTGTAAATGTTTTCATTAACAGTCGTGTATTAAATAAATAATTTATTTTAAAATATTTAATTGATTATGATTAAATATAAATACAATGAGACAACTAAATAATATATTATTTGAATAGAGCATTTTAACTTTTGAAAAATAAATGTGAGAAGAATATGCAATCATTATTTATCTTATGTATATAGATTCTTTTCATATAATAATTTGTCTAAATTGTGTAATTTTAGCCAAAGCAATTAAAAAAGCAAACTATATTTATTCTACTTCATTGCTCATGGCCTTCAGAAGTGAGAGGAGTATTGGTTATAGATTTAATATGCACTATCATCTACCATCTATTGATTTCTCAAATTATTGATTATTCAAGCTTTCAGTGGAGTCGAATTAAGAGTTTGCTCATATTAAGCATTATGTATTTTGAAGATTATGTGATTTTTTTTTTTACTCAAAACAATTATTTTATTTAAAAATGCATTATGTTTAAATATTAACATGTTGAAAAATAACTATTCAGATTTCTTTAATCTAATGATTTCTTTGTGCTTTTATGTGTCAAATTAAAGCAATTAGTCTGTCCTATTCGAGACTACATTTAAATTATAAATACTTGGAGTTAAAAATGTTGTGACTGTTGATAAAATCACATGTTTTAAATGTATCTAAAATCATACATCAATAGAATTATTTTAATTTTATTGGTATCATTTATAAATACATATATATATGTAATTAGAAGGAACTTGAACTCAGATTTTCAAGCTACTTACAGCTAAGCACTCTATCTTATAAATTATATCAGTTATATAAGATAGAATGCATTGCTGTAGGGAGTTTGAAAATCTGAGTTCAAGTCCTTTCTAATTATATATATATGATATCATTGAATTATTTCTATGATAATAATAATAATAATGAAATTATTAGTTATTCAGATGTGTTCGTGGTATAGCAGTTCAAAAATAGAGGTAGATTTATTCAGTAGATAAAATATTTTTAGAAGTATGGTAAACATATCTCAGAATCTTAATAAATTTATTATATATTTTTTTGGAATAAATTAAAAGAGTTAAAGAAAAAAGTCAAGTTTAGAGCACATAATGAGATAATCCACTGCAAACTAAAGTTCTCCAGTATTTGATCAAAAAAAGACATCACTTATCGGGCAATTTAATAGCAGGTTTTCTTTTTATTTTATCTTTAGATAAAAACATTTTTGCACCCATTTACTTATCAATAATCAAATGACTAGTTAGTTTAACTTTGGGCTTAATATCTGAAAAAATTCTGATCTTGTTAAAAAATTCTTAGCTATCTGATATAATTTTCAAATTCTTTCTGATTTCAAGATTTGGGTCATGAGTGTGATAATGGATACACAACTATTACAATATGGGAATATTCAAGTGGGGTATGACAGTATTTAATCAACTGATTTTTTAAAAAAAAGTGTCTAAGAAAGATCAGTGATAAGAATCAATATATTTGTTGCTGAAAATATTATTATTATCAGAAAAGATGGTTGATTCATTAATAAAGTTATAAAATCAAATCCTTCATGATGAGAAAATAAGTATTTAGCTAGCCTCATGGACCTCCATACATTATATCTACATTGACTGTGTGAGGTAATCATAGTTTTTCATCATGATAAAATGAATTTAAATAATATGTTTTTAATTGTATTTGTATATTGTACTATTTACATCATCTAATATTATGTATTGAATATCTTTAGAGAAATTTAACTTTATTTATATTTTCCAAATACATTCAACTGTTAGTAATAGTACACAGGTTAGTATATGCACAATGTTTTGAATTATATTATTCTTTTCTTCCTTGGGTATTGCTGGCCTTACCAGTGATAATACTAGCATGGGAATTAAACCTGAATCCTTTGATTTTTGGATATTCAATCAAGACCTTGGTTAGGACATAATTTTAAAATTCAATATTTAAGAATCTAAGGGTCCAAATTTGATTCTCTTGCTAGTACAGTCACAGGTCTAGCCAGAACATCTGAAGAAGAGTGGAGAATAATACCTCTCAAAACATTGTGTATATACTAACCTGTTTGATATTACTAACAGTTCAATGTAATTGGAAACTTAAAGTTTAATTTTTCTACAGACATTCAATAGTTAATATTAGATCATGGAAATAGTCCATTATGTAAATACAACCAAAATACCAGTATCACAAACTTTTAGAAAAACAATATGTTTTCAACATTGAGAGGATAAAATGTAACATAACATAATTTTCTGGTATAACAAAAAGTCACAATTCATTACAATACGTTTTCTTAAGACTAACGGTGAATTCATTAGTTCAAAAATATAATAACCAGTGAAGAGTTGTTCCAATTAGAGGCATAAACAGTGTGGTAAAGACAGTCCATTGTTGCCGAACTTACTTATCTTAAAACAAATTTTATCAAGTTTAAAATATATAAAAATGTAGAAATTTTTTTTAAAAATTATTTATATGAATAATTTTTGTAATAATAAATAAATAATCATAACTTCTAAATATCTGTAATTGTAAAGCGAAAGTAACTACCTCCTACTGAGTTAATAGCATCAAAAATCAATGAATATTTAGAAATTATTATTTATTTATTATTACAATTATTAAAACTAATATTTCATTTAATGTTCAAAAGTTATTAAAAATAAGACTATTTTATCCTTTGAATATATTAATGGCGAGTGCAGAAACTTTAGTTTGTATATAAATTAAAATAATAGACAAAATTTCCATATAATTTGAAAAGCAAATCAAAAACGAAGTTTATATATCAACAAAGCCCAAAGATAGAATAATATTACTCTATCTTTTCATTAGTTTTTGACGTTACTTAATTTCGTGAGAGGTAGTAACTTCCACTTTACAATTAATAATTTTTATACATTGGTAGTGCTTAAAAAGAGCTCTTAAATAAGCATTTAACTTTTTTTTTCCATATGTCATAGCATCGGCCGGGAGGTGAACCCACAACCGTCTGCAACCAACTACTTGCTTGCAAGGCGGCTGTGATGACCTCTCGGCTAACATCGCTTGACAGCATTTAACTTTTTTTTGTCGTTAAAAAAATAAACACTGTGTACTTCATAATTATTTTATTACTAATATAAATTTTTATTATTGATCATTAACAACTAAAATTCTCAGTAATTTTGAGGATTGTAATTCCAAAAATTTTTAAATAATATATATATATATATATATCTGAAATTATTTGTGTATATGATGTCTATTTCAATAAAAAAAATTATGAAACTCTTTTTACTTTCTTTGATAGATGATCATCAATAATATTATATGACTTTCTTATATGTTTACTTATACGTTTCCAAAAATAGCTATCAACATTCTACTCTTGCAAGCATATGAGAAAATCATATGATATTGTTGACAATACTAATCTTCTAGGGTAGTAGGTGCCTAAAGATGTCATAACATAGACATACCTAAAATATATATAAATAGACTTCATATATATATATATATCATCAACCATTAACAATCCACTGCAGGATGGTCTCTCCAAGTTCAATCCATCTTTTCCTATCTTTAGCTTCTCTTCTCCACATCACGCCTGCACACTTTCTTATTTCATCCATCCATCTCACATGTGATCTCTTTCTGGGTCTTTTACAGTCTCTTTGAATCCAGTTTAAAACTTCAATTGTCCATCTGTTATTATCTCTTCTAGCAATATGTCCAGCCCAACTCCACTTCAGTCTTTTAATTTTTTCAATGATGTCACTCAAAGAAGTATGGAGAGATGCATGTTGGTTAATAACAAGAAGAGATCAAAAACACAAGGTATGGGTAAGAGAACATATGGGTGTTAGTGATATATATATAATTATGCAAATGAATTAATCTGAATTCAGAACCTTATACAATTTTTGAATTTCAAGATATTAAATTGAAGAAAATGAAAAATTAAAATGTGGTTGCTAGATTCAAAAATGCATAGTTTTAGCTTTGAAATTTTGTCTTCTATGATAAAGGCAAAATCAGAATTCAATAAGGGGATAAGTATTGTATAGCACTATACCATCTTATGCCCATTTATTACTCAAGCTTATAGAAGTTGGTTCTAGACTAGGATGAAGATGACTGCTCTTGCTGTGATATTTGAGTAGGGTGAAGCATAACATTTAATGTAAAAATTATATAAAATAGAATGCTTCTGAAATCAATTACATTTTTTATAGGCTACTGTAATAAAGATCTGGCTAATTTCAGTTAAATCTATAACAAGAGGGGAAAACTGCTAAACTAGTCATTGTTTAGCAAACTTATGAAAATAGTCAAGCATTGGTGGTCGAGAGGTCAGCGACAGCTGCTTTACAAGCAGTTGTCCCAGGATAGTGGGTTCGATTCCCGGCTGATGTTATGACACATGAAAAAAAAAAAAAAACTTACAAAAATAACTTTTCACTATTTCTATATAAAAAGATGCTGGAAAAAATATTTTCCTTGTGTGAGCTGTTTAGAGAGTTTATTTTTTACATAACATTTACGACAGTGGTATCCGATGATGTTTTACGATACAAAGATATTTAATGAATAATCAAAAACCATTTAAAATAAAAATAGTAAAATTATTTTTAAAATAAAAACTGTTCATTAATATTACAATAATATCTCAGTAATTGAATTTATTTGCCAATTGGTTGCCTCTTTAATTAAAATTATTAATATAGGTATATTGATTAGAAATATTTTATCTGATAATTTTTTTCATTTAACCATTATGTAATTTTTTTGTTATGACATTACTTTTATGGTTGAAAAACGAAAATAATAATTTGATGAAGCAATTCAGTATTTTTATTATTTGATTTTTTTTATCAAATCAGATAATAAAATTCTAATTTGAAATTTTTTATGTGTACATTTTAACTTGAATCTAAAATAAATTACTTATGTAACAGGATAATTTTATTACATTACTGAATGGTTTTAAATTATAACTGCAGTCAGAAAAACGACAAATGAACAACTTTACATAAAGTGTCTCACACAGATGAGCGTAATTGGCTATAAAGGTATAATCTAAATGAAGGTTTTGAACTGTTTCTCATTGAATAAATAATATCTATTTGACCATTTGAATAAAGTTGTGTTTATTTTATCACTTTGATGCTTAAACAGTGTTGGCTCCTCAAAGCAACATATCATGTGGTTATTTATATTACTCATTAAATATTCTCAATAGCAACTACACATAGGTAGAGTAAAACAGTTTTTAAATAGCAATCGCAGAGCAAAACCATTTTCAAAATTACCTTTTGTCAGGATGATAAAAAAAGCCATTATTGACTAATCTTTAGGGTTTAAAACGAGTTTTTTTCCATCTTGTCTTGAGCAAATAATTTTGAATAATTAATAATGTTGATGGTGGTTTGGATAGCTGGAAAAAAGATTCCAGGGCTAATTGCAAAGTTTTCACATTGGATTTAAATCCAGATCATAAATCTAGAAAGATCTGTTACTACTAAACTGTAATAACAGATATATATATATATATATATATATATATATATATATACAGTATATATATATATATATATATATATTCACCATTGTGTTCAACTATTGTCAATCCATTGCAGGATGAAGATTTCTCCAAGTTTATTCCATTTTCTCTGATCAATTGTCTCTCCTCTTTATATCAAATCAGCAAACTTTGTTATTTCACCTAAATAAATGATATAGATCTCCTTCTAGTTCTCCTACACTCTTTTGAATCCAACTTAAAACTTCAAATGTTCATTTATTATAATCTCTTCTAGAAATATGCCCAGCCCAATTCCACTTCAGTTTTTTAAGTTTTTTCAATGTATGTCAATGATACCTGTTTGTTCTTTCACCAATGTATTTGGTTTTTGGACTTCTGTTTGTTATTCCAAATATCTATTCATACTTCATTGAATAGTATAAAATCTCTGAATTGTTTTTCTGTTAAGTGTCCAAGTGTCAGGTCCATATAGTGAAATCTGATTACATTAAAAATAAATAGCCTTATTTTTTTAATATTGAATTATTTCTACCAAAATCTCTCCATCTAAGTTTAATTCTATGAGCAATTTTATCCATTATGTTTTAATTTGTATTAATAATCTGATCAAAGTATTTGTAGTTAACTTTTTCTAATTCATGATTCTCAAACCTCATTTCCTTCTTCTGAGTCAATCCATTGTACATTACTTTAGATTTTATCATTTATCTTTAGTCATACATTTGTACTTTAATTTGATAATTCCTGCAATATTTCATGAAATTTTGAAACTTTATTTGGAAAAGCAACCACATCATCTGCAAAATCTGGATGATTTAAAAAATCATCATTTACTTTTAAAATCTCGTAGCTTCCCATTTTAATTAATATTGCATACTTCATATAAAATTGCTGTAAAAAGTTTTGATGACATGAAATCACCCTATCATACATATTTGTTTGTAAAAGCATGTAATCTTATCATTGCTCTTATGTATACATGTATATATTTAAATAATAAGTGAAATAATACTCAAAGCTTAATGGGTTTATAAGTAACCATCAGAAAACAGTCAGCACTTAGACAATCCCAATATAGGTATCAAACAGTTGTCAATTCCCCCTCCATTGCTAAAAGGAAGTTGCCTTGACAATAGTTTAAAATTCTTGATTGTTATCTATATTGGTATTGTCTAAGTATTGACTGGTTTCTGGTGGTTATATATATATATATATATATATATATATATATATATATATATTATATATATATATATACACAACAACCATTATCAATCCACTGCAGGATGAAGGTCTCTCCAAGTTTAATCCATCTTCTCCGATCATTAGCTTCTCTTCTCCACATCACCCCTACACTTTTCTTATTTCATCCATCCATCTTATGTTCTCCTTCTGGTCTTTTACAATCTCTTGAAATCCAGTTTAAAATTTCAATTGTCCATCTATTATCATCTCTTCTAGCAATATGTCCAGCCCAACTCCACTTCAATCTTTTAATTTTTCAATGAGGTCAGTAACACCTGTTTGTCTCTACCCATACATTTTTTATCTCTTCTTTTACTCCCAACATACATCTCTCCATACTTCTTTGAGTGCTAAGTCTCTTATTGATCTTCTATTAATGTCCAAGACTCAGATCCATAAGTAAGAACTGGTAAAACACATTTTTAAAAACCTTTCTTTTCAAACACATAGGCATATTTCCTTTTAATATCAAGTTATTTCTACCAAAAGCACTCCAACCAAGTTTAATTCTATGATTAATTCCTCTATTATGTTTATCTGTATTAATAATCGACAAAGGTATTTGTAACTCTTAACTTCTTCTAATTCATCATAATCAATCTTTATTTTCATATTTTGAACAAATCGATTAAACATTACTTTAGTCTTTTTAACATTTATCTTTAGTCCTACTTTCCTACTTTTATCTGATAACTCCTGCAACATTTCCTGCAGCTCGAAGCATTATTTGCAAAAACAACTACATCATCTGTGAAATCTAAATGACTTAAATAATCTCCATTTACTTTCACTCCTTTAGTTTCCCATTTTAATCCACAAAATACTTCTTGCAGCACTGCTGTAAAAAGTTTTGGAGATATGGAGTTACCTTGTCTTACACCTTTCTCAATGTTGACTTTCCCAGTATCATTATGTAATCTAATTGTTGCTGTTGCATTTTTATAAATATTCTTTAAAATATGACAATATCCTGGATCTATACCTTGATGATCCAATGCTTTAATCACTGAAGAAATGTTTATAGAATCAAATGCCTTTTCATAATCTACAAATCCAAAACATAATGACAACTCATATTCATTTGTCCTTTCTATAACTTCTCTCAATACTTGAATATGATCTACTGTACTAAACCCACTTTTAAATCCAGCTTGTTCTCTTGGTTGGTGGAAATCCAAGGTTCTCTGTAAACGAGTTGTAATTATCTTGGTAAAAATTTTATATAAAACTGATAAAAGGCTGATAGGTCTGTAATTTCTAATATCTTCTTTATCATCTTTTTTAAATATTAATATTATTACTGCATTCTTCCAATCATCTGGTACATCTTTATCATTTAGACATTTGGTATATAACTTTGCTAATATTTTTTCTGTTTCTTCACCTGCTTCTTTTAATATATCAATTATAATTCCATCATTACCTGGAGCCTTTCCTTTTTTCATACATTTAATTGCATTTCTCACTTCTTCATTTAAAATTCTGGGCAATTCGGAAGATGTAATAGATATAGGAGGTACTTGTTCTTTATTACTATATAATTCTTAATAAAAATCTTCTACCAATTTCATAATGTCATCCCTCTTTTTAGTAATAATTCCATCTTTTTTCCTTATTGCAGATATAAATTTCCTACCAATACCAAAATGTTGTTTTACATTCTTAAGACTTTTATTTTCTTCTACAGCTTTTCTTGCTAGTTCACAGTTATACTTTCTTATATCATTTTCAACTCTTTTCCGCACCATTTTACAAAATTCGAGATATTCAATTCTTTTTAATGCATCATTCTTGTATATCTTCAGACGTGTGCTCTTCCGATCTAAGTTCTCTAGTCTCAGTAGAAATTTTATTAGTCAATTGCTGCTTTTTTCTACCAGCTATCTTTGTTGCAGTTTTTAAAAGTGTATCAGTTATTTTCATATTAATTTCATTCAAATCTGAATCATGTTCAAAATCTACTAATACTTGAAACCGATTTGTAAGTTCTAATTTAAATTCATTAGAATGTTTCTGAAGATTAGGAATATCAACTGTAAATATAGTTTTTCTTAATAATTTTTGTCTCTCTAGTTTTACATTAACATGTATCTTACCCCTTACTAATCGATGATCACTTCCTGTGTTAAATTTATTAAGAACATTACAATCTTGAAATATGTATTTCCTGTTAGTCAAAATATAATCCAATTCTGCGACCTTCATTTGGATGCTTCCATGTCCATTTCCTTCAACATTTTTCTCAAAAAAGATTCATAATATAAAGTTTTTCCTTCTCTGCAAACTCCACAAGTCTAGTCCTCTCTCATTTCTATTACCATAACCAAAATTACCTACAACACTTTCATCTTTCATTTGTTTACCAATTCTAGCATTAAAATCTCCCATAACAATTTTAAAATGTTGTTTACTCTGATCAAAAGCCTTTGTACATCCATATAAAAATCTTCTACTACTTCATCACTGTGAGAACTTGTTGGGGCATAAACCTGAATTATCTGCATTTGATATCTGCTATTAAGTTGTATAACTAATCTTGCCACTCTGTCTGATACACCATCAATCTCCACAATATTGTTCTTCCACTTTTTATTTATAATGAATCCTACTCCACTTGTATTTCTAATATTTGTGCCTTTATAATAGAGTATATGTCCACTTTTTAAATCAATTGTCTCTTCACCTTTTCTTCTAACTTCACAAAGTCCAATAATATCCCATTTAATATAAGAGAGTTCTTCTTCTAATTCTTGCAATCTTCCTTCACTTGAAAGTGATCTGCAGTTGTAAGTACCTAAATAAAAAGTCGTCATCAAATGGCAGCCTGGGTCCGCCTCCAGGATATTCTAGCACCCTCCGCCTTCGGCCACCAACCGCTGCCTTGGTTGGTGACTTTACAGCCTCCTGGGATTAAGGGCCATGCTTTATTTTTGTCTGTCATAATTGTATAATTGGGAAAATCTTTATCATTTACACAAACATTCATTCTGCCTTATCAGGCACTGAGAAGAAAGACCATGGTGTTTCTTGATCTTAAACTCAGGGTAAAAGCCAATAAACTCACCACGCTGGCTAATGCGTGTTGGTGAGCAGCCCATCCATGTTCGTATACTATATGAATAAACATATAGTAATAACAGCTGCAACGACAAGAACGTATGGAGTGGACATTAGGAATTTGCCCTGCTCGGTTTCTTTAAGGCCTCCAAGAGGAATCAAAGGGTCTCCTTTCAGTTAATAGCAAACTCCTTTCTGCAGCCATATATATATATATATATATATATATATATATAAACAGTTATATATACTTTCAATGTAGAAATAAAACTTACAGGTTGTTTATATATATATATAAACAGTTATATATACTTTCAATGTAGAAATAAAACTTACAGGTTGTTTTAGAATATCATGACCACTCACTTTTTGATCAAACTAAATTGATGTTGATTTAACTAGATTTTTTTTTGAAATTTAGTTGAAGTATAAAACCAAATTATATTCCAATCCATATCACAATTTTTAATAGTAAGTTATTGACTTTTGTTCATATTCTATTATATCAGTTGTGATATTTCTATAAAACACATTTCAGTTCTTGACAATTCACACATGTAATATATATATATCATAACAGACTATATTTACAATTAATCAGCCATATAATCTAGTATTACAAAGGCCAGATTACAGTCAGATTAAAAAACGAATTACCATCTTCAAAATTTACCCATTTAAGATTATAAATAGATTATAATTGAAACATTATAACAATAGAGGTGAACACTTAAATAAACCAAGAATGTTACAATAGACGTGATTATTTCTGTTATTAATAATCTTATAAAGCTCCATTTCCGTTTACCTTTCATTCTTTTGTAATTGATTTCTTTATTTCTAGATAACATGAAGATTGATTATAAATGTAGGTTACCATGATATTTATTAATAAAAAGGTCTGTCTAGTATGTATTTATAAATATGAAAATAAAGCAGAGATGACCAAACTCTATCTAGCCATGAAATAATTAAATAAATCTGTGCTCTTTTTATATATATGTAATTGCTATGTGAAGTTATTATATATATTTAATAGATAATTAAATAATATTCATTAATATATAGGAGCTGATACAGTCACCTTTCTGATTACTTATTAGAATTGTAAGCGTGGAAAATGACGGGAGTGAGATTCTACACCAAGCTGTTTTTACAGACACACATGTTGGCTTTATGTAATATTCATCAGGCAGAATTATTACATATTAAAATTATTATACATTAATTAACACTAATTATACTATTATATATTTATGATGAATTGGAAGTTCATAATGTGTATTAAGTTTAATACTTAAAGAATCTAAACTTATGTATATGAATTAAAACCAATTTGAAACCGGATGCAGAAATATCACCATGAATTTCCTGCTGAATTAAAAAAAATATCATGTCCATAGTTGAGATCCCAATAAAAACTCAAGAACAGATGACAATAGTTTCATTTTTGTCTGTTTAAATAGTTGGATGCTGATGAAAAGTAAGATATTTAATCAAATTTAATATAGATAATGCAAATAGATTTTATCACTGAATAAAATTATATATATATACTCAAGCCAATCACAACTGAAATATCAGTCAAAAAATTAACTGCAATGTAATGCTGAAGTGATATACAAATAAAAGCCTGGTTAAAATATTTAGATGTATGATTTCATCATTAAATATACATACAAAAAAATATTCACGATACAAATTTTATATCCAAAACTAACGTATAACATGCCAATTTGAAACTCAAACAATCAATTCTCTTCAGGATTGACCTTACTCACAAACATCTGTTAAATCAATACAGAAGTGAATATTCTAAAAAAAAGGAGATTGGAAAGTTATAAAAAAGCTATTTCTTTGTTCATTGCTGCTAATACGTGCAACATTTGTGACATTATATTTTGAAAAAAAAAATCTATTGCTAAATTTAGGAATTTTTTTGGTATTTTAATAATGTTTCAAAGAAATGAAATAAAAAAAAGAATTAAAGAATCTTTACTATTAAAATTTTATAATTCTGAAACAATTAACTTATTTAAAAATTCTTTTAATATTAAGAGGGGTGAGATGTAAGTGAAACTGTGGGTAATATTTAGTGTAAATTTGTTATCTTGTAGCCTTTTACACTTGAGAAGTTTGCTTGTAGCAGTGAAATCATTGGTTGTGTGTTAGAGTTTATTTTCTTTAGCTAGTCTAGTTGAGTTGTGAATTTGAGGTAATTTTGATTATTTTATTGCTTGGTTTCCTTTAAAATATGATTATGTATGTATAGTAGTTAAAAAATTTTTAGATGGCTTGTTATTTCATTCTGAAATTATCATTAAAACTGCCAATTCATAACTTTATTTTATCTGGCAAAATGCGACACCTACCACAAGATTTTAATTAATATATCTTAACTGTATTATTTATTACTTATTTTATTTAAAAGTAATTCAAAATTAAAATCATTAAAGAATTCTCAGAATGTAGTTAGTACAAATATTTATTACAGTAAACTTTAATAATTTTAAATTGCGATCACACTGTATTTGAAATCATTAATAAAAAAGAAAATGAAAATACTCTAAGTTTAAGGACATTATTTCATTAAAATAAAACTATTCATTTGCACATTCATGAATGATTAATATATATTACACTTATATGTGCGGGCACATTTAATATTATATAAATATTATTACATCAGTTGTTTAAAGCAACAATCAAATGAAATCGACGAGAGAAAAGTGATATAGCATCAAGAAAGAAATTACAAAAAAGATATTATTTTTGTGAAAATAATAGATTGCTATGTCGTATTAAAAAGGCAAATTCTTATTAACTTTATTGGATACTTTTATTTTTTTGAGAGAGAAAATCTACACTTATATGCACCGATAAACTACTTAGAAGAAATTATATTTTAATTAGCGTATTCTATTTAATGAAATGTCCGCATTCATAAGATTAGCTAGAAAAAGAACAATAAAAATGGATTGCTAGATTCAAATATGTTGATATCTGTTTCCTAAGGACCATGGATTTAAATTGAGATAATCTAATGAATAAAAACTACACCTTCCAGCACATTATAAATTTGATCTTGCTTTTGCAAGCTTATTATTAATAAAGTGTTGGAAGTTATAAATAAAATAAAATGCCAATTTCATAGAAGAAGCCAAATTAACTTTCATCAATTACCCAAAGAATTATTCACTGAAGAAAAGAACAAAATATGGAATAGGAAATATACCAAGCTTTAGTCATGAGACTGTAACACTGACTATCAGGTGTAGTAGTTTATTATAACCTACTGGAAACATACTTATTATGCACATGTTGGAATTATAATACCTATATTGTATTTATGGATAACATAGCAAGTAGATGAATACTTTTAGCTGATATTAAAAGGAATTATTATACTACAAGTTTATTAGATAACACAGAAATCAGTGACTACTAAAATTTACCTTTGGATAGATTCATACATGTATTGAAAGTGAAGTAGATAATTATCAACTACCTATTATATATATAAAGTGAGTTAAAACACAAAGTATTATGAAATAGATCATAATTGGATTATCCCAGGGACTACAATCAAATTCCTAGTGTTATTATTGTTTTATTTTGGATACCTATAAATTATTATACCAGTTTTATAAATTTACCCATTATAGTATATATTTGCATGCTAAGTGTTTCAATGATGTCTTCAAGTTTTTCTTTTTAATTTTATTTCACTTGTATTATATACAAGTGTTAAAGAGGATTTCATGTATAGTGTTATACAAAGTAATCATATTTTTACATTCAATTAAAGGAAGCTGTCTTAACCACACAAGAATAAATAATTATTGAAGAATACTTGCCAAGATAACTTATTTAGATTTAACCCCAACATAGACCGTAATAAATTAATAATTCTCAATACTAAATTATTAACAGAAAAGTCAGACTGAATAAATATCTTCCTTTATTTTATGCTAAGTATCATGTCTAACATTGCTCATATTATAAATACACATGTACTAGTTATTATAAGCTAATGTTATTTTAATATGCAATTTCATGATCTACATTCTAGTTACCAATGTAAATACAAATTGAATTAAAATCCTAGCTTTAGTTATTTCATTTTATATTACTCAAATAAGTCTATGTAATTAAACACCAATTCATAATGCCAAAATTATTTATCGATGGTAGATTTAGTCATAATAGCTAACAATATTTACTAACAAAATAAATTCAGATTGTGATAGTGTGAGTGGCGGAATTAGGTTTTTATACATATGACTTTATTGTCACCAAGTATAATTCCATATTATTCAAGTTATAAATTTCATAAATATTAAGTCATTAGCTTGTAGGCCATATAGAGTATAGATTCCTCACATATTTCTCTCATTTTGGAATATATATGAGATAAATGTCTTTTTAATTACTCTATGATAACCTCATACCTACTTCCCTATATCATACTGTTACTATATATATATATACTTAAGATGGTGGAATATGCCGAAGCTGGCTATAGCAAAGAATTTTAACCTTTAATTTTATATAGGCATTTTTTTTAAAATTTTGTAGTTTTATTCTAGTGAATTGCTTTAATATATATATATATATATATATATATATATATATATATATATATAATATGAGGTAAAAAAATATTTCCTATTTGACTACACATTATTATTTCACAATAGTTTAAAAATATGTAAAAAAATCTCTATCATGTGATTTTTAATGTTTGTCCATATTTAAAGAAAATATGTTTATATCTTCTGTATTCTATTTCATGGACAGCATTAATAATATCATTTGGCAAACATCTCCTCTCTATTAAATAGTTTGACAGAGAGGCTGGTATATTGATATTAATAGTGTCTGCAAATTTCATTTTACAATGTTTAAATATATGCATGATTATGTATAACAATAAAACAAAGTATTAATGATGATAATAATATTAGTAACAAACATTATAAAACATGAAAGTACTTCCACTTATTTGCATAACTATTTTCAATTATAAATCTTTTAAATTCGATGGAAGTTAATATAATATGATATTGTTTTATCATTATTACAATAATTAATTTATAATGGATATTCCATTTGTTATATTAAATTAAAAATGTACCCAAATAAAATTTTAAATACAAGTATAGTATATATTAGGTGTAATTAGAAAGTATTTGAACTCAGACTTTAAAACTCTCTTCAGTCATCTACTCCATCCTATACAACCAATACTTGTAACCACATACATGCAAAAAATCATAAAGGATCTTCAATATATGTATTTCATATATTGAAAATCCTTTATCTTCTTTGCATGTATGTGATAATGTGAATCAGTTGAATAGAATGGAGTGGATGATTGAAAGAAACTTGAAAGTCTGGGTTCAAATCTCCTCTAATTATAGATAAAAGTTATAAACTTAAATTTGGATTCAAGTTGTTTGTTATTAATATAATCATTATAATGACGTTTTTGATTAATTATATTCATAAATAACTGAATAAGAATGTTGAAAAAATTTCCAAATAAGAGTATGACAAAAATTATATATGTAATATTTAATAGTAATATTGTAGAATGAAAAAAACTTTGCAAATGGTGAGGTTATCATCCTACCCTTCTTTACATTTTATTTTACATGAAATATATATAATATCTATATAAATCATAACACTAGTGAGAGAGGGTAGTTTAGAATTTTAAACACTGCTGAATAGTTGTGACTTAAAAAATTATAAAATAAGAATTGTGTTTATAAATTTGAAAAAAAATCACTTATTAATGCATATTCTATTGCATAATTTATTGCAATGCAGTTTCAATTACACACATCTTTCCCATCTCATAACAATAATGTAAAGTCAATGGAAAAACTAACTCTCTGCTTGATTCTTACTTAATACATTATTACCAGAAATTATTATTATATACACACTATATATCACTACCATCATTTTCAGTAATTTCTGATTCACTGCAGATAATGATTTTTCTAAGTTTAATCTAGTATCTCCAATTCATGGCCTCTCTTTTCTATGGCATTAATCCATCTTACATGTGATCTTCTTCTTGGTCTTTTATATCTCATGGAATCCCAATTAAAACTTTAATTATTTATCTATTATCATCTTTTCTAGAAATATGTTCAGCCAGGTTCCTTTCATTTTCTCAATTTTTACAATGAGGTCAGTGATATCTGTTTATTTTCTCTCACATATTTTGTTTTTGATTTCTCCTTGCTACTTTCAATGTATATCTCTCTACAATACATTAACAGTTTAATGCTTTTGTATTGCTTGCCTAAAGTATCCAAGTTTTAAAATGATAAGTAAGAACTGCTGAAACCTATCTGTTAAAAAAATTTTTTTATTCAATCACAAAAGCATGTTTCATGTCAATGCTAAGTTACTTCTATAGAAAACACTCCTTTGAAGTTTTTATAATTATTTGTATCTCTTGTGTTGCCATGTTCATTAATAATATGACTAAAGAATGTATTTTTTCTATTTCATGATTATCAATTTTTAAGGAAATCCATTCAACATTACTGGAATCTTTTTCCATTTGTTTTTTCTTGCTTTCATCTGATAACTGTAGTAATACCTTGTGAAGTTCTAAAACAATATTTGCAAAAAAAATTATGTTGCTAGAAAAATCTAGATGGCATATATAAGATCAATGTGTTTTTATTCCCTTAGCTTTCTATTTTAATTCTCAAAATACTTCTTTTAAAATTGCTGTAAAAAATATTAGAGATATAGAATCATTTTTGACTGATCATCTTATTTGTGTCATCATGAAATTAAAATTAATGTAATAAATGAAAGTTTGCTAATCTTTCACGTGCGTAAACAGTTATTTTCCAGACATCTGCAGCCTGATCGTTTTTAAGAGACAGCTGTTTTAAAAAAATCTGATTGTCTGTCTGAAAAATAACTGTTTATGCACGTACAGCTGTTTTAAAAAAATCTGATTGGCTGTCTGGAAAATAACTGTTTACGCACGTGAAAGATTAACAAACTTTCATTTATTACCAATTTATTAATAACATGCGACTTAGACAAATATTATTGTAGATCTACATTTTAATGATCTAAAATTTTAATCCCTATTGATATGCTTATACAATTAAATAACTATTAATAATCTATACATCTGAAACATAATGGCAACTCATATTTATTATTGTTATGCATAACTTATTTCAATATTTGAATGAAATCTTTTATGCTAAAACCATTTTTAAATACAACTTGTTTTTCTGATTGGTTTACATTCCAATTTTGTAATAGATAAATTATAATTATCTTCACAAAGATTTTGAATATGGGATTGATGGATCTGTAATTATTAACATACCTACTGCATTTTTTGGAAAGATCTTCCAATGATCATTATCATTTACATATTTGGTAAATAACTTTCTTTTTTTCTATTATTTCAACTGCTTCTATAAGATATTAATGAGAATTATATCATTCCCTGGTTTCTTATTCATATTTTAATGCATGTCTTATCTTTTTTATTTAATTTTTTGATCATCCAATAAATGAAGTAATTATAAGGGATTATTATTATTATTATTATTATTATTATTATTATTATTATTATTATTATTATTATTATTATTATTATTATAATAATAATAATAATAATAATAATAATAATAATAATAATAATAATAATAATAATAATAATAATAATAATAATAATAATAATAATAATAATAATAATAATAATAATAATAATAATAATAATAATAATAATAATAATATAATTGCTTGTAAACTTCTTCCAAACTCTTTTTGGACTTTTATTCTCATATTCAACTTTTCTTGTCATTTTCATAGTAGTTATATACTACTATTACTATTACTACTACTACTATTACTACTACTACTCCTGCTGCTGTTGCTGCTACAGCTATTGCTACTGCTACTGCTACTACTACTATTATGACTATTACTACTACTACTATGACTATTCCTACTACTACAACTACATCTCCTTCTACTACAACTATAACTACTATGACTATCTACTATAACTACTATGATTACCATTATGATTACTATGACTACTACAACAACTACTATGACTACCACTATTGCTACTACTACTATTATAATATTTGAACATAAATAAAAATAAAATAAAAATAATTACATTTTCAAATAAAATAATTCCCATACTATTTAATTATATATTAAAGGAAAATGCTATTTTGATGGTAAAGGAATTTAGGTGTAATTTTAGATTTTTAATTACTTTTATCAAATCATGTACATTATGTTCTAATGCTTTTAAAGTTGTGGGTTGCATCTTTAGGGGAATAAGATTTTTTAATAATGAAGCTTATAAATATTTTTTATGTCTTTGTTATTACTAATTCTAAATTATGGTAGTGTCATTTGGAACTCTGACAACCACTCTCATAATAGAGCTTTGGATGCAGTATAAAGAAAATTTACAAATTATTATAATGCAAAGTTTGGAACATTGTAACTCTCACTATGTTTCATTAAAGCTAATAAAAAGTTTAATGATATTTTATTTTGTCAAAGATAGTTAAAGGACAAATCAATGTAGTAAACTGCATTAGTGAAATTTCTTATAGTGTTCCAGATATGTATTTAAAATAGGACAAGATTTTTTATATTGCAAAATTTAGAACTAATTGTTTAAGACATTCTACATTATTTAGACATCCAAGATTGGTTAATGCCAATTACTGTCATGTTGATATTCATCATTTAATTGTAAAGGAAATAAAAAAATGATATATATATATATTTCATATAATATTGGCTTAGCCATTTAATTTAGCCAAAGCCCCATCAGCAAAATAATAATAGCAATAATAATAAGTCAGATGTCACATGACTTATATATAGCTTGCACTTAAAAATATGTAAAATTATATATATATATATAATGTTTTCATGGTTGTATGATGCAGATAAATTAATATTTTTGGGAATAAACCATGTATTATTTTGCATTACAATCCGATATTTCTACGGACTAGCAACTGCCATTATCAAGGTTAACTTTTGAAAGAAAATTCATTAGATCTCAAGCAATCACATGACTCAGTGCAAGATAAGAAATGAGATTCAACTTAAAGTAGTTCAGCATTCACAATATGAGGCTTATCAAAATGTTTATTTCCCTCAGTTTTTTCACTTATTAATTTTAAGTTAATATTAGATAAAATGAGAGGTTTCCACATAACTGGAATACATTGTGCTTCATCAGCCCTATTTAAACAAATAGGTCTCTTTAATATTTCAATTGACTCTCTCAGGGTTCTTAAATCATATCTTTCCAAATTAGCAAGTATTTTTGTACTATCAAAATCAGGTTTGTGACCAATTTCTAAAAAATGGGAAGTAAAAACTGATGTACTAATTTTTTGAATAAAAGCATTTTTATGTTTCTTAATTCTGACATTTATTTGTCTCTTAGACTCTGACCCACATAGCTACTTGAACACTGCAAATGTGTTCCAAAAATATTGTGTCTTTAGGTTTATATAAAAATCACCAATTTTTTTGCCAGTAGAAAAAGTAGTCTTTATATTAAAACAAGATAGTCTTCTATTGATTTTATCAATGACCCCTTTAATATAAGGTAAAATTACTCTATTAAAAGAAGAATTGTCAATTCTATCCTCTTTTTTCTTTTTAGTATTAATGTTATGTAAAACCTTACATATGATGTCTTTATTATAATTATTAGAAAGTTTAATATTTTTATAAGTTCTATTTCTTGAGTAAGATGTTCTTTATCAGATGGTTTATTCACAAAAGTATTATATATATATATATATATTCTAACCTCCCCCCGTGCATCCTCACCCCAAAATATACTGTTTATTACAAATATTACGGGTTCTAGCTCAGTTAACAAATAAATAAATGAAATATTCAGCATTAATTAAAATGATTACTAGCTCTAATTTTAAAATACAAATACGGTTCAATTTTAAAATGAATTAACAAATATTTACTATTTTCATGAGACATGGAGTGACAATACAGGGAACGAGACAGACTACATTGAGCCATTATCCACACGATACTACCTCAATGGCATAAGAACACTATCCCCCCTTTTTACTATACCAAATAACTAACTCATAGTATTCTTACGACTTTCTGAGCTCTATTCACTACGATTAAAATAATAATCATATCTTAATCTTCTTTATAACAAGAATCTAGCTCAATTAAATAAAATGAAGTAAAATAAACTAAAATCTCAGGTTCATAAATTGTATTCTAACTGATTTAAAATTACGGTAGTAAAATATGAAAAGGGAATTTTATGTCATAATCTACTACACAGCAACTAATAATAATAAAAATAATAATAACAAATAATAATATAATATAATATTATTTCTTCCTAAATGAAATAAATAAATACGTATGCGGTAGTATATTAATAATCTGACAACAGAATACATGTGGCAACATTAGCATATAATTTAATATAATATTGTGGCAACCGACTTATGACCAATAAATAATATAAAATTATGATCTTTTAATTTTAACATACCAATAAATTCTCAAAATTCTTATAACACTTTTATGTTTATCTTTTGTGCAAAACCTATATGTCTGTTTCAATTATAAATGTATTGTGATTTCATGCATCCATGTGGAGAAATAACAACTCGGACACAAAAACTTTAAAACAAATTTAAAACAAAGTTTATTAACAACATAAATAAATTAACAATATTTTTACACTATATACATTGGATATCCCTTACTTTCATATCTCAACTTAGTTTATTAGTTTATAAAATGAAATCAAAATATTATTTACTTTTCCTAGTTAAATCTTATTTTTTAACACTTAAGAAAATACAGCATTATTACTTGATTTATTATTATGGTTAGCTTATTACAACATGCATTTCTTATATGATTATCACAAACACTTTGCATCCCTAATATTATTAAAATTATATTTTTTACAAAAATTTACATTCGTAATAAAATTCTACAAAATAATAAAATTTAGTTTCATATTGGTTGTATGGAATCTTACAAAGTCAAAACACTATTCTACATTCGGTATTAGGTTTTTATTATTCATTATCCGATGTTTATTAATCCTAATATTCTCATTCAAGCCTTACTTCGGATGATATAATTACAACTATTAATATACCATGCACAAGTATATGTTTATTATACCTTATTGAATTTTCTCTCGATAAATATGCAATACTCATTCCCTCCAACATTAATATTTTTAAAAAAAAAAAAAATTCAAATTTTATTATCACTTTTTAAAATACTTGGTTTAGATTTCTTTTCAAAATCTTATATTCATTTCTGAATTAATTTTACAATGTATTATATGATTCTTTCTCTCTTTATGATATTTTGGACTTTCAATTTTAAGTTACACAATTCTATACATTCAAGCAAATAAACTATTCTTATATAAACGATAACATATCTTCAGTTCTATTTTATTCATTATTTCTTTGAAAATATCTTTCTGACCGATGCAGATTCATGAAATAAGGATAGCGAAGATAGATGCATAGGATCAAAATACAACTAGAATATTACTTGTCATATACCTTGACAATCATGGCACAGTGAATTAAAAGACACTATAGAGGAGTGACCTTTACCTGTCTACCAACCTCTATCATTGGAACAATGCTAAAGCTATTTCTTCAGCTTTATTCTAACATCAAAAGTTTAAAGATATGCAAAACACTGTCCAAACCATATGTGTTCAGTCATAGGACTCAGTTAACTATACTAAATCACAAAAAACTAAATATGATCCAAATCCCTTATATTTTCCTATTTCTTATATAAAAAAAAAAAACACATCATCTTGGTTTCCTCTCCACTAGTACTTCCAAGTCACTATCCGATATTATTTCTCAAGATTTTTTCTATACTGTACATCGACAAATACATATCTGCATTACTAACAATAATAAAATTCATTGATATTTTAAAACTATTCCATTGTTCTATAAGAAAATCTTTTTACTACTTTCCTCCGTATATTTAATCATATACAAACTATTTAAATATCTGAATACTTTATCACATGAAAGTTCAAAAGAATCACACAATTGTTCTGTTAAATTATATTATTAATATACTTTAAATAAATTGTTGCATGCATATTCCGAATTACTCCTATCTCATTATATGTTAAAATGTTGCATAAAATGTGTACATATAATTAAGACTTTCACACTTCATTCTTAAGTCAATAGATGATCTAAAAAAAATACATTATGCATTATAAATAACTATTAAAATTACCAAACGACCTTTATTTCCTCGATCGTGTTCCGTTGGCTTCACCATCCATTTGATCCTTGTAGATATAAGATTCACATCCATACACTTTATTTTAAACACTATTTCTATAATTTTATCAAGCTATTATATTTAAATTTTAATATTACTAAATTTATGTTTTATGTTTTCCCTAATCTCACATAACATTTTTATATTTTAAAATAAATTAGTAAAAAATATTCAAACTATATTTACTGTATTCCTTCATCAAATTTTCCTGAAAACCATTCATACTAAAGCAAAAAAAAAATTGTTTATCATTTCTTTTCCATTCACTTAATGTTCCTCTCCCTGCTTGTTCAATTTTAAGGTAAAACAAATATTACTTCATTCAATAAATATTCCTGAATGATAATCCTTGGTTTTTATAATATTTAATACAATTATTAATTATGATATTAGTTAATCCTGTAAAGAAAACTTCTAAATATTCTCTTCTAATATTTCTTGCTAATATTTTCTCCCGTGCGACTTTTACAATGCATCTTCTCAGTACTTTGATTTAAATATTCAATAAAACTTTTCTGTTTCCATGGATTCATTTCTTTAAGTAAATTAGATTTATAGTTTCCAAATCTTTATCTTTATTAATCATTTCTCTAATGAACACTTTATAATATTTTTAATTCTTCTTAGAGAAAGTTTTTCTGTTCCTTTTCATAAAAACACCATAGCTCTTTCATATTATTATTCTGTAACTTTTTTCCTTCTTTTAAAATTCTGGTACTATATACTTTGTAATGTTTCCTTTAAAAAGACAAACATTCTTTCTCCATTATAACTTTTACATAATTTTTTCTTTATGATATACGCATCTTAATTTTTCCATAGAGAAGAATAAAAAAAAACTTCGGAGTAGCCTTTTAAAATTGTGCGTCATAATTTTTCCTGACAGCAAATAACTTTTCTTTTAAGTTTTCTGTATAATGTCCAATTTATATTTATCTGAGTTCTAATGATTTTCTGGTTGATCACAAATAAACTGTATTCAAGGCACTTTACAATTATTTTTACTTTACCAATACTTTTAGGTACTTTTTTCTGTAGTATTTCCATTTTACTGCAAGGTTTCGGCTAAACTTGAATAAAAAATCCTGGTAAGAAATCTTTTAAATTAGCCTTCCATTTAAAGGCAGGCAGTTCAAAATATTATATTTTAAAACAAAACTTTTAAAATAAATGCAAAAATTTTTAAATTATAACACTTTTCTAGCTTACGATCTTATACAGCTAAAAAATATGTTCCTCCTTCCTTTACTTACACATTCCTTCTCCCGCTCCGTCTAATTCCTATTTTTCGTCTGCTAAATTACCTCCGTTGATTGGTTAATGACTTTTTTAGCGTGAACAAATTTACACATTTTAGTTTTATAATAGATTAAACTTTTTAAAATAAAGAATTTATGACGTCATGTTTTAAAATATTATTTAGAATAGTATTTTTAAACTCAATTATAGTTTTATCAAAATCATTTAAATTTTAAAACAATTATTAAAATAACATTTAATATTTTAACTTTTACTTTAACGATAGATAGCAATTATATTTAGTTTTATAATTCACAAACTTTATTATTATATTCTAACAAGCGTGTGTGTGAAGGTATATAATATACAGTCACATGATTACTAACTTTATCAGATGATTTGATTTTTTTTTAATTTACGTCTCGGTCTAAATTACCAAAACTGATATATTTTATAAAAATTTGGAAAATAATTTAAAAAATGTAGAACTAAATATAATTCTCACCATCCCAAAGTTTATCTTAAAATATTAGATTAAATTTGAATATTAATTATAATTATAATATTACATATAGCGTTTATTTAATTTATTAGTTTTAAAACATTACAATTGAATTGTTAATATACTTTTAACTATTTATAGCTGTATTATTTTATATGGCCAGCTTTTACAACCATAAGCAAGGATATAATTAAGCTTTATTTAACTGTTTTTTTTTTTAAATAATCCATTACACTTTTATATACCAGGTAATTTTCAGCCTTAAATTGTACTATAAAATCTAATCGATCATACAATTATCAATATATTACACAAACGTATTTTAAAATTTAAAATTTTTTTAGCAATTGACCATTCTACCTTATTATGACCTATAGATAAGGGCACACAATATATATATAAACAATTGTAATATATTCTGTATTTATATATATGAGTTTTTTGTTTTTACTTTTCTTTATTGTTTTTGTTATATTGTGTTCTGTAATTAGGTATTGTATATATGTCTGTATAATGCATTTATTTCAATAGATTGAATGATCAACATCATCATTATTATTATTATTTTCATTATAAAAAATTCTAGCTATAGTTCATTTTTGAAAAATTTCTTATTCCTCCCTCTGTTAAAACTCTGTCTTTTCAATTTAAAAATGTATTGGTGAATAGCTGTTTTTATGCTTCAGCTATCTTTGTCACAGTTCTTGATTTTTATTTCTTGACTTTTTTAAAGTTAGAATCATCTTCAAAGTTTATTATCTTAAAATGATTATCAAGATTTAATTTCAAATTATTGGTATTTTTTGAATCTGGAAATAACTCTATTAATAGTGTCTATCAGATAATTTTCTCACTCTAATTTGCATTAATACAAATTTTATATTTCATTAAAAGATGATTATTTTCTATCTTAAATCTATTGAGAACATTAAAATTTTGCAATACACTTTTTCTGTTAATCAAAATATAATCTAATACTGTTGTATCCTTATTGGAATGGTTTCATGTGCATTTCCATTTAGCACTTTTCTCAAAAAAGAAAAAAATACATTATAGGATGTTTACTTTTGTAAATTCTATAAATCTGTTTTATCATAGCTCATTTTTGTCTTCATAATCAAATTTTTCCCACAGTGCTTCCATATTTCAATTGTTTATCAATTCCAGTATTAATGTTTCTATGACAAATTTCAAATGTTATTTGAGCTGACAAAAAAAAAGTATATTCATATAAATTTTTTTTTTCTTAATCATAATGGAAATTTGTTGTGTTATAAACTTTTTATTTGCATTTGGTATTTTTTATGAAGCTAAATAATTAATCTTGACACTCTGTGTAATATACCATTAATCTTCTTAATATCATTTTCCTACTTTTTTATTTACAATAAATTTCATTCCATTTCCTTTATTTAAAAAATCCATTTTTCAAATCAATTGACCTTTCTTCTCATTTTATAAAATCCAATAACTTCTCATTTAATATTAGACAATTCATCTAATTTGTGAAATCTTCGTTCACCAATTCATCAAATGGTAATCTGAAATTACATTCAGATTATTCTTAATGGACTTCACCTTTGGTTGTCAAAATACTGCCCTAATTAATTAGTTTCCAGCCTCTTGGGAATAAGGTCCGTAATTAATTTAGTCCTTCATGATTATAAATCTGTTCATCCTATTTTTAAAAAAACTCAATAGAATTGTCCAGTTAAAAACAATTAAAAACTAAAAAGAAAGACCCATTGTATTTATTAGTCTTCAACCCTGAAGTAAAATACCAAAAAAACTCATAATGCTGAATGATATGTTCTGGTGAGCAACCTATTCACAATTCATTTCTATATGAATAATCATATAGTATATAATAGATGCAGCAAAATATATATATATGAGTTGATATTAGAAGTTTGCCCTACTAAATTCTTTTAAGGCTTCAAAGAGGAATCAAATATCTTATTTCATTTAATAACTTATTCCTTCTGTAAAAATCAAATTCATTTCTATATTTTATTAAAAATTTTAAGCATTTTATGAAGAAAAGGTATTATTAAATATTAGAAATAGACTATAAATAATATTTTTAATAAACAAGTCGATAGTCTTTAATAATGAAAATTATAATATCATTATTATTATTATTAATGTTAATATTATTATTATTATTTTTTTACAATTTTTTAATCAATTAATATTTAATTAAAGTATACGTAAATTATACAAAAAAAAAAAAAACAGAACTATTAGGAATAAATATTTAATGATAATTGAAATAAAATATTAATTACTTTAGATTAGAAGAAGAAAAATAAATAAAATTTTAGTTTTTGATATTAGTCCACTGTTTCAATATAAGTGGGATTAAATAAAATTAAAATATAATATTTTTATTATATTTGAATGAAATCAGCTTAACTAAAAGTACAAATAATTTAAGTAAATCATATATATATATGCATAAATGGATGGAAAAAAGATACAGATAAATAGATATACAGATAAGCAGACAAATAGATAGATATACAGATAAGCAGACAAATAGATAGATATACAGATAAGCAGACAAATAGATAGATATACAGATAAGCAGACAAATAGATAGATATACAGATAAGCAGACAAATAGATAGATATACAGATAAGCAGACAAATAGATAGATATACAGATAAGCAGACA
This sequence comes from Epiperipatus broadwayi, assembly GCA_028023455.1. Classification (NCBI taxonomy): domain Eukaryota; kingdom Metazoa; phylum Onychophora; class Udeonychophora; order Euonychophora; family Peripatidae; genus Epiperipatus; species Epiperipatus broadwayi. The sequence goes on along the minus strand of JAQFVV010006369.1, from coordinate 1,766,655 downwards.
AATAGATAGATAGATAGATAGATAGATAGATAGATAGATAGATAGATAGATAGATAGATAGATAGATAGATAGATAGATAGATAGATAGATAGATAGATAGATAGATAGATAGATAGATAGATAGATAGATAGATAGATAGATAGATAGATAGATAGATAGATAGATAGATAGATAGATAGATAGATAGATAGATAGATAGATAGATAGATAGATAGATAGATAGATAGATAGATAGATAGATAGATAGATAGATAGATAGATAGATAGATAGATAGATAGATAGATAGATAGATAGATAGATAGATAGATAGATAGATAGATAGATAGATAGATAGATAGATAGATAGATAGATAGATAGATAGATAGATAGATAGATAGATAGATAGATAGATAGATAGATAGATAGATAGATAGATAGATAGATAGATAGATAGATAGACAGACAGACAGACAGACAGACAGACAGACAGACAGACAGACAGACAGACAGACAGACAGACAGACAGACAGACAGACAGACAGACAGACAGACAGACAGACAGACAGACAGACAGACAGACAGACAGACAGACAGACAGACAGACAGACAGACAGACAGACAGACAGACAGACAGACAGACAGACAGACAGACAGACAGACAGACAGACAGACAGACAGACAGACAGACAGACAGACAGACAGACAGACAGACAGACAGACAGACAGACAGACAGACAGACAGACAGACAGACAGACAGACAGACAGACAGACAGACAGACAGACAGACAGACAGACAGACAGACAGACAGACAGACAGACAGACAGACAGACAGACAGACAGACAGACAGACAGACAGACAGACAGACAGACAGACAGACAGACAGACAGACAGACAGACAGACAGACAGACAGACAGACAGACAGACAGACAGACAGACAGACAGACAGACAGACAGACAGACAGACAGACAGACAGACAGACAGACAGACAGACAGACAGACAGACAGACAGACAGACAGACAGACAGACAGACAGACAGACAGACAGACAGACAGACAGACAGACAGACAGACAGACAGACAGACAGACAGACAGACAGACAGACAGACAGACAGACAGACAGACAGACAGACAGACAGACAGACAGACAGACAGACAGACAGACAGACAGACAGACAGACAGACAGACAGACAGACAGACAGACAGACAGACAGACAGACAGACAGACAGACAGACAGACAGACAGACAGACAGACAGACAGACAGACAGACAGACAGACAGACAGACAGACAGACAGACAGACAGACAGACAGACAGACAGACAGACAGACAGACAGACAGACAGACAGACAGACAGACAGACAGACAGACAGACAGACAGACAGACAGACAGACAGACAGACAGACAGACAGACAGACAGACAGACAGACAGACAGACAGACAGACAGACAGACAGACAGACAGACAGACAGACAGACAGACAGACAGACAGACAGACAGACAGACAGACAGACAGACAGACAGACAGACAGACAGACAGACAGACAAACAGACAGACAGAAAGACAGACAGACAGACAGACAGACAGACAGACAGACAGACAGACAGACAGACAGACAGACAGACAGACAGACAGATAGATAGATAGATAGATAGATAGATAGATAGATAGATAGATAGATAGATAGATAGATAGATAGATAGATAGATAGATAGATAGGCAAATGTACAAAGGGAAATATAATTATAAAAATTAAACTTAAAAATTGCTAATACTTTCAAATATAAAATGTTCTGATAGCTGGGAAAATTATTTTTAAAAAATAATTAAAGGAAGTTAGAATGTTTTAAATTCAATACAAAAGCACTAACTGATTTCTTAAATATATTTTAATTTATGGTAGATTTCTTTATCATAGCATTATTATTTTTTATGGATGAAGGATCAAATATTAAAAACTGCATGATTTCCTTTACTTATATTCAAAACTTGCATCAAAAGTGGTAATTTACTTTGTATTATTTCACTTTATAGCCATGTTGCAAGACTGAATGATTAATGGATACCAAATGATGATAATAGTAAGTAAATTCTCAGATTGCAATTTGATGAAGATTGTCAATAAAAAGCATTAAATTAACTTATTTGAAAACAAAGACCATATTAGTTATTTGAAGAAAAGTTTCTGGGTTCTATTATAAATATAATTTTTTAGTCAAGCCCTAATTAATTCATCTAACAAATACTTTTTCTTGTTTTATACTAATCAAATTAATGATTTGAAACTTTAAATAACTTAAAATTTTATTGGAAATCAACCTTAATATAGATATATTAGTATGTAGGTTTGATACTAGGTTTGAAACTACATATTTTATTGATATTATTTTTGGAATTTTCATCATTTTGCCAAGAATTCAATAGTTCTTACCATTATCTGGATTGACTCTATGCTACAGATATGGGCCATAATATTATTTTCTGTATCCAGATGTGACACTCTCCATCAATGGAAGATCAGAGAAGCCATTGAGATATCTAAAAGGCCAAAATATATTAACAAACATGATGACAAATGTAAAGTATCTTCTATTTGGAATATTTTTTTTTTAAAACACTTATCAGAATAATTTCTAATTTTTATTTTATTTTTAAAATTTTTTTATCTGATTTTTTTGAAAATCTTGTTATATGTCAATGATTAGAGTGCCTCTTCAACAATATATATTACATTCAATTACCCAAATGATGTCTGGTGTGAACCAGTTATAACAACAGTATATTATTAAAATAAATTATAAATGAATTAATCTGGATAATATATCATTTATATCTACATCCCATGAAAATCTTCATTTTAACACACACACACACACACACACACACATATATATATATATATATATATATATATATAATTAGCTCACACTATAACTTTTAAAAAAATTAATCATTCTTCTGAAGAACACATGAATTTTCAAAAATTTTATTTTATATTTTAAATTTCATGTTATTAACTTGAATAGTATAAAATTAGAGGTTTCTGTGCAATATTTATAAATGTTATAAGCATACAAATACATAAATTTCTTTTACTCTACATTAAAAATTTATTTTTTTAATACTTATGTGATTTAAAAAGTGTTTTAAATTTAACTTAAAATTATAAAAAAATAATGTGGAATTGCTAAAAAAAAATCTGATAAATAACATTGCCATCAAACTATCAAAAGTTTTTTTTTCTGTATTCTTATTCTCTGTGCAATATTTTTGATTGTTATAAGTTTACAAATAGCTACATTTCTTTATATAGCATTTAAAAAAATAATCATTTATATTTATTACAGAGAAATTTTTTTAAATTAATTTCAAAAATTTATTGATGTAAAATTCATAAAAAATGTCATTGTACATAATGTTACCTATGATAGTTGCTTCATTATTAAGTTCTCCATGTGTGATAATATTTTTGACTTCAATTTTTTAACAAATGGAATTAATGATTCTAGAACTTTCTGGGTATTTCAAATATCTGTTTGCTTATTCAGCTTTAAAAATATATTAAGGAGAAAAAAAATATTGCAGTATCTAATAACATTAGCATTTATATTTCACTTTATTAGCATCTATATTTCATTAAATGTATATTTAACATACTAAACAAATGTATATAAACAAACTTTGATAATTGTAAACTCCACTTATATTGATTGCAGTCATTGATTTTTTTTAAAGTAGACATATAAATAGCTAAATTTCTTTACTCAGTCTTAAAAATTGATTTATTTATAAGAGCAAATATGTCAATGTAGGTAAGTAATATTAATATCTGCATACTTATTACCTTCATGATTTATATTTTGAAAATTAGAAAATGTAACAACTAGTAGGACTTCTATTTCTTGAAATTTCTGAAGTTTTAAATAACTTCATAGTTATTTCACAACTTGTGCTAAAGCTTATATTTCAGCTAAATTTTTTAGAGATTGAGGTTGATGAAAAAATTTTTATAAAGTATAATGTGGATAATTAAAATGTATGTGGCATCATTACTGTTTCCATGTTTCTTATGGATAAAGAAGGTTAGTCAAAGATGGTTGTATTAAAAACAGGACAAATTGAAGATACCAGATTCCAATAATTAATTTTGGCTATCAATTAATTATTTAACTTTTTATACAAAATATTGTAATAAAGTAATGTATTTGTTTTGCTGCAGATATCAAATATTGTATATTTAAATTGAAAGTCATTTATTTTTATTGTACTTCTGTTACAATATCATTTCCTATTGGATATTTACTTTATTTAATTACAGGATAAAATTGTCTTGTAACACTTTTCTCTTTGAAATGTTATTTAAGTAATGTTAATATAACTAACATTTTATTCAAATTTTTATATTTGCTTATAACGTAATTAAATTATAAATCTTGGTGTTACATCATATGTGTATTTTATATTTTTAACAACTGATTTATTTTGTGTAAATACAAATGATGTTTGAAAATAATAATGCAGAATATAAAATAATCTAGGCAGTGATATATACTAATGAAAAACAAAATAATGGATAAATGTATATATATGTAAATGTGAAACTTTCCAAATAACTTCATATACTTGATGCTCAGCTTGCCTACTTCATTTCCCACTTTTTTCTGAGTAGTCACACTAGGTTATATTTTTGTTTAAAAAGTCTTTAAATCTTTCAAGTTTAAATTTATAGCAGAGTTCTTAAATTGTTAATTTAGTCATATGTAATTTGATATAAATGAAAAATAAGACATCAAATTGAATAAAATTATCTAAATTATAATTTTTGTGAAATTTATTATGTTAAAAAATTTTGTTGTATAAACTAAATTTGTGATAATATATATGTGTGTGTATTATCTATCTGAAGAAGACCGTGGAACAGTTGAAATCTGTTAATTTGAAAGTGTAAAGGTAATAAACAAATTGCAATTTGAAAAGTGCACAGAAGAATGTGTTATTATTGTTTATTACATCATTATCATTTTTATCACACTGTATACAAATATTATCAATTTGCATAATGATGTTTAAATGATTTTGAACAGTTCAATACAGCATTAAACTGAAAAATTAAAAACCAAAGCTAATAGTGTAATGCAGATGAGGTGATGAGGATGTTGATTGAGGCAACAATTTTCAGTAGATACAAAAATAAAACATAATATTTTATAAAATAAATGTACTAAATTAGTAACAGAAAAATATTTAAAAGAAATTTTTAAAAATGTTTGATGACATTAATATTATAAAGAATAATACTCTTTATCAAAAATCTGTCAAAAGACTATTTTAAAAAAGTATTACTAGCCTTTTTAATAATTTTACATGATGCTATTTTTAAGGCTTATCTCATGTTAAAAATTAATAGCCATGACTTTCTTTTCAGTTGAGTAACAACAATAAGAAAACTCAGTTTAATTTACACAAACTATTAAAGATCCGTCCATCATTAGGGTGCTTAAATATCACCTGGATATTGATCAACTTACTAACAATTATTTAATTATTTAATGGTTCTAAAAAAAGATTTTTTTTGGATATTATTACTATTTCACTTAATACTTATTAAAGAAATCAATGACTACTAATTAGGTTTTGTTCAAAAAATTAATCAATAAGGCATCATACTATAGATATGTTATTTGGTAACATGCAAATACAAATAGCTATAATAAAGATATATATATATATATATATATATATCTTATTATAGCTATCAATTCATATATATATATATATATATATATATGAATTGATGAACTAATACTAGCAAATCTATAATGAGGTAAAGTTGAATATTCTATAATTAATTAATCCAATAACACATCATGTTTGATTAATACTTTTGTAATAATATAAAATAATTGTATACTTCAATTAATAATTTTTTATATTCTAATTAAAATATCAAATTGTACTAGCATGAAATATGTGTAAAATAATATTTAAAGAATTTAAATTATAATATTGTTGATTGGTGATTTATTAATTTAAAATAAATAAATATAATAACTTAACCAATTACTGTTTATTAAATTATTAACTTAACTATTATAATCAATAAGATGTAAATAACAAAAACTATTAAAATAAGGTAATAAATTATTAAGATATACAAATATTTATTTATATTTTGATTAGCTGAATATTCAATATAAAAATAGGATTATGTAGAAACTCTTTAAATTGCTGCCCAATTATAATGTGATCAATAAACTAGGAACAATTATGAGATTCAAGTTTAATTAATAAAAATAAAATTTATTTACATAAAAAATATATAATAAATAAATAATAATATATAAATTGATGAGTAAATAAAATAATTTAAAGATACATGTTGGCACTCTTTCTAATTTATGTACCTATGAAATGTTGCAAAAGATGATGCATTAACAAACCAGAAAACAAACATTTATCTATATAAGCAGAAATAAATAAAACTTTAAAATATATATTTAAAAATAGAATCTTTTTATTTTGTTTCTTACTCTTTTTACAGACATAAATGAAAGATGATTAATTTAATTATAAACTTCATTTTACAAATGTACATCTATTATATGTCATAAATATAACTGGTTTATACCCATCCAAATGAAATTGCTTTACAAACCTATATAAAATAATGAGACAAACAAAACAGTCAGCCATTTTATTTGTTGTGGACATGTTCTTATGCAAATGTTAGCTGGTCGAAATTTTGCTTAGACATACCCTTCCCGAATTTTTTGAAGGTTCCATATTGGGTAGAAAAGTGTGGTCATAGATTTACAATTGTTAGGAGGTAATAGTAGGTCAGATGACTTCTAATTACTTTTACATACATATTTGAAGTGTTGTGTTAGGCTGAAATCCAGACACCCTCAGACAATTCTGTAATGAATTGGTGCATAACATGAAGCAGCAGGCCATCTTCCAGAATGGCATGCATAAACAGACTCTCTCTGTCACATAAAAATAAGGCTGTCTATGACCATGTAAATGGCATATTTATGTGTTTTGCTAATAAATAATGCCATCAAGTGGCCTACATGATCTAATAGAAGAGTACCAATGTTATATAAAAAATATCAAAGTTAATATTAATAAAGATATTTAAGATTTTATTTTTCTAAAGTATCTAATTATTTTTTATTAATTTATTTATGTAATATAAATAAACAGACATATTCTACATTAAACAAATAACTGTATATGATAAAAACATATGACCTGGTAAACTTTTCCACAGATTGTTAGATATCTCTCTTTTTATTAATATAAACAGAGTAGTAGTAGTAGTAGTAGTAGTAGTAGTAGTAGTAGTAGTAGTAGTAGTAGTAGTAGTAGTAGTAGTAGTAGTAGTAGTAGTAGTAGTAGTAGTAGTAGTGTAGTAGTAGTAGTAGTAGTAGTAGTAGTAGTAGTAGTAGTAGTGTAGTAGTAGTAGTAGTAGTAGTAGTAGTAGTAGTAGTAGTAGTAGTAGTAGTAGTAGTAGTAGTAGTAGTAGTAGTAGTAGTAGTAGTAGTAGTAGTAGTAGTAGTAGTAGTAGTAGTAGTAGTAGTAGTAGTAGTAGTAGTAGTAGTAGTAGTAGTAGTAGTAGTAGTAGTAGTAGTAGTAGTAGTAGTAGTAGTAGTAGTAGTAGTAGTAGTAGTAGTAGTAGTAGTAGTAGTAGTAGTAGTAGTAGTAGTAGTAGTAGGTAGTAGCCAAGATGGCATCCATGCAGATAGACTGCTACACATCTAGCTCCTTTTCACTTTAAAATATTAGTTATCTTTTTCTGTTATAATAGACCTAATTGATGTTATTTGTGACAGATTTAGTAAGAAGAACGTTTTCACATCTTAAAGGTAATAGAAAATCATTTATAATTAGAGTTTTGATTATTATTGAAAAATAATGTACAGGCAAGCGCCATTTGTAAGATTGTAAAATGGCCGATGCGTTCAATACAATTGGGAGTACTGCCGAGTATCAAAAACAAAATCAGTCATTCATTCAAGCTAACAATAGGTCAATTATAATAGAATCAAACAATCCAGATCAAAATACTAGTGATCAAAATATTGAATCAGCATTTGAATCACATATCATGAAAGAAAAATTATCGGGAAAAAATACCGGTAAAGCAGAAACATGCATTCGAAGGCCTGAGATTAACAACGTTAATTTTCCACCCTTGGAAAGGAAAACCATATCTCCTACCCAGATATCAAATGAAAATTATTCCAATAGTGCAAATAAAGACACCAAGAAAACAAATACAGCACTATATGTGCAATTGGAAAGTTTTAAAAAATTAGACAAAATAAATACACCGTACCTGAGAGAGCCCGAAGCAAACCCTACCAATTCTCCACCACTGGATAGGAGCACAAGCTCTTATTCAATAGATTCACCCCTACTTCAGCAAAATACTAGAGAAAAATCAAATGACCACCACAATAATCTAAATTCATGTGCAAATAATAACAATATGTATGCTAGAGCTGTAAAGGTCGATCTTCACATGTCGATGGATTATGTTCAGCCAGACGCCGAGTCTTTTGCAGAGCTTTTGGGAATCAATAACGATACTGAGGATCAACAACATCACAACAATATACACCAAGATCAACTTCATTATATTACGCAAGAATTATATGACCAATATACTAACAATTTTAATAAAATGATTCCACTACCGCTATTAACTTCGTTCAAAAGTTTTCATAGCGATAAATCACTCATAATGGTGGTAACAAATGCGGATGCCAAATTATTTAAATTCCCAATAGATGAATTTTATGACAAAATAACACAAATTAAATTATGGAGTTATGTCCACCAAATACTATACCATCCCAATAACAGATATTTGTGTTTTGAATTTCACAACAAGACACAAAAAGATATTTTTAGAAAGCACGTCAAATTTTTAAATAACAAAATTATTTGCTATATCGATACAGAGCGCACTCTCATGACACAAGGCATAATTAGAAATTGTCATATTGGTTTCACGGAAGCAAATTTACAATCGCTATTAGAAAACTACGGAAAAATAACAAATTTTAATTTTTTAACGGAGAAAAGAACACCAATTCCAATTAGAATGAATGCAGTGACATTTAATATACAATTAAATAAAAATGTGACTGCATTAGACATACCATCAGTATTCCCCACAGGTAACTTATTGCTTGTTATTACCTTTAGAGGCACACCTCCCCAGTGTTTTTCCTGTAAACAGTGCACACATGTGATAAGAGACTGTCCTAAAAGAATATGTGACAATTGTGGCCTCAAATCAAGTGAAAGACACCGATGTCCAGTTCTTTCGAATACAATGCCCTCAGTCAGTGATAAAACTATCAAGACAAGTGAAGAACAAATGCCCACCCCATTCTCTTTAAATAACACACAAACACAATTGGCAAGTTTATTAAACCCAGATAATATACCTATCATATTTCCTCTAGACAACACACAGACACAAACAACAAATAGCTTAAACACAGCTAATTCCACACCAGATTCAAATGATGAACAAGAAATAGAAGTGGCCTCCTCTTATTATAGTGATGAAGAGCCCAGCAACCACAGAAATACAACAAACAACTAAGCTTAAAAAAATAAACAACAAACTGAAATCAATAAACATTCACACCAAATTACCACTCAAATGGATACCACGGAAACAGCAGAATCTTCTGACAGCTTAACAGACTCTTGTAAATCAGTCAAGAAAAAACACAAATCTAATAAACAGAATGTCAACTCAACAGCTTCACCACAGGAACTGTATTGGACAAGACAACACCGCACAGGAAAATCAAACAATTAGCACAACAGCTCAATTACACTGCAGGAGTAGATATCCACCATAGGAAACCAAGAAAAAAGAAGCAATGGGCTGCATCTAGTACTGAAAATTTAGCATTAGCTGCAGATGCAAGTATTGACAATCAAACCATTTTACCACAAGAGGTTTGAACACTAATCCACACACCCCACTTTAGCTAGAAAATGAATCTAATTATCACTACATTCAATGTGAGGGGAATCAATTCCACAAAAAGAATGCATGCAATTACAGATTGGTTTAAGCATTCACCTTCTCATTTGCTTTTTTTTACTGAGACTAAATATTCCGTTAACTCCAGCTTTAAGCCAGACTGCTACTTAAACAAATTTGGCTATAACAAGTTCTCAATTTCCAACTACTCAGCAGCAGGCATTGGTTTTTTGATTCACCACACCTCTCCAATCCAATCCTTTAAAATATTATACTGTGACCACCATATAATAATATTGTCACTTCATAATAAAGATTTTAAACTGAACATTATATCACTGTACTTATATAATAAATCTACACTAATTCATCAACTGATCAACACCATTAACCTACACCTATCTACAAACCCACACCCTACAATAATGCTAGGTGATTTCAACATGACATATGAAGATTTCATAAGAAAATATTTGCACTATATTAACAAGAAACTTAAGAGTGTGGATAGTTGCTTTCCTTCAAATGCAATTTCATTTTATAACAGATAGCATTCAACATTAATAGATTTACTCTTTTATTCACCTGAACTCCACTTTCAAATAAAACCTTCACTTCATCCAGTCCCTTTCTCAGACCATAATGCTCTAAAAGTTGAAATCAACCTACCTACATATACCCAGCCAACCCTGTCATTATCCAACACTACTCGTCTTCTACTTAAAGCCAATGCACCAGAAGCTGTATTGTTGGAAATTTATATACACTTGAACAGATTAAACATTTTATCTCTAGCCCCAGCAGAAGCCTGGTTTACTTATATCAACATCCTCACCACTACAATCAAACATTACACAATGAGAAATCCACCACCCACCAAAACATTAAATAAACTAGAATTGATAAAGGACAAATTAAATTCCACAACAGCCAATCCACAGTCAATAAACACTGTTCTTCAGCTTAAGCAGGAATATAAAGACACACAACTCATACTGGAAAACTATATATCAATTAAAAAAGCTAAACTATATCTTAGAGACACCTACAACTGGACAACAGGCTACATTCGTTGTGCTCTGGGATATAGTAGTGAAAGCCCAACCCCATCATCCATTCTCATAGCAGATCAGATAATCACAGATGAGAATATGATTTTCCCTATATTAGATCACTTTAAAACACGATTTCAACAAAGACCTAAACCCAATCTGGGTCAATTTTATTTTGGGATATCAAATAAATTGCATAGTATCACCAAAAAGACATTGAAGTAAAAATAAGCAGCATGACAAATCATGCACACCCAGAACTTCATGCCATCCTGAAATTTCTATTTCACCATCATAACTATTACAGTATTCCTATAATATATAATATGTTGACTTTTTTGTCTCAACAGATACACAATATCCATCTACTATACTCAGGTTCAATAGTTCCATTTTTAAAAAAGACCATACAGCCATCCCCACTTCACAATTTAAGGCCAATTTCAATGTCACTACTCATAATAAAAATCAGAGTCCATTATTAAGAACAAAATTCAGCCTTTAATACTCCCACATCTGTCTAAATTCCAATTTTCCAAAAAAGGCAACTCCATACCAGAAGCACTAATGCTATTTAGAATCATACAGGAAGATATTAAAACCAAAAGAAAGGCAGCACCAGTGGCAGTTCAGCTAGACATAGAAGCAGCATTTGACTCTGTGCCAGTTGATAGCCTTCTTTGTTTAATAGGCAAATACAACATTCCAACACCAATAATGTATATACTCACTAACTTATTAATAAATAGAAGCCTACAAATAACCCTCAATGGAAAAACATCACCTTCTTTCATTCCACATAATTCTATACCACAAGGCTCTCCACTCAGCTCGCTTCTATTCATCACTTTTATTAATCCACTTCTTGCAGAAATAGAAGCAAAGCTCCCAGGTGTGTACTTCCATACACTTACACAAACAATTAAGCATCTCACCTACATGGATGATGTAATAGTCCTCCTTTCCTCAAAACAAATGTTACCAGATTTACATAAAATATTAGAAAAATATTCAACACAATATCAATTGAAATTTAATCAGGAAAAAATGGCTGTGTGGTCCTACTCACAGGATCACCAATTAAGACAATAAACTCTCATGCCCCCCACCCTTTTCTTGGACTACCTTTCCACCTTTTCACAAATCGAGCCAGAATTTTAATACAAAATAACTTACTAAATTCAATCAATAAATTGATCAATTCTTTAACTAAAGCATATTTATCAATTCATAGTAAAATTTCTTTGATCAATATGTTAATTTTTTCTAAAATTAATTATTATGCCCCAATTATTAAATTCACCAACTCATTTATTTGCAAGATCAATTCATTGTGCACACAGTTAATTTGGAACAAAAAAAACTGTATCCATTAGTATCAACAAGTTACAAAAACAATCCAAAGATAATGGCCTTTCACTACACAGCATTACTACTTTTTTTTTAAAAGGCATATAACACTATTCAAAAAATTATCAGCAACTTTGAGTTTGGTGAAGTTTTCATTCCAATAGTTCCAACAGATACATCTCCACCCACTAGTAACAAATTCATACATAACCTTTTGATTTTAATAAATATGTACAATAAGCAGAATGATCAAACAGCAAATAAATTAAAATACTGGGATGCATATCAAATTATAAATGCAAACTCTACCACTCATTGCCATAGGAGTAGTCTTTCAATATCAAATAAGACACTTATACAAAAATTCAAATATTGGCACCTAGAACCAAAATATCTTGACTTCTTAGTAAAGATTAATCTTGATGCCTTACCTACTAATTTTTTTCTGACAACAAGAATGAAAAATGCCAACCTCAATCCAATATGTGTGCTTTGTCATAGGGATGAGGAGACCATTAACCATAATATCACTGACTGTCACGCTCTTAACATTTATAGAGAACTAATTGCAACACTCACTGGGAGTAATGATACCATACTATTGTTATTAATTAATGCAATACAGACAGGTAATTTTACCTCAATCAGAATACACACATACCTTTTTTTCACTCTCTGGTTTGTGCACTGTCAATTTGTATTCAACCCCACTTCTCACAAATACAGAACAATTTACCAAAATAAACTAAAAGCAATAAAGAAGAGGGACCAAATACTTGCCCCATTTGGACTATTCACAGACACTTGGCAATCAATTCAGATGCCAACAACCTAATCACAATCCTACAATAACTTATGGAAAAACATTACCCGAAGAAGAACTTTATTTATTTATTTTTTATTCTCATAAAACCTGCCCATTAACTGACTTTTTCCCACTTCAATACTTGTTATTTCACTGTAAAATGCAATGTAACTAATGAAATAATGTAAGTTACCTATTTTTTTCACTATGTATAGCATTTTTACTTAATAAAGCTGTTTTAAAACTAGTAGTAGTAGTAATAGTAGTAGTAGTAGTCATAGTAGTCATAGTAGTCATAGTAGTAGTAGTAGTAGTAGTAGTAGTAGCAGCAGCAGCAGCAACAGCAACAACAAAACAACAACAATAATAATAATAGTAATAGTAGTAGTAGTAGTAGTAGTAGTAGATAGTAGTAGTAGTAGTAGTAATAGTAGTAGTAGTAATAGTAGTAATAATAATAATAATAATAATAATAATAATAGTGTAAATAATAATAATAATAATAATAATAATAATAATAATAATAATAATAATAATAATAATAATAATAATAATAATAATAATAATAATAATAATAATAATAATAATAATAATAATAATAATAATAATAATAATAATAATAATAATAATAATAATAATAATAATAATAATAATAATAATAATAATAATAATAATAATAATAATAATAATAATAATAATAATAATAATAATAATAATAATAATAATAATAATAATAATAATAATAATAATAATAATAATAATAATAATAATAATAATAATAATAATATACAAAATTATAGTTTGCAATTCCTTATATATCTTAATAATCCTGAAGCAAGATAAAATCATTTAAACAAATATATCTGAAGTTCATCTAGGTTCCAAAAACATAGTTCAAAAATAGAATTTTATCCCATGAATGAAGTAAGCATTACATTTTAAATTATATATCCCATAGCAAATTCTTATAATATTATTTTCATATAAACATGAGCACCATTTTATCCTTTTTTGAAAATTAAATTCTTTGGTAATTCAAATTCTTAAACATTTCACTTTATATCCTTTTTTACTTATTTATGGCAAACATACATTTTTTTATATCACTGAGAGCATTCCATATTTCCTTGAACTTTAATATTTTATATTTTGAGACAATTTTATTCTGAAGTATTTTCAGATTTCTCAAAAGACAATATGTTTTGGAACAAATGTTTTATTTTAATTTAGCTATCCATTATTATACTGCAAATTTACTATCAACATTTATACAAAATAGAAAGACAATGATCTCAAATCATAGGCTTTTATATCCTTTCCCTGATGACAAAAATATTGATGTCACTAGCAAAAATACTATTCCCATAGCTTCACTCATTTCTACAGTCTTTGTTATAATGAGTCAAAATTTAACTCAATAAAGAGTTTTTTATGTACATTAGCATTCCATGAACTCTTTTAACTTTTAAGTAAATAAAAAGTTGGTAAAATAATAAAAAAATTATACAACAAATTTGCAACTTAAAGTATATCTTTTAAAATCATAATTTAATATTTAAACAGCATTAAACTGTTGCACATGCGCTTTGGATTTTAACTGTAAAATGAATGAATACTAACACTTCAAACACATGATGAAGTCTTTGGAAAAGATAGAATGGCCAAAGGTGGCCATCTATCTTTTCGAACCCAAACAGTTTAATGCGGATTAAATATTACAGTTTATAAACATCGTGCTATATAAAATAATTGACTTATTTACAATCATAATTTAAATAAAATACATATATTTTAAATATTTATTGAAATAATCATATACAGTATAAAAATATTTTTAAAATAGCCTACATACATATATAAAATAGTAATTTCATATTTATTTATTTGTTTATGTATTATTTATTAAATATATTTAGTAAGATAAAATATTAATAAATAAAATATTAACAAATAAATCTATCACTATATTTTAATCTATCCATTCTTTCTAATAATACAATTTTAACTTTATTACAATATACGATTTAACAGACCATCTTAAAAAGTCATGAACGTCATACCATTTTATATTATACTATATTATCAATAACCATTTATCAATAATGGGAATCATTTGATCTTTCAAAACAAAAACCAGCAAAATAACATTTTTTAGAAATACAATAATTCCAGCTTTAAATCTAAATTAAGTGCTACAATGTTATTCCTTGGTTGATATCTACAACTAAAAAATAACTTTGTCTATTATTGATGGTAGTTTCTAGTCACTTGACATTTTATTAAATTATTTATTGACTTTTACTTCATTAATATAACAGTAATAAGTTTTATAAGTTTACTTTAGTTATACATTATATGGTAAAATGTGTATTATAAGTCATATTCTGTATATATGAAATCTTTAGTTATATGTAATAATTAATGTTTGCACTATAAAAAAATATTCAAACAAAAGTTGAAGATACTGTATTCTTGATGACACTTCTCTTAAATGAAATGGAGATGATTATTGACAATTTTAAAATACTTTATCAAATTAATTATTATATTGCAGTGAATATAAATATATAATAGATGATGAAGTAATTATGTCTAATTGATGTGAGACTAGTGTAAAGAAATGTATGCAGTCCAACGTCCATAAATATGTAAAAATATTTTTATTTTATTGACAACCTCTGTAGAATTTAATCTATTTTAGCTTGTAAAATTTGATGTAAAAAGTCAGTAAATTTCTTTCTGGATAAATGCTTATATCAAAGGTTTGACCTCATTAGTAGCAGAGGAGATCAATTTAGACTCCAACATGTACAACAATACAATTTCTATTTAAGTTTGCTGATAATGTGCATTATGATCCTAAAGATATGTATATGAATATAGTAGTAATTTATCCAGATTCTCCTTTATATTGACCTTATGTCCTAAATAAGGCAGAGCCTTTAGTTGACTTATTTTAATCAAACAATGCTACTTAAAATATTGGGAAAAAATTTCTGTACAGAGCGTAAATAAAATAATGTCATAATTGTTACATTTATATGTAGCATTTAATTATTTGATTAATTACATGATTAAATATTTATTTAGAAGTAAGATTTTTTAAAAATGAATTTGTTTAAAGGCCCTAATATTAAACTGATTTAAAGTAGTCCATAGTTAAATTATCCCTAGGGTTGTCTTCAGATTTTAAGATAATATTAAATGTTTTATGCATACAATAGTAGAAATTGTATTTCTGTGTTTATTGGAGTCTTAACTGTTTTCCCATACTGTTGATTAAATGTCAGTTTTATTGACAAAAACATGTGTCCAATAAATTAGATGATTTCTTTCATCAAATATTTCTACTTAAAATATTGGGAAATTTTTCTATAGAGAGAATGACTGAAATAACATATAGTACATGTGTAATTAATTATTAATATTGGTAATGAAAATTTTATAAATAAATTTCAGTCAAAATTATTTCATATCTAATTAGGTAAAGAATTAAGAATTGTGATTGATTAATATTGAGATTATTTTGGAAGAAAAGAAAGTCCATTACATTCTTTTTTAAAAAAGAAATATGCCTGAAAAAAAAGCTACCTAAAAAAAAAAAAAAAACTTTGAAGTAGTTTGTTTCAAAAACCTTTTTTAAAACTTTCAAGATCATACTATATAAATCATACTAGGAATAATTAAGATGCATTGCTAATTATAACAAGATCCATAAAGAAAATTTTGTTCTAGGTGAAAGAAGAATTTTATTTTTTATTGTTCCAGGGAAAGAAATGCACAAAAAGTTATCATAAGTGAAATAAATACCTTTTATACACTAATTACTCTTCTATAGCATATAAAAAAAAAAAAAAAAAACAATAAATAAAACTTTCTTAACTCATTGTTAAATGTATTGAAAAAGTTAAACAGGTCAGTTTGTCATGCTCAATTTAAAATATTCAAATTAGATGTAAACCAATCTTCATTAATGTAAGAAAGATATAATCCAAAAAAAGTTTACAATGGAATATGTTAGGGATAAAAAGGCAGTAAAATATTTGAAAGATGTCAATGGAAATTTCAGTTAAAATTTTAGTCTAAAATGACAGAAAAAAAAATTATAAAAGTAATTTTGCTTAAAGAAATCTTTCAGTTCAATGTACAATTTAAAAAATATATTAACCAATTAAAAAACACTTGAGAAGCTAGAGCATTACCTATCAATATGTATAAAATTTTAATATTTTTGGATATAATTATAAAATATAATTTTGAAATATAATGATTTCATGTATGCTTAATTCCTGGGAATTGCACTTACAAAGTTATTATATTCATTTTTATATTATTTATTATTTTATATATTACATAATGGAGTATGTACTATAACTCTTATTTTATGCATAAATAAAATATGTAGGCATATATAATAATTATTGGGTGCATTATAAAAATAACCAAGCAAAAATTGAAGTTGGCTGCACTCCTCGTTAAACTTCTCTTACATGATATGGGAGACAATGATAATCATTCTTGAAACATTTTTTCAAACTAATTATCACATTACAATTAATGTAAACATGCAACAGAGCTTGACAGCAAATATGTCCACTTAGTGTGGCAGTAGTATAAAACGGTGTTGCAGTTAATTTACAACCTCTGTAGAATTTTTTTTATATATTTCAACTGTAACATTTGATGTAAAAAATCAATTAATTTTTTTCTGGACAAATGCTTCTGTCAAAAACTTGACCTCATCAGCAGTAGTTTAAATTAAAGTAAAGTAACACAATTTCTCTTTAAGCACACTACATTGTTTAATATGATATTAAAGCGCTTGTATGTGAATCTAGTAATAATTTACCTAAAGACTTTTTTGTATTGAGTTAATGTCATTCAAAAAGAAAGAGCCTTTAGATGCATTTTTTGTCAAACATTGCTACTTTATGATTGGATAAAATATCTCTAGAGAGTGTAAATATTACATATTATCCGGTCTTTAATTATTTAGTTAATTACAAAATTAAATGCTTATTTGAAAATAAAATTATTTTAAAATGAAAGTTTTTTAAAGGTTCTACCCTGTTTAAGAATATTACACTGATTCATAGTAGACTAGTTAAATTATTTCAAGCAATAATATAATATTGAATGTTTCATTCATACTTAAGTAGAAATACTACTACTAGGGTTGTTGAGATCTCGACTGATTTTCCACATTGCTGATGATATCATATTTATTGAAATAAATATATGTCCAGCAAAGAATTAGTTTATATTGTTCATCAAATATTGCTATTTAAAATATCAGAAGTTTTTTAATAGAGAGAATAAGTAAAACAATTATATATATATATATGTGTGTGTGTGTTTTAATAATGTCAATGGAAATGTTTCATTTTATGGACAAATTTTAGCTTTGATGTAATCAACTAAAGTATTATTTAAAAATAATAATAATATATGTGTCCAAAAGTCATAAATTCTTTTACTTTATTTATATATATACCAAATTTTACTACAAATTTATATAATATGTAGAAAAAAACTAAAACATCATCACATTTTTATATAACCATAAAAGAATAGACATCCAAGTTCAACCCTACCAGATCAAAATTTTAACTTAGACAGAAAGAGAGTAAAATGATATTTTACTTTTTGTGTTAATAAATCTCAAAAAGAGCACACACAATTTAATATTTAAATTTTCTGTAAAACAAAGTATAATCATATGTATAGAATGTATTTAAATATTTAATTTTTTATATTTCAAATATACAACATTTTAACTTTCTTTAAAACTAACCTATCTTATCAATTCTAATATCTTTTCTACCTATTTTCTTTCTTTAATTGTAATTATTTAAATAAGATTTAATTAAATAATATATAATTACTAATACAATTATATTATTTAATGTTATTTATGAATATTTGAAAGAATAAGGATGTACATTAATACAGAAATTTACATTTACTAAATATTGAAAAAAAAAGGATTAAATCTGTCAAATTATTTTTTTTGAAATTTTTTTGTAAAAGAGAAATCTGTTTAATCAGATATCGATCTTTACAATTTTTTGTAAATAATTTTTTTCACTTTGAGCTTATAATGGGTGAGAGCTCTAATTTTGAAATTGTCTTATCTTAAGATCTAAAGAAGAACTCAAAAATTTGAAATGTTACCTAAAAAAAAAGAAAGAAATAAGATTAAGTCTATTTTTTTAAAACAAAAGTCTGGAAAAAGGAAAACTTTTCGTGAAAAAATTTGTGAAAATAAATAGAGACTAATAAACGAATTGTCCAAAAACAGGACCGTTGGTAGTGCAAAAGGAAAAGCTGGAATATTATTTTTTTGGTTGTCTTATTAGAGGAAAAAGAAGGGGAGAAAAAATAGCACTTTCGTCCATCTGGGGGAACCCACCATAGGAAAGAAAGGGCAAAAAAACCCCTTCCGCCGGAAAAAGAGTTTTAATAGGGAAGACCCCAAGAGAGAAACTACTGAAAAATAACACACCAATAATGTCCCACATTTAACCAAGAAATAAAGGAACACCCGATTCATCCCTAAGAACAGCTGACAGGAAGAGAAGAAAAATAAAAAGATTCCAAATATCCACTAACAAAACCCAAGCACACACAAGAGTACCCCAGAAAGGCCACACGAAGACGCGAAAGCCAGCACCGAAACCCCAACAAAAGGAAGCTCCTCTTTGAACCTACATTCAAGGAATTTATTAAAGAATTAAAGCGACAAAAACAAGAAGCTCAAACTTGCTCAAAAGACTGAAATAGTTATTCGTGAAAGCATTTTTGGTGTTTTTCCTATTTGTTTTGGGACCCCGTTTGGTGTGGGAATGGAAATGGGGTATAAAAATATATTTGCTGGAGCGCTGGAAGGGAGGGGGGAAGATAACCTTTCCCCCCTTTTTTTCTCTTCGGAGGAGTTTTTCTGCTTTCCGGGGAAACGGCAAGGCCCCTCCCTGGGGGGGGGACGGCCCCCTTTCTTCTGTGGTGAGTGTTTGGAATTCCTTGGATTCCCCGGGAGTATGAAAGCCGCAGGCCGCGCCCCCCCCCCGCCCTAAAATTATATTATATTTTTTTTTATTATTATTTTACCCACCTTATTTTTTTTAAATCCATTAATTTTATTTAATTTTATAAAAAAAAAAATAATTTTTAATTTTATTTTTTTTTTTTTTTTAAATTTATAATAAAAATCTTTTTTTTAATTAAAATAACACATTTTTTTAATTATAACAAAAAACCTTGAGTAATTTTATTGAATATTTCCCCTTTTCTTTTTCTTTATCATATATATAGTAACACTGTACATTCCTGTCAAGTTGATACTTTTTATTTTTTTAAAAAAGAAAAAAAATGTATATGTAAAAGGGAATAATAATTATGCACATATGTTTATTAAATCTATTGTTATATTAGCACTTTAAAATAACTAAATATTAGTCAATTAATCAAAGATTAACAATTACCCCTTTACTTTCCTAATCTATAATCAATATTCTTTAATCTTTAGTTATTAACAATACAGATATTCTTAAATTGTTGAGCTGGGGGTCAGAAGTTATGGGGGAATGCACATATAACTTTTAATTAATTAATATATCAGTCTAAAATTATGTTGAATATTACAATACCATCATCAGCTTCTAAAGTCAATGTCTTGTCATTGCAGCCACATCATTTTATCTACAGCAATTCACTTCATATCTTCTTATAAAACATCTGATTTCACTGATTATATTTTTAAAATACGATTTATTTTGAGCATTTGTAAAATTAAATGGATGAAAAATGATCATTTAAATACTATCACATAAAATAACTTTTAATTTTATTACTTGTAATCTTCACAATAGGTTTGTACAATATTATTGCAATAAATATTTCACTTTTTGATGCAAATAATTTCATCTTTAAAATATTACAAAAGAATGCAAGTTAAAATTGTTGCATATCTAATTAGCTGAAGCATAAAGGATGGTAATTGATTGTTATATTGTGATTGTCCTGGAAAGAAAACAAGTTTATTTAATTTCTTTATAGGAAACAAAAATATGCCTGAAAAGCACTACTTAAAAAAACTTTAAAGTAGTTTATTTTTAAAATCTTTTTTGCATTACTTGAGATCATTCTCAATCATTAATATTACTAGTAATAAGTAAAATGCAGCATTATCTAAATGAAAAATCCATAAAGAAAATTTTATCCTCTGTAAAAGAAGAATTTTATTTTTTATTGTTATAAAAAAAGAAATGCCTAAAATTTGTTACAAGTGGAATAAATCCTTTTCTAAAAACAAATTACTCCACTATAATATTTTTAGAAATTATTACATTGAATGTTGAATTTATTAAAGCACTGAAACACATCAGTTCTTATTCAAATTAAAATACTGACATTAATTGTATTCCAGGCTTCATTAAGAAAAGAGAGATTTTAATTGTTTTTATCTTAATTAATGCACATTAAAAGAATTGTTGTTCTGTGATTGTTTGGGGGGGGGATCCATTGTATTTTCCTGAAAAGGACTACCTAAAAAAGAATGATAGTTTTGAAATAATTTATTTTAAGAACCTTTCTTGAAATCTTCTAGATCATATTATATCAATAATAATACTAGTAATAATTAAAATGAAATGCTTATTAGAACAAGATCCATAAAGAAAATTATATTCTCTGTAAAAAAAATCTTTCAATTTTTATTGTTTTAGAAAAAGAAATGCCTAAAACTTGTCATAAGTGGTATAGAGAATTTTTTTTTAAAAAACAAATTACTCCATTACAACATTTCAAGAAAAGAATAAGAATGAAGAACATTTACTTGACTTATTTTTAAATTTATTAAAACACTAAACTATATTACTTCCTCATGTTCAAGTTAAAATATTTGATTGAACTGTATACCAATCTTCATTAGCATAAAAAATATTTTGCTTATTTTATTTTAATCAATGCATGTTAAAAGAATTTGTCTTTAAAATTGGATTTAAGCCGAGACCCTCGTTTTAATGTGTGCAGTGTTTATAAAAGTATTTGGTGACTTTTTCATGATCCAAACATTTACTTTTACATCCAAATTCTCTCTCTTTCATTGAATTAGGTAATAATACTTACTAATTTAGTGCATCATGGGTATATTGCTAGTTTAGAAATGCAAAGAATAATCATTTACATAATTTATTTTCTGGTGCTTGTGCAGACATAACATAATTATTCTTATTTATATTGTTGTATTAAATATCTTGCAAGTAAAATTTAATGCTGTCAGCCTGTTAAGATATATATGTTAATACATTTAGATTATTAAGTGTATTTGATTTCATTTATTAAATGAAGAAATGTATAAAGATGTAAATGTATAGATATGTATACAAATGTATAGAGATGTAAATATTTTTCAAAAAAATGAATATAAACCTACTCTGAAAGTGTTTTCAGTGTCACCTCATAAACAGCCATCAGAAGAGGTATTTTTATGATTATGGTCACAATAATTACAAATGATATTTTAATTGTTATAAATGCAATTTGTCCACTGTACTTTAAAAATGTTTTAGCAAAAACCTTTTAATGTACATATATGCATATACAATCTTATGTTTTGACTGTCTTGCAGTCTTTTTCAGAACCACTTTTATTTTAATTTTTTTAAAAGTAAATAAACATATTTTTAAATTATAGCAAAAGTGGCTTTGAAGAAGATTGCTGGATAATCGAAACATAAGATTGTGCATGCATATATGTAAATAAAAGTTATTTGCTAAAAAGTGTTTAAATTAGGGTGAATGAATTGAATTTATATAAGGTAGTACAATAAACCTAAAGCATGTGCAGTTGAAAATACAGAAGTAGGGACCTCTACAGGTCTTAACCATAAGTTTACCCATTGGAAGAAAAGATAGGAACTCCTTCTTTACTTCAACCTACTTTCTATATAAATAGGTGAAGCTGAAGTGGTTAGATCTGAGAGTGTGAAGCTATTCAATACTTCACTGATTAAGTCCACAATTCCTATTATACATTAGTACTCATGAAATCTTTCAATTTACAATGAGTCAATGGAAAGATCTTATAGTTAGAATTCTATTATGATAATTTAAAGTTGTAGTTATAAATTTATTTAATGCACATTGATTATGTAAGTAATATTTACTAAGGCAATAAACCTAAAGCATTGCCTTAGTAAATATTACTTACATAATCAATGTATGTTAAATAAATTTATAAGGTATTACAGAAAATTAAAAAATTGATAAAGTTGGTATATTTTAATTGTTGTTATGATTTACTTGGTTATTTATTTACTATGAGCTTAGTTTGACCTCATAACTAAGAATCCTCTGTTTAAATGTCTATATCAAAGTATCAACTTTATAAAATAGTATCTCATTTACTTTTATTCTAATATGTGAGCAGTTGTATGAGCTGCCTAACTATATATATATATATATATATTGTAATGGGCACACATGCTGTTACATTATATAAAAAAAAAGTTAAAGTATAAATGTTCACAAATAAAAGTTATTAAATAAAAGTTAGAATTAAAAATTGAAAACTAAAAGCTTACAAAAACATATATATATATAAATCGCACCGATGGAAAATTATTAAAAGAAAAAAAAAACTTTATTACAAAAAAAAGTATTTTAAAATTAAATTTTAAACAAAAACTTAAAGATTTAAAGATAAGGAATGTACAATAATTAAATTACTTTCTATTGTGTTAAAACTCAAAATGGAAATGATTGTTATTTTTATTTAATCTAAAGTAAACAAGCCCTTGGGGTGAATTTATAATTAAAGGTCAGATAGAGATATAAAAAAATTTTTTTAAAAAAGATTGTGTTACCTGCTTGTTGAAGGTCAACCCAACACTTGGATCCTAATGAAAACTACCAGAACAGGAAACCGTGGTCAGTGAATTTGAAGAATTAATATAAATAAAAAAAATTCAAATTAAGTTCAGTTCCAGCTTGATTTTTGAGGAGGAGGAAAAGATGCTCTTTTCACCCTCTTACTATTTCCAAATGAAGAGACTGTTTGAAAGATGAATGGCACTATCGCAGACCCTGAATCATATGGGTCCTGCAATAAAATAGTTCTAGGATCAAACCAGCTAAGGCTGCTTCCAGATTGATAACTATGACATGAACAACAGACCGTTTTTCCCTGAAAGTATGAATAGTAAAAGATTTCATGGGAATTGGTATAAGAAACCAGGAGATCCTCTAATAAATTATGAACTCTAATTATAAATTTTTACTAAATGAACTTTGAATCATTTCTTAAATAATTAAGGCCTAATCAAGTTTAAATCATGAATTCTTATCTGCACAAGAATAGAACTCCAATAATCAGTTATTTATATTTATTTTTTATATATGTTAGCTAATTAAATCATTTCCATTTTTGTTTATTTGTATTTATTAAATAAATCATTAAAATGTGTTAAATTTTAAGTTGGGTGTAGATAGCTGCATGGATTCATTACGTTGGTTATTTCTTAAGAATTTTATATATGAAATATATATATCAGTAAATATGACCTCTCATGCTGAGTGTCTAAACATATTTACTGGTACATCTTTTAAGTTGTTGTTGTTAATGCGGCATCTTATGATGAATGTCATTGGGTTTACTTTATTGTAATTTTTCCCTAGCAATATGCAATTAATAACTTTATATTTAAATTTGTTTATGTTTATTTTAAAGGGTTTAATTTCAGGCTATTTGTTTTGTAGTTGTGTCGATGCTGGTGGAGAAATATATGGGTGTTTATATCAATATAATATGAAGCATGTTTAGCATATAGGGCAAAGCCCATATGAATGTATGACCCAAAGGTGTAGTTGATACATTACAATGGATATGGATGTATTTTTCTACACCATTGTTTTCCTTTTTGCTTTGGGTGTTAATAATAAGACAGCCAAGACAGCAATTCACCATTACAGAGAATTTTCAATATGTATTTTTTCTGAATGATTTCATTCACCAGACAGATACACATTCCTGTTCTGAGCAAGAATCATTTCTCTTTAAATAATACCATGCTGCAGATGCACATGCCTGTCAGTATTGTTTTATGCTAAACATCTTCATATTGCATTGGTTGCATCCATATATCATGAAGCAATTGTTGGTTTGGCTATGAACTTTTAGTCTGAGGTTGAATGATTGTTTTTGAAAAGCTCTTAACTGAGTAATCTATGTAGTTTATCTATGCTCAACCTTATAAAACAAACTTCTATCAACTATCTATTTGTGTGGATTTATAACTAAAGTGTGAAATAATAATTTAAATTTAAAATCTAAACAGAATCTAAATTTATTCCTCAATTTTATATATGTGTGTCAATAAATGTTTTTTGTGTGTATTAATAAAAGTGGCTTATTTTATTTTAATATTAAAAATATTTTTAAGAATTTTTTTTATATCTCAGCTACTCCTAGAGCTAGTGGCATGGGCTAACAGTCAATAATAAAATAAAATTTACTTCTTAACATACGTATCTGCTTACTATATAATTTTTTCCAGATTCCAATAACCTGGTGGCACCCTTGTTCAGCAAATACGGTTACTCTATAATATCCCCGACTGTTAAAAAGTATATATACTTTAATGACTATGTCATAATAGAGGGAATGGCTTTAAGTGAAATTTAATTAAATGCTGTTGGTTCCATAAAAACCCACATTATTCCTTTACAATATATCTTTCATCACATATTCTTATTAATTTCTCTTACATTTTTTGAAAATTATTGTTTTTCTCTTATTTTAATAATATTTTTAATGTTATATTATTATTTCTATGTTAAATACTTTTTACATGTGTAATTAAAAATAGAGAAAGTTTATGTTTTATATAATTTTTATTCTGAACTTCGTACATTTTCATCTCTCACTTACAGGTCATCTTCAGAGGTATTGAACATATATATATATTATTAAATAAAGAAATGAAAAGAGTGATAACATCAAAATCAAATATGTATCATCACTACCACATATAATTATATTTCCTATACATTATAAACATTTTTATTAATAATATTATTAATTTTATTATATTTTTTTAATTACTATCTTATTTTCATCTATAAACTGCAATAAATTTTTATTATTTACTATTTAAAAAAAAAATTAAAACATGCTGTATTAAAATGTTTTGGAATGAAAACTATGTTTTTAAAAATATTAACTTTTAATGTTTTTAATAACATATTCAGAAAAATGTAAATATAGAAATAATATTATTACATCATACATATATATATAAGATATCGTGATGTAGTAATTAATGCATCGGTGTGTCATGTTCAAAGTTTACTTGGATTTTGATGTCGAGTTCCTATTGATTTTGGAATTTTTTATACAAAGAGTTAATCCATTATCAATTCAGCTCATCTACTATTGATTGGTTATAATTATCTAATTACTCTTAGAAGATGTAATAAAATAAAAATTGACCAAAACTTTTATCATCAATAATTGAGAAAAATACTGCAAATATTGCCTACTCTGCGAAAGATCCTGTTGAAAAAAATCTTTTTATTTACAATAATGTATGTAAAGGTTGTTTTCTCTTTTATTTATTTATCCATTCTGTGGGTATGTCTGTCAATTTGTTTATCTGACTATCTGCTTTTTATCCTCTCATTGGTCCATTCACCCATATATTTATTAATCTATAAATTCATAAATCTATTTATAAAACCATCTATACAACTAATAAAATAGAGTAATTTTTCATTGTATTTATCCAACAAATCTCATATATATATATATGTAGAACTATTCTAATGATATAAATACATTTTTATGAGAGTTTGGATTATGTATTTTATGAGTTGATGACGATTGTTAATATCAAATTATATTTTCAGTTAGGTTTTATAGAAAAAGAAAATTAAACATCCATTGTTTATTATGCACTGTACACATTTAAAACTATATATGTGTATTTTTTTATTATTATTTTTTTATTTGGTAGATATATAAATTCACGACTACAATAACAAAAATAGAAATTTCGTTTAAGTGACATTTAAATAAGAGATAATATAACAACGTTCAACACACAGAGTGACTGCAGACAGAAAACAATCTTTTTATATCACAGAATATATTATTTCCAAGAATTTAAGGTCAATGTATGAAAATTTATAAATTTTTAAAATGAATAAAGATAAAATTTTTATATGATGAGATAAAATGAAAAATTTGAGATATTAATTTTAAAATGTAAAAAGTATAGATGTTTGGGTTAAAAAAACAATTGTCTGTAGACAAAATGTTGTGTATTATATCTTTGTGTCACAATAATGCTTTTCAAAAATGGAATTTTAAGATAGAAATCAATATCAATATAACTTCATTAAAATGTTCACAACATGTCATTGTATGTCCTGTACCAATATACACAACTTTAATTATACACTATTTAAAAAATGTAAATAAACTAAAAGAATGTGAATAAACATTTTAAAAACACACTAAAATTATAAATTTATAAATTTACCGATACAGTAGTAGCCAGTTTCCATCTTGGAGGACCGTATGTGATCATGTTTATTAAAACATTTTCTTTTGTTTAATATTAATATTGTCTATGTTTATTACTTTCACAATGCTTTTTTTTACAACCCTAATATGAGTTTTGATTGCGCCAGCAATCTTCTTCTGATCTTTTACTTATATCTCCAAAAAGAGTTAAGATTTGGAGATGTTAGCAGAAGTTCTGAAGAAGATTTCTGGAGAAATTGAAACTAATATTAGATTGTTAAAAAAGCATTATAAAAGTAATAAAAAACATAGATGATATTAATATTGTATGAATTTGGCAATGCAATAGGAAAGATAAAGTTTTCTTTTGTTTTATGTTTTTGCTTTATTATTCTTTTCAAATTTGATATACTGTATTTTGTGTAATAAAGCGTTTTGTAAGTATAATGTTAAAATTTTTATAAAATGTAATAACATTTTGAAGTTTATACTGTCTTAAAAACATCAAAATATCTAAAAAAGATATAATCTTATGAAAGTAATATTACTATTACATTTCCTTTAAAAAAAGTTATTGAAAAAAGCATATTTAATTGCAATGGAAGTCAATATTTTGCTATTCATTTTTTTAAAAAAAAAAATAAAGATATGATAGAGTAAGCATTTATTAATTTTTGAGTGAATCTGAATAAGTGAACACATACACATCAAATATTTGTGTGAATGTACCCATTCATTTATTATTAATAACTACATTATTATTTTAATTTTATTTACTTTACAATCTTAATTTATATATGATATTAGACATACAAAATAGTGTTTGTATTATATATTATATAATGACTGTGAATAGCTCTTAACAAGCTTTTCTGAATATCCCTATCCCTAGACCAGTTTCTAGCAGCTAGCTGTCATCAGTGAGATTTTTTACTTAATAGTTAACCATTAGATAAATGCTGGACTTGATCTGGTATTTTTAGGTCTAATGTCTGAATATCCTAGTGCCTCACTGATAACAGCCATCAGCTAAAAAACAGTCTGGGATAGGTATATTTGAAAAAGCGTAAGGGTTATTCACACTCATAATATAACATTTGTAGTGCAAGCTTATTAAATTAAGTCACTTGCTATATGACTTGATTTCCTTGATATATATATATATATGTATGTTGTAATGGAACTGGAGACACACTGAGAAACAGGGAGTGCATCTTACTACCATCAGACTCAGAGTCTTCAGGTAGGATGCTGGTGATAGTATGATGAAATGTTTAGTCCAAGATCACATCTATCCACAGCATGCTAGCTCAATAGTCACTGAAGAAATTTAAATGCAATTTGGACTAGTTCATCTTCATCATATTCCCTTTCAGGCTCCATTAGATCCCAGTATTCAAATCCATGGGAATTTGCACTTAGCTTTCTTCAGATATGAACTTATTTAATTTTCAAACCAATGTGCCTATATATAAGAAAAGATCATATTTTTACTACTAAAATGTTTATAAGCACCTTTTTATATATGAAGAATGGTCTGTGGGTATAAATAATTAATATATGTGTACTTAATATAATTACTTAGTGATATGTGGAGATTATAGACTAAACTATTGTGTGTAAATGCATTGTACTGATAATTTACTTATTGGTTTAAATACATGTTAATAATGATAATGATGACCAAGTAGATTATTAGTATAAAAGCATAATGCTGATGACGGTCAAAGTGGATATCAGATTGATTTCAACAATTATTTGACATTTATTAAACAAGAAACAAAAAATAATACAATAGAATAATATTTACATTTCTAACGTTGAGACAACAAGGATGGCTTCCTATCATTTAAAGAATACAATAAATTTTCTTTTCTAAATCCCATGATAGGAATCCATACCTAAGCAGTCTTGAGTTACAAAGTAATAAACAAAAAAAACTGATTCAAAATAATATATATATAGTAAATTGAAGATTTCAAATAATAAAAATATAGCAGTTAAAAAAAATTAATAATATATTAATTCTGAATCTATCTTGCTAATAGTATTGCCTATAATTATACTTTATATATTGGGGTATGCTATTTTTAGCTGATTACTGAATGAATAACCTATCGTATATGTAAGTTAAACTGACATTAGTAAAAAAGAATAAATCATTCGTTCAAAAAAAAAAAAGGAAAATTATTACTAGGTTTTAATAATAACTATTAATAAAAAATATAACTCTGTTTGTTCTAAAGTTTGTAATTAATGTAGAATAAGTCAAGATCTTACTTGAGGTCACTTTGGTATAGCAGTATCGAATTTCAGGAAGGAAGTGAATTTTCAACTTTATTAACAATTACAATTATTTACTTATTTTGATTTCTTTCCTCCCCCCTCCATACAGCCATATATATTTTAGATACACGCTCCATTTCTGAAGTTCCAGTGATCAAATTTGAAAAATGAAATTCAATTTAAAAAAATATCACAAGTCATAAAGTTACAAATAGTATAATAAATAAAAAAAATTATATAAATCAATAAAAATAAATCTTCTTGTGGAAAATAGGCAGTCTATCTTTAACAGTCTATATACATTGTATATCAATCTCCAGACATGATGTAGTTGTTCAATGGCTTTGCTAAATCCAACTAATTAGTCCTGAGTACTGTCCAGTTGTTTCTTTCAAACACACAGCAACAAACCTACTGCAAATTGATATCCACCAACACTTAAAGAGATATTTTGCACGGACACACTCATAATGATATAGAGGTTGGCATTGGTCACCTACAATATATTCTACTATTCAGTAACCATTGCAGAATTGCCTTTAATGATTGTAATTAGTTATTCAATGGCATTTAAGTATCAGAAAAAATGGCGTGAGAACTTGATTGAACTCCAATAGTTTTAAATTTCTTTTCCTTCACTTTCTTGAAAATTTATTCAAGCTCTCTAGCATACGTTTAAATGATTAATCTATTTTTGCCATTTATACATTTCAATTTGTTGTTTAAGCAAACAGCTGAAACTATTTCTTTTTTAATTATGATAATGAAGATTTCCTTTTCTCTTTTTTTATTAGCATTGAATATCAGAATCCATCTTAATATATTTCTTTTCTTTTTTTTAAAAAAAAAAATATTAATAACTGTTCAGAGACTTTTTTTCACATGCAGATTATCCAATTGTTTTTTTTTTTTTAAACTAACCAAAAAACCTCTTGCACTGGCTCGTGATGACTTTTAAATAACTCATTGTTACAAATCGATATGTTTATTAATTGTTTTTTTATTTCTTGCATTGTTTTCCATCTCTCATATTCAATCAACTAGCAACTACTTTGACCTCAGGTCAGTTTTTTTTATTTTAATCTTTTATATCAATCTCATCAGTCTATTAATTATTATTTTAATTATTAGGGATATTAGGTTGTATATATATTTCCCTGATTTATAGACACAGAAATTAAAAATACATCTCTCAAAAAAATATATAAAAAATAAACATAGTAGTTTATTTAAGGTGATGTTTATGTTTGTTTAGCATATATAAGGTATATGCAAGCTTGATTGTTTGACTATCAAGTGACCAGATTGAAAATGTTGGAAAAAATCATGACAAGTGTGTTTGTTGTATGTCACTCTTACAATATATATATATAGTACACATTTTAATTCAGTAATAATCTTTGAAATCTTTTAAAACTAAAACTACAGCAATTATACTTAAAACTACCTTATATAATTGTATTAATTCATTAAGTAATATTTAAAATGTATTTTAAATAAATTATTATAAGTATAAATGGTTAATAGTAGTATAGTTTAAAAATAAATATTATGCAGATATTTATTAAAATAATATTAATTACACCTTCAGTAAGTTTAGTTTTAATAATAAATAAATTAAATGTACCAGATTAGTTAACTTAAAATATTTTAAATAAATCATTAGATAATATTATGTAAGACAAAGCATTATCTAATTAAAGCAGTTCTAATGATATGTGTGTATGTCTGTACTTGCATGTGTGTTATTTTGCAATATTTAATTTGCTAACAATAGTTATTATTTTAAGTAAAATTATTAAAGAATTGACTTGTATTTAATACTTAATAAATGCCAAATAAATATGAGAATTAATTTATTATGTAATGCTGGTTTGATAATATTTAGTTTATTAAATAGTTACATTAAAAATTATATTTATTACAAGTTTAAATATTACATAAGTTAAATTGTTATTTTTAGAATATTTTCTTTTTCTTTCTGTTGTTCTTTAATTAAATCTAAAAATAGAACTTAAACTTAGTGATTGGAAATCAATTTTATTGGATGATTGATTTCAGTAGTCAGCCTATCAATTGGGGTTGGCTACATAAGAGAGGAGCAGCAGAAATTGATATCAATTTATAGAGAAACCATTAACATTTTTGTTTAAAAATGTGTTTAAAATTTTATTTTTATTTCAAGCAGCATTAAAATGAAATAAAAAAATTAAATAACTAGACTATTCTTTGGAAGACAACATTGATATTTACTTGTAATAACTGGGTAGAAAGGAAAATATATGAATGGCTTTGACAAGAATATATTACCAGAATTCTCATTTTAGTTTTCACAAAAAGTTGACTCTTATAGTTACAAGGGACCATGTAATGGTGTATTATGTAAGAATTTGTTTATTGTATTATAGAAATATTTTTCTATTTGCTTATAAACTTTTATATAATTCTAAAATAACATAGTATTGACTCCAGAATTGAACTATTTATCTTCTGCATCACATGATCACATTTCCTATACTAGCACATTAATTGTTGATAAACAGAGCAAAACTCTCCATACAGTATTGCCACCTGTGCTAAACAGAGTAATCAATGGATGCCAGAAGGCTTGTGCATAAAATCCCTATTTAATGCCTACTCATCCAATATCCCCAGACTAGTTTCTGGCTTGTGGCCTTCGTCAGTGAGGAGCTTTGGATCTGAGAGCACTGCATCTAGATCTTAGGATCTAATGCAACCCTCTAGCAACCACCTTTTATCTCCACTTAACTCATAGTTTTGTAGTTAAGTGGAGATAAAAGGTGTTTGCTAGAGGGTTGCATTAGATCCTAAGATCTAGATGCAGTGTTCTCAGATCCAAAGCTCCTCACTGACGAAGGCCACAAGCCAGAAACTAGTCTGGGGATATTGGATGAGTAGGCATTAGATAGGGATTTTATGCACAAGCCTTCTGGCATCCATTGATTACTCTGTTTAGCACAGGTGGCAATACTGTATGGAGAGTTTTGCTCTGTATTTATCTTCTGCTTTAACATTTTAATTGCAGAACTGTTATTTTTTTCTACTGATGTTGTAAATGTTTTGATGACTTATAAGATGTTAAAACTTGAATTACTAATTTATTCATCTAATATTATATAATGGAACTGTTAAAATATAAGTTATATTTAAAACAATATTTATTATAATAGGGTATCTTTCTGTTATTCTTAAAAAAAAGAAAAAAATGCAGACATTTATGTTAAGATTATAGTCAGAGAAATAAAATACTTCAGGATTTAATTTAGCTGTCTGCAATAAAGCTAAAGATTATAACCCAAATGTATTCAAATTGGAACCCCTTATAAAAGCAAACTTTTCTTTTGACTGTGTTTTAAAGTGTTTTTCTTAAATATTAAAATAACTGTAATATTACAAAAATATGAGTAGACAATTAATTAACTTTATCTAAGAGAAAATACATTTTGTCTTCTTTAATTTTCAAGCTTACTTTCTTTGTTGTGAATAAAAGTGTTAATAAATGAATTTCATGTGCAAACTTCTGTTTAAACTTATGTTTCAGAATGTGTTTGGTAAAAGAAAATTAACTTTCATTAATTTTATTTTTTGGAGAGATTGTTATATTTAAAGAAATTTGCATTTAATATTTTATATTTATTATTTTGAATTTTAATAGATATTATATATATGGATATACTATAATTTAGTATATAATAGAGTTATCTATATTTTAAGATATGTTGAAAGTGTGATAAATGATGGTTTGTTTTTATATTCAAATGGAACATTGTTGGACAAGTGTTATTGAATTACAACATTTATTGGTAATTTTTATTGTTTGTTTTAGTATATGCTTATTTACTTTGTTTAATATTATTCTATTTCAAAAAGGTAAAATAACCTAGAGTCTTTTGTTCTAAAAAATTATTCCCCATATCTTGCAAATTTCTATTTTAAAGTTATAATGAATATATGCTTCTGAATGAAAGATGTTTATTTGGGGATTAACTATTAGTATGGTCATGATTTTTATATTTTCGATAATGAACACTTATTTACATGTGTTAATTTTTCTTTGCTCTGTATGTTTGCTGTTATCATTTAAGTTATGCTAGTGAATTCTGGTAATGTTAGAATGTATAGTCTTACTATTGGGCATTTATTAATTTTTTGTGGTGGAATTTTGTGTTTTAGTTTTGAGGAACATTTCAGCTGTTATTATAAAATGTATTCAGATGTCATATTTCCAGTTTACTGCTTAGATGTGCTTATGGTGTTTAAACTTAAGGATTTATTGTCAAAAGTAATTGTTTAAGTTCACATGGGTATACAGTTTTTATGTTTTATTCATATAGATTATCTAGTCATAAATACAGATGGGCCATTTGATATAATTTCCATGAAATTCTTATATCTGGATTATTAAAAGTGCTTCTATAAAGAATCTGGTTACAGATATTACATCTAATATAGCAATGATATATATTTGAAAATCTTGAGAAAGGTTATTCCATCCACATAAGCTTGTATATGTTTGCATAAATACAAAACCTAGGATTTATGGCCTCTATGAGTATAAGGTTGTTAATATTATGAATATTACTTAACATCACACATAATCAAAATTTAATAATAAATATTTAAATATTTCCAAGAGCATAATCATGGTTTTGCTAAATAATCCTGAGAGCAATGAAAATAGATAATTAAATTGCAATTAATTTTGAAAGATGTTTAATAATTGACATTTTAAGAATAATAGAATTTGTTAGAAAAAAAGAATTATAATAGGAGTAATTTCTATATGCCAATTTTAAACCTGTATATTCTTGTGAGATATGACTTATGCTATTCTTTAGTTCAAAATGCTTGTTTTACTTTATGTATATGGAATAGACTTTTAAAATTTATATTTTAAAAAATTTAATTATTGCCAAGTAATTAGTAGTCAATTAAAATAGCATATGTGTTTAATTATTTTCTAGTTAACTCAATAAAGCAACTATAAAACTATTATGGAAAAAGTAAAACCTGCTTTTCACTAAGGTGAATAGTAATTCATAGAATCCTCAAAGATATAACAATATTTTATATTGTTTGTTTTGCTTTATTTAAAGTAAAAAGGAAAGGTATAGTATGATAATTTAAATTATACCAATGGTAATTCAAATATTTGCCCACTTTGAAATATAGTGTTATTAAGAAATAATTACAGTTTTATTACAAAAGGTTAATAATTGAAAGATTGCTAGTCTTTCACATGGGCCTACCATTGCCTCTCAGACAGCCAATCAGATTTTAAACAGCTGTCTTAAGAACAATCAGACCTTGACACATGATAGAGATTTTGATAAGAAAATGATACCAACCTTTTCTCAACTTAACTTTATATATATATATATATATATATATATATATATATATATATATATATATATATATATAAGCCAGTCTTAAGCATCTTAATAACAACATACAATTTAGACAAATGTTATTTACAAAAGGTTAAGTAAATTCATTTTGCATAGATGGATGTATTACCAAACTGATATCTTGTTCATTGCATTTGAAAATTTGTAATTATAAAATAATTTTATTGGAATTTGTAAATAGTCATGTTAATTGAAAATTACTTATATTTTGTGTATTATAAAATAAAAGTTAAATATTGATTTGTAAATTCTAAATATTGTTTTTGTAAATAAATTGATTTTTATAGAATTTAAAATTGTATAGTTTGACATTATTTATGTTTTCATCTTTTTATTTATCATTAATTACAGACACTGATTGAATTCAGTATTTACTTTATTGCACACTTATGATAAATCATTCTATTTAATATGTGTATTACACTTATGAAAATGATTATTTTTGTTAAGAAGTATATGATAATTGGTTCATAAATTATCATAGATTCTGAAAAACTATTGAATAAATCCAAATTTATTTAATCACGCACAAGAGTTATCATCTTCAATGGTCATATATGTTCATTTCATAGTAAACTTAAGAATTTTTGAACAGTCATTACTATTATTATTAGACTTGATTTGCATTCAAATACAGAACTTAGTATTATGTTAATGTGTGAGCAGAGCTATATTTGAATAGTAAATAATATTTTTGTTTGTTATCTAATATCCAATTATTTGTTCCTTTTGTAATATGATATCCCTGAGATAAAGATTAAAATACAATAAAGATTTAGATCAAGATTTACTTCAAATTAAAATCAGAACAAATTTATTTTTATAATAATTTTTAATATTATTATTCTTAAATATTTTGTTGGAATATTATTTTAGTTTTCTTTAAAGAGACTTATTATAGTTAGTCATAGAGATATTATTGTAATTCTTAAAGGATTGAAATTCAATGATATTTCTATACAGTCAAGTATCTGTCTTTGATACTTATTTGATTTTAAGGTGGTCTGTATACCCTAGCATGGGAACACAGTCTCATGAGTCAATTTATTATTATTGCTATTATTATTCTGAGTTGGAAATTATTAATTAATAAGTTATTTACTTGCTAAAACGGTTTGAGATTAGTGGTTATATTATTATTATTATTATTATTATTATCATCATCATTATCAACATCATCATTATTATTATTATTATATGATTATTGCTTTCATGTTTTTTGTTGTTTCGCTGCTTACATTCGATTAGCTTGGCCTAGTTGTTCCATCACTACAGGTTGCAGTTGCAATATATATATATATATATATAGTAAATGGGATCTCCATTATATATATATATATATATATATATAGTAAATGGGATCTCCATTATATAAATAAAGTTACATCCATAGTCAAGGTGTACTGATGTGCAGCAACCAATAAGACCATTTCTGCAAGCTGAAAAAAACCCATAGCAAACCCATTCAAGCTACTTCTAATCAAAAGAAGGTTCGCTGTTGCTTTCTTTTAGACTGCAGAACTGGTCTTATTGTTTTCTGGACAACAATACACATTTACAGTAGATTTAATTTCATTTATATAATGTAAATTCCATCTACTAATTAATTTATATTCATATTAAGCATTAAAAATATTAAATTTATATTCTGGAAACATGCAGTTCAATAAATAATCATATTCCATTGTAATCAAAAATAAAATGTATGATGGACACAAGGGAGGCTTGGAACAAAATATAGTAAATATTGCAAGTCCATTATAATTATAAAAACTAAATATAATTTAAAATATTCTCTCTTAATTTGAACAATCAGTATTATTTCCAAAATAAAATTATGAAACAAACAATTGGAATAATATAAAGATGCCATCTCCTATAAAAAAGAATATTGTACTCCTACAAATGATTGTCTTTTTGTTTTATATGTAATTGAAAAAATTTACTAATTGTAGTATATCTCTATTCAAAGTAATTAATAACTTTATTTTAGAAGGAAACATACCCAAGATAATAACGATAACTTTGACAATTCTGTGAAGTACTAATAAATTAAAATCATAACTTAGATTAGTAAAAGAAAAGAATAAATGTATTTCAATCATAAAATAATATCTTGAATCATAACTCTTCTTCTTGTTTATTAATGTTTTTCTAAATCTTTTCCATCTTACTATTCAAAGTTCTAAAACTAAGTCTCATTCTGCCAAATGTGTCCAGTTGTATAGTCTGATTTCCTGAATTGTTTCAATTCTATCTGTAGAAAAAGACTGGTCCCATTACATTAAAAAAAATAAAAAGAGCAAAATAAAAATATTAATTTTTTCATAATTGGTGAAATTTCTTCCATTCTTTAGCATCAGTTTTGCACACTTTAACCTACCTAAATCCTCAAAATTGTTTTTCAGCTAATTTCATTTATAAGATTAAATTATATAAGAAATATGTTTTGCCTATATATTCATATGCTATTTGAAAATTAATTATTATGTTGAGTACTATTAATTGTGTGTTCTAATTGATAGAAGTGATTTACAATGAAAACTATATTAGATATAACTAACAACTTTTAAAAAAATTCTTTTTTAGTACAATTATATAGCAAATATCAATAATCATAAAAGGTAAACTGGCTTTTAAATAATATCTTTCAGATTAAATCTATTTTAACATCCCTTTATAAAGAAATGAAAAAGGATAGATGGTGAATCAATTTATTAATCAATAAATAAATAGGGATAATTTGTAATTACTGCATATTATTAGGTTAATTAATATTAAAATAAAATATACTATTATTTGGTTCTGAATTTTTAAGATTACATATACTAAATCATGACACCATTGTTTATGACTGTAAGACAATGATATGAGGTTATTATGACAGATATATAGTACATTGAGATGGAATAAAATAAAAAATGAGACAGTGAAAGAAAAAGTTGGAAGTGCTATATCAGTAAAAGATTTTTGAGAAGAGATTACTATTTATAAAACCATCTTGGTAAGAGAAGATAGAACCAGAATAAAATAAAAAGTTGGCATTATTGGGTGTATATATATATATATATATATATATATATATGTGTTAAAACGAAGATTTGCACGGGTTAAATATATAAAATACATATTTTGCGGGTTCATCCGTGTAAATCAATATACTGACGTTTCGAAACGTCAGTATATTGATATTAAAAGTTTTTAACACGGATGAACCCGCAAAATATGTATTTTATATATATATATTACAAAAAAAAATCAAGTCAGATGTCACTTGATCTAATTTAATAAGCTTGTATTACTAATGTTATATATAGAGCTCCAAATAAGTTTTTAACAAGTTTTGCAGAATATCCCCAACTCCAGACTGGTTTCTGCTTCTGGCATCCTCAGTGAGGTCTAGGGTTGGGGATATTCTGCAAAGCTTGTTAAGAGCTTATTTGCAAGCTTTATATATATATATACACACACAAAATTATGAAAAACATTAATCCAATTCAAACTGGAGTTGTAAATCTCGAGGGGAAAAAACATATATTAAAATGTGGTCGAATGTCTTTAGAGAATTGCCCATAACAATTACTTATAAAAACACAATGTGTTAATTTATTGTTTTCATTACATAGAAAATTTACATTTTATTTAATAAAGCTAAGAAATATTTAGTAAGCATTAGGATATAATAATTGGCATGTTTTGCCACACCACAACCTATGTTCAAGTTGAATTGGATAAACATTGAAAATGACTTTCAATTCCCATGTAGAATTATATTTTTTGGCAACCATTCCATAGTCAACTCTGCTTACTAGCTAATATTGATCAGCAAATGAGTGCCATTCTATTATTGGTGAGTGATAAAGATCCTGGTAGACAAGAGTTTGTTAGATCAGTGTAGATGCACTCATTGGTAAAATGTTCAAATGTTTTTGCAATATAATAAAATAATAACTGCCAGCAGAGAAGTTTCATAATCTCATAGGTATTCAATACATAGTTTTTCTTTACTTTTCCTAAAGTTTTATTTTTATCTTACAACTGTCTTTCTAACTTCTGTTCGCTGAGAAAATATTAGCCAAAATTTTAAACCAGAATTAACTGCATCTAATAATCATCTTGAAAGATTTATGAAGGTTAAAAATATTGCTAAAATCTTAAATTGTGATTTCTTATAAAAGTGAAGAAGAATGGGAAGCAGAAAAATTTGGAAAATATCTTATTTCATGTTTTCAAAAAATAATTGGTCATAAATTTCAGATTCATGATGCTCTCATTATTGAGTTTGTATAATAACATACAGATTCAAACTTTATTTGATTAAAATCAGATATATTTATGTCAGAAACTCTAATTATTTAAATTATTTTAATGCTAAACCAGGTTTGAGAGCTGAAAATTAGTTCAACATTCTAATTCTTGTATTTGAACAGCATATAATCTGAGTGAGAAACAATTTGATATTTTCTCTATTGCTATAAAAATCTGAGGGATTAATAAGTTTATTCATTAAAATTTAATTAAAAAACAGATTTGACATTTTATTTATAAAATTTTTAACTGGTTGAAATATTTTATGTAAAATTTAAAGTATTTTTAGACATTCATAAATTAACAAATTAAACAAAAATATATATATATATATATTTTGGTCAATAAATGATTGATCAGGAAGTCATGTGACATACAAGCTTTAAAATGATATTTGATCAAAC
This sequence comes from Epiperipatus broadwayi, assembly GCA_028023455.1. Lineage (NCBI taxonomy): Eukaryota > Metazoa > Onychophora > Udeonychophora > Euonychophora > Peripatidae > Epiperipatus > Epiperipatus broadwayi. Next base: position 1,726,490 of record JAQFVV010006369.1, on the reverse strand, counting down.
TGATATTTTGTGCAATTTTTTTCACTGAAAATTGACCCACAAATTGGACACTTTACAACTGTTCTAAATAGCTCATGGCTTTTAGACAGTGAAAATTATTAATCAGTATAAATTTCTAATTCCTGGTATCTATAAGTTTTAGTTCTAAGTCATTGTTACAAATACCATCATGGACAATAATAAATGATACTATAATAAGTATTTTAAACACATGGATATATATGTATATAATTATACACATTTTTATCTATGAGATCCCTTATTTTCATATCTTTTGTACAGAAAAGAATACCATTGACAATGTATTTGTAGTAGTTAGTGTAATAGGCTCATAAAAATTTTTATCATCTAAAAGTTCCAGAGTTTCTTAATATATATTCAACTTTGTTGATGATCACTATTGATCCATCTTTGTCAGCTGATTTTATAATAATACCCTTTCTTCTCTCTAAATGGTGTAATTCAAACTTTTCTTTATTGTCAAATTACTTTTATACTTCCTGTATTGTTTAACAATCAATCTTAAGCTATCAACAATCTCAATCCATAGTCAAGGCAACGTCTTTTAACAATAAAGGTGGTATCACCTTTATCTGTGGTCTGATGTGTTTATATAGATATTAAAGATTGCCTTAACTACAGGTTGAGATTGTTGATAGCTTAAGGATAGATTGTTATCATCTACATGTATAACTCTATTAAAGCCTTGATTAATTGTATTTATTGTCTTAACATATATATATAAATATTGAAAACGTTACGGGTGTGGAAATAACTGTGCCTGAATTAGTTAGTAAATTTTAGAATTAAAAATTGAAATCTTTAGGTAATACTTTATCTATACCAGAATATACAGAAAAAATAAATTATCTTTCTACAAAGAAAAATTCTTTAAAAAATATCTTTTCTCTATATAGTAACAGCAAGAAAAAGGGCAAAACTCATTAAACTTTAAATCAGTTGTGTATATTTTTGTCTTTCTTTTAGCCAAGAATAATCCTTTTCTTAAGAAGCTTGGTGAAATAGACTTTTTGAATAGCTTAGTGAAACGAACTGTAAAGAAACGGTACTGGTGGAGATAGTGTACTGCCACTGCTAGAGATGTCATTTTTGCTTAAACACGCAGAAATATCCACAGTAGGGGCCCAAAAGCAGCGATGTAGTTTCCAGCCACTAGGTGGAGCTGTTCACCAATGCATAAGCGCAGAAACATTCTACCAGCTAGCTGGCAACAAAGCTAGCTGGTGGAACCTACATTGCTGCTTTTGGGCCCCTACTGTGGATATTTCTGCGTGTTTAAGCAGAAATGACGTCTCTAGCAGTGGCAGTACACTATCTCCACCAGTACCAAAGAAAGAAACAATTGTTATTCATCAGCTTGCTAATTGCTAAATGCTGGGAATGTGGGTGTTTCTTTTCCATCTTTACATACCTATTTGTCTATTATAACTGAATAGTTATTTATACTGATAAAAGAGTCGGCTTATTTGCCTGAATATTTTCAATTGCATGAAAATTGTTTTTTCCGAGTTTGAACTCAATATTTTGAGTATTAGGCATTAACCACTCCAATACATTTAATATATATGCATGCAATTCTATATTTGTCAGTGGCAAATTTAATTATTTTTAATATTCAGAATACTTTTATATAATTTCCAGTAAATTTATATGTACATTAATTTAAAATTTGTAACAATTAATGCGCCTGAAATAGTTTCATAGAAATAGAAAGCTTTGGAACTAAAATGTATTATTGATAAAACTTGATAAACAAATGATCTAAATTCCAAATAGATTCATCGACTTTTCAATTAGAAGTAAAAATTTATTGGAAAAATGGTTGCAGTTAGTGTAAAAATAGATTAATTGGGTAAACCGAGCACTTGAAGAAAAACTCATTTAAATACTGCACTGTCTTATTTTCTATTAAGTAATTAGTGAAATTAAAAGTATTCAAAATTAAACATAATTGACTTCAAAATGCCAAAATAATAATAAAATGAACAAAAAAAATTTTCATGCGTGAAAGAAAATACTTTTAATATTTTTCATTCAAATACTCATACAGAAGTTTATCTTATCGTTGAAAGTAGTTTATATATATATATGATTGAAAAATATGTAGATAAAATAAAAGTAAAGATAATATTCACAAGCTTAAAAATTTCCGGATGATAAGGGGTTTATTCCCTGGCTATGTTTACCAAAATTTTAGGATTACTTGGTTTGATTATTCTCTAGTTAAGAATTACTATATAGCTATTTTCTGTTCAACATTTAATTATTTAAAAGGTTAACTATGGGTAGGACATCTGAAAATAATCCCAAGTTTATTGAAAAAAAAAGTTTATTTGACCATAATCAAACCCAAGTTGTAGGCATGATAGATAGTGCATTACTATTGTAGGGTGAAATGTTTTATATATTTTTTTCATAAAGGTACTTCAATTAATACTATACTTTTAATCTTAATTGATGTTTGTATATACCTTAGTTGTAAAATGTTTAATATAAATTGTAATTTACAATGTACCACTATGAACGTTTACTTTTTGTATTATATAATTCTATTTTTAGCATGCATTCACTTTTAAAGAAAAGACTAAATTTATTTCAGTTAAACAAAAACTAGCAGAGCGATAGTGCTCAAATTTGTTGGCTGAGATTAATAAATTTTGTGCTTTTCTCTTAATTAATCAATCTCAGCTAACAAGTTTGAGCACTCTGAATATGACCTTCTAGGTTGAAAGCATTGCACGGCTAGTTTTTGTTTAACTGAAATAACTCTGATCTTCTCTTTAGAAGCAAATGAATGTTAGTAATAAAATTAAATAATTTACATTGATATTAGCTAGTTTTCAATATGTTGCCATTATCAGTAGTTACAAATACTGACTATTTTAGATGTCAATAGAAAGGAATGTTGAAAAACAATATAATTTTTGTGAATCATTGTTCATTAAAGTAAACATTTTATTATAGTACTAACAACTAAATACTTTTGCATGAGAGTTCTTAAAAAGTCTGAGTACTGGAAGTTGATAGAGCAAAACTATAATCTATAGGTGATAAGCAACAAAGTCTATCACTCTACCACTTCATTTTGTCATTACAGTATATAATAACAACATTAGTAGAAATTTTAATTGTAATTATATGTTGAATTGTTTCTGTCACATAATTCTAATTGTTAATTCTTTTTAGAAAGATTCAATTTTTCTTTACTTTTTGAATACATTTATTTATTAGTAATAGCACATAAGCTAATATATAATGAAGCTTTTCCAATAGTATTGCTATTCACTCTTCTTCAGATGTTACTGACATTGTAATTGAACCATGGACCTGTAGATTTGTGATTATTGAATTTAAAGTGGTACTCAATTAAGATAGATTATTCTGGCAAAGGATACCACCTTGGATTTAATATTCATGAATATAAAAAACTCTGTTTCAATTCCCATGATAGGCCCACTATTTTAGGTCAGCAATTCCTGAAAAAAGAAAAGAAAAACAGTATCATTTAAAACATCTTTTATACTAACCGATATGCTATTCCTAATATCTAAATGTATTTGAAAAGTTTAAATAAAGTTCAAATTATTTAAAAACATTTAACAATTAATATTAGATGACAGAAATAGTCTAATGTATAATTGTAATTAAAATACTATCATGACATACTTCACACAAACATTAATAAATTTATATTGCAAATTAATGACATGTAGCTATTAATCAAATATCTTTTAAAAAATATTGCATATATTTCCTGAGTTCTTAATGCAATTAATTAACTATTGAAAAAATAACAAATAAAACTCAATTACATAAGATCATTGTTGGAAAGTATTAACTTCCTTATTGGGTAGTGGAATACTTCCAGTATGATTGTGTTTCAGATTTGATTTTTCAAGATTCAACAATATAATAAATTTAGAAAATGTAATTTGTATTACTATTTTATATCTCTCAAGATGCTATTCTATTCTTAGATGTTTTTATATATTATTATTAGATGAAATCAAATCTGACTATGTCTTGCTAACCATATAGATAACTTACTCAGAATGGCCTTTTTAGATTGGTAAGATATTTCATGATTATAATAATGAAGTCCATCCATACTCTTTTCAACCAATTCCTCCCTCATTGAGCATTAAATACTTTTATAATGAATTAGGTATTTTTATGCTACAACCAAATAATATCAATTTCATGTGGTCGTTTATATTTTAAGTGGAAGATTAGATCTAATCTAATCAAATCTCCATTGTTCTGTTTCTTGCAGTTTATGGAATTTTTAATAATCCTTCATTAACACTACAATTCAAAAATATCAGTACTTCTTTTTTATTTTTCTTTACTTTTCAAACTTTTATATTTAAAGAGAGTCAATGGAAATAATGGAACAATTCTGATCTTTATTTTCAAAATGTATCCTTGCTCCTAAAATTTTTATCCAAGATTTTTATTGTAACTTTCTTTACATCTAGAATGTAATGAATTTCTTTATTACTGGATCCTTAGTTGATAAGGAATAATCCAAAAAGATAAAAACTGTCAATTAGTATTTTCAAATAAAAATTTCATTTCAAGGCAAAATCTTTTTCAGTAACTCTCCTAATATGTCAAATAATACTGGATATATTAACTTTATTCATGATGTTAATTAATTTCTGGTGAGGTATGGTTACAAAAATTTATTATATTTAAGGCAATAAAAGTAATGTCACGTTATATATGACTTGCTTTATTAATTATTATATTTAAGGAAATATGAATTCAGTAACCAAAAACAAAAAAAGACTCTTCCAAGAAATATAATAAATTATACAATAGTCTGTCATCAGCCATTTTTATATCATTTTGATATAATATAACAATTAAAGGCCTTAAGTTCAACATTTTCTTAATAAAGAATAGGTAAAGAACTTGTTTTAATTAACAGTTTTATGTAAATGATCTCAAGAACATTAGCATGTTCACTTAAAGATTTTCCAAAAACTTGTACCTTGCAAAAGCAAAATATCTTACTTTCAAAAAAAAAAAAAAATTACTATAACTGGTTAATATGACAGAAGTTTACTGATAATGTAAATAAATACTGCTGATTATACTTCAGGAAATATCAATTCACTTTCCAAGTCTAACATTTCAAAACTTAATATATGTAAGTAGAATTAAATAATTTCCAGATTAATAAATAAAATTATTTTTATTTGCTTGAAGACTGAGGTTAGTGCACTGAAAAAAATGTAAATAAAGAAATTGATTAAAAGATCTTATATATATATATATATATATATGGATCTTAATATATATATATATATATATGGAATTAATCACTCCAAAAAATTATATTGTAGAATGATAATTAAAGCTGGATTTAATCAACATTGCTAAAATAATCTTATAAAAATGTTATTTATAATTTTAAGAAATTATTTTTGCTATTATTTCATATTTCAGTTAAATTAATTTGGCTCTGTATTTTAATCAAAAATCATATTTTTTTTCTTTTGCTGCATAAAATTGAAACTCAGTAGATGTTATCATTTTTTTTTGTAACATGAAATTGATGTACATCAATATGTAAGTATGTATATATTTATAAACATGTAAGCCATAATTACTTTTCTTCTCTTCTTTGCTTCCCATTATACATTCTTGATAATCTAAGGATAAGACATGATGGTAACTGGCTTCTTGTGCCAGAATCATAAAATTAAAAACTAATATGTACACCCAATAAAAATGAGTATGATAAAGATCATTTTGTGCATAAAAGATATAAAAATAGGCAGAAGTTGTAAAATGGACAAAATAATTTCCAGATGTTAAATTACATGTCAAAGATTAAAGGTAGGGGGTAGATGAATGATAGATAACAAATAATTAATAGAAAAAATAAAAAATAAGTTATTAAAAAAGAGAATTGAAAGACAATTAGACTATAAAAAGGTAATATTTATATATACAAAAACAGAAAAGTGGAGAATATGAAAGTACCATAACACAAAGGAGAGGAGAAATGATTCAGACCCAGTGTATCAATCACATATGAAAAAAAATATAAGAAATACAAAAATGATTTTAAAATATTAATAATGATGGAGTGAAGATGAAAAGTAGAAAAAGCATTAAAAATGATGAATACAAACAAACAAATATAAGCCAAAAGCAAGCTAAGAAAAAAATAAAAATTGTGTTAAAAGTTAAAGAAAATGACAAGAAAAAAGAGCAAAACAAAATCAAATTTAAAAAAAGGTAGAGAAAGTATAAAAGAAAGATTGAAAAAAGTGTTAGCAAAATTTAGAAAAAGAGAGACTAAATGATGAATAAAATCTTTTAATAAAATGAAAACCAATATTTATGAAAAGAAAAATTCAAATAGAAATAAATAATTAAGAAAGTATAAGACAATATTAGTGAATTCACTGAAATAATTGAAAAAACAAAGTTGAAAAAAAATTATAAGAAAAAAAATTATAACTGAAATATTAAATAAGCAAAGAGTTTTAAGAAAGAATGCAAAAAAATAAAATAAAAATATAGTTATAATTTATAAAGTGAATGATCATATAATGAGGATATTCAAAGATAAGATTCAAAGATAAAAATAAAACAAAATTAAATTAAGAAAAGTGTAAAACTATCTCAGAAAGAAATGTTAGCATAAGCAATAATTTTAAAGAATGGAATAACATGAAATAGGAGTCTTCAGAAATTGTAGCAAGAGCTAAATGGAAAGGGAAATTTTAAAACAAGACATTTAATTAAAAAGTTACTGAAATGAATTACACAAAAATACACATGTAATAAACATAAACAAAGAAGACATATTAACAAAGCTAAAACAATTACATAAACAAAACTGCAAGATTGAAGAAAGAGTATTGGGAGAAATCCATAAGAATAAAATGATTCAGCAAACAAATTTCTTAGAATCAAAGTACTCTGTGGCTTTGCTGAAGAAAACTCTTTGGAACACTTAAGCAGCTTAGAATATTATTTTTTTTTATTCAATCATTTAAAGATGGAATGGAGAATGGTGTTTGTATACACTTATGTCAAAAGACTAATGGGACATCTTATTTAATAAGCCCTATAAATAAAAAGAATAAAAAATGCAGTATTAAATAAAATTTCTGGACCAAAGAACATTGGATTAGTATCGGAATACAAGATTGGTATATGAATAACTACCTAGTTTTTTTATATATATATTATGTATTCCAACAGAGAATTTTTAACCACATGGGCATTGTAAGAAGGCTGATAATTATTCTAATAAGGTGAAATCTACTAAAATAAATAATGATGGCAGCTTGATAAAAAAATGATAATAATATGTTTTTAAACTCTTAACACCATTAATATCAGTAATCAGATATAGAAAGATCTGAAAAAAATACAAAGCAGTGTTTTAATAACAATTAGAATTCTATTAGCACAATATATTTCCAAAATTTTTTCAACATACTTACTATGATTAATCATGATATTGGATATAATAGTGCTCCATTATCAATTCAACCTACAGACAGACCACCATCTAAAAAGTTGGATTGGATAACAACAATTAGTAACCTTATTAACAAAAACCAATGACATAATAATACCCCTAATATGAACAAGATTAAATACTGGGATGCATACTACATAATTCATTCTGAAATTAACATGCCCATAAGTAAGCTCAACACCTCTAATAAAAAATAATATATTATTTTTGAAGATGGAATCTTGAAGCAAAATTCCTTGACTTCATACTTAAAATAAATCCGGACTCCTTACCAACATGTTTATTTCTATCATACAATAGAAATTATTCTAGTATTGATCCTATATTGATCCTATATTCAATCTATGCTTGAAAAAAACCAGTAGAACACATTACACACATTTGCATTAAACTCAGAGAGATTAGGAAACTGATTTATTTAAGTTCAAAAATAAGTATGAAACAATATCAACAATAAACAACAGCATTGCAAGCAAAAATTATGCCTGGATAAGACTATTTATTTTCCACACTTATGCAATTTGGACAACATGATGCAAGCTAATTTTTGAATTTCCAACACCTAATGTGAAAGAAATATATATGAAAGAGTTAATTAAAATTAAACAAAGAGATAAAGCCATTTGTTTTCAAAATGTAGTTAATGAGACTCGGAAATTATTAGACATTCATAAACTATGTTCAGTGTAATTTAACTTGCTCTCTTTACTCTTCTTATTTGTTTTTAAATACAGAACTCTTTACAAGCAAAATGTTTATTTTAAACAACTCTCATCATTATCATATTTTATTAATAGGACAATATGAAAAGACATTGTAAATAAACAAATTGTAATATCTATATAAAATAAATTTATTTAATTAAAAAAAGGAATTAATGTCCATAGTATCTCTATAAAAAGAATTCAAGTCCAGAGGTAGAAAATAAAAATAAAAATTTGAAAATTGTATAAGAATGTTAAAAATAAGTGATTAGAACACTCTAAATCAATCCATTCTTAATATACTATCAGTTTGTTTAGACTCTATCCATGCAAATATTCTGAGGAGGATAGTGGAGTATAAAGTGATAAATTCCAAGGACCTAAGTAGGATGTTTATCATTTCAAGATCTTATAATTACTATGAGAAGAGAGATTATTAATAACATTAGGTAATCTGACTTATTTTCAGGAGGAAAAATTTCATTAATTTGCTCTAGAATACTTTTCACAGTTAAGGGAGGGCACTAAAAAATTCTGAAAACCCAGATCTAAAGAATTGTTTGAATATGTAATGAATCACAATTTAAATATGTGCATGGTATCAATCTTGTCAATAAAAGTAACACTAATTAATAGTACAAAAGCCAGAGTAGGATTCAAATAAATAAGGATCAATGTACAGTTACATTTTTAATGCATCAGCATTATTCATAAATTCATTTTAAGATCTGTTATCCTAATTAAAACTAATTGTGTGTATGTTTATATATAGTGTTAAAAAAGACTAAATTGTTCATTATATAAGTTACATATTCGTGAGACAATCTATATACAGATTGATTGTAGAGATAAATGACAATGTAAAAATTTAAATTACTTAAATAGACTGGTAATCAGTGTTCAAATTATATAAAATACATGAAGATATAGGGAAAAATAATTAATAAATTTAATTAAAAAGAACACAAAGAACAAATTAAAGCTATGCAGAATTTATATGTGTATCGTTGGGCACATATAAAAACACTCCACATTAATCACTCAGGTAGTTATTTATATAAAAAAATGAAAACTTTTATGAAAGCCTCTATTATATTACTAAACAATTTGGGGAAAACACAATCTGATAAGAAAAAAATAATCAAGAAAAGTAAAAAAATACAAACTTTGAAGCTTTTCTCCAAGAATTAATTGAAACAAATAAAAATGTTAAAATGTCATATATAATATTGTTATTAACAAAATAAATGAGGTATATAATTGTTCTCAGAAATTTATTTAAAAATGAAGGTTAGGTATATGAGGAGTGTGTAAATCTAATAATATTAATAAAGTAATTGAAGTATATGAGTGTTCTTAGAAATGTGTTGAAGAATAAAGATTAGATACATAAAAGATATTTTACTGATGTGTTGGTGCATAAAAAGTCATGATACTGTGGATTCAAATTAATCATGCATATCATGTTCATATTTTTTTACTCAGAATCATTCATGCAATTAAACCTCATATTTGGTCTTATCTCATTCCATCAGATGATCAATTCTAGTTTTGTTATGTTTATCTTATTCCATGTGTGTAATTCTTGAATTTTTTAAAGATATTTGTTATGATATACATATAATTATTACTATTTATAGAAAGATGAATTGGTGTTTTTTATCACTTATTCAGATATATGTATTTCTTATGACAGTGCTGTCAGATCCAAGGCTCCGCACTGACAAAGGCCACAAGATAGAAACTAGGCTAAGGATATTGGATAAGTATGCACTAGATGGGGATTTTATGCACGTCTTCTGGAATCCATTGATTACTCTGGCTTGCACTGAGTGGCAATATGTATAGAGAGCTTTGCCTGTTTTAATAGTTTTGTTGCATCCATCTTGTTACAGTTAAATAATATGAAATGGCAACAGGACAATAAATACCAAAAGTATTAGATCACAAGTTACCAATTTCCAGGGGAAATATATAAACATGAAAATTTTATTCTCATGTCTAAAAATGATGATGATAACAATGTTTGGCATGAGCCAGGAATGCTTTCAGCCACTTGGATAGTATTTAGCTATTCCAGAATGATAAACATTATTTTATTTTAATAAGCCAAGAACATCTGTAAGATGAAGATATAATAATGAATCAAGATAAGAGAAATACCACAAAAGAATGTGGAGAAAGCAAAAAGAATTGCAAAAATACAAAGAAGGAAAAAGTCAGGGTACAATATCTGAGGGGAAATAAAGTATGTCAATCTCAGAGCTACTATTTCAATGAAAATAATTAATTCCTAAAACAAAATATTTGTTGCATTTTCATTTTAAAAATGCTGATTTTGTAATATACATAACATACATATATCATTTAAAAATCCATATTGTTAAATATAATGCTAAATGATAAAGAAATAAAAGTTATTTTTACATTTATGTAATATTTAGATAAACTGTTTGTAAAATTATAATTAGCTCAGATATTTTATTTAAAAAAATAAGCACTTAACCATTTTGTAAAATTAAAAGGATTGATTAATAATGATTATTCTAGTAACTAGATAATCTATATGTAGATTCACAAAATGATTGTTATTTTCAAACTATACATATGAGGGAAGCTTTAAAAAATAAGTGGACTCATTTTCTGATATGCACAACTGTTGTAGTATATGATTTTGTTTTTACATAACTCTTTCAGTGATCCTCCTGCATTAATCTGCCAAATGACATCATCATGTGAAATTGTGGTGATGCATACAATATTTTTTTGTAAAGTGCATTTCACATATTTTTCAATTTTTGTAATGGTTGAAAAGTTGGAACAACATAAAATGTTATTTCTTTTAAAGAAAGTAGCATGGGAAACAACTGCAATGCTTGAAGCAGACTGAAATTAAGATGATCTTGGAAAAACACAAGTTAATAAGTAGTTTAATGGAATTGTCAAATTCATCACATCTTTAAAAATCATAGAAAGAAGAGTCCAATGTCAAAACAATGCTAATTTTTTTTGCCACAAATAACATTTTTCTCTCAAAAATAGCTTGTAATTGTCAGACATTTTATCTGAAAGTTCTGGAACATTTATATGATGTGTTAAAATGTGAATATCTCATTTTGTGGCAAAGTGAGGAGTGCAAACATCACCCCAACAGTGTGTCAGCTCATACAACCTTGAGTGTGAAACACTTTTTAATTTAATTTAGCATGACCCAGCTTATCTGTCAGCCATATTTACTCAATCTCACCTCATGCATTTTTTTTTATTCTTTCAAATGAAAAAATGCCGTAAAAATTTTTTTCTGCCCTAGAAGAGTTCAGAAAAAAATGATGCAGGTGTCAAAAGGCATCACTTTACAAGTGTTTCTAGATTACCTTGAAAAGTGAAAAACACATTTACACTGGTGTATTCCATCAAATGAACAGTACTTTGAAGGAGATTAAATTTAAATATAAATAAACAATTTTTATTATAAAATTTGGGTTACTTTTGGGTACTCCTTTATATATCAAGGACGCCAGTCATAAAGATAGAATGAAGAGAACTAATCATACTAGGCAGATTGTTTTTAAAATTGTAATTTTGCTGCAGTGAACAGGCCAATATATGAAATAAAGATTGAAAGAGTTAAGTCAATATTTGATTGTTTTTTTTTGAGTAACTAAAAAAGAAATTGAAATAGTTGGAATTGAAAACATCAATATTGATCATAAAAAATACTGATTCTAAAATAATAGACAGAAATACTAAAAGAGCAACAATTGAAAATATCATTATAAACTTACAAATTTAAAAAAATGGAATTTATATGGAGCTGTTATATACTGATATAAAATCAATCACCCTAAGAATTTGGATTGTTATGCCTTTACGAAATAACTAATCTCATCCGTAAAATAAACTATCCATTTTTCTCAAGTTACTAAAGAATCATATAAAATTTTATTTATTGCTATTAAGGAGTTATTATTATATTATTTTATATATGAATTAATTAATTTGACTCTATATTATAATTCAAAACTTGTTTTATTTTTAATTTAATGTTTCAAATCACTCATGTTTAATATATAAAATTGAACCTTTATGTGAGATTTGAAGATAAGGCATAATTATAATCATCAACAATGGATATGATTCCATTTATTCTATGGCATAAAATTGTTGAACCAATGGATGTCAATGCATATATTTGTGAATGTGATATCTGGTAATCATTTTTCTTCTTTTAACCTCATTGTTTGCATGACAATAGATATGCTAATTATATTTTAAAAGCTTCTGAGACTGACAACAAATTTATTTTTTCAAAATTCTAAATGTAATATATAGAGGTTTGATCTCAGACTTTCACACGGACCCTCAACCATCCATGCTATCTCATACCGTTGATACACTTGATCACACACGTGTGTGATCAAGTGTATCAGTGTATGAGATAGCACGGATGGTTGAAGGTCGTGTGAAAGTCTAAGTTCAAACCCTTTATATATTACATATAGAAGTGCAGGTATAAAAAAAGTCTGTACTGTAGAAAAAAAATCATATTTCAAAATTCTAAAAGAAAAGCTTATTCATAAATGGTTTACCACAGTCGTAAGATGGCAAACTTGAAAGCTAAATCTTTCTTGACTCCTGGCGTCTGAAGATCACACGATTTCTCACCATCTATTTAATTTATTACGTATATATATATGTGTGTGTGTGTGGGAAGGCTTGTATTTTTTTTATTTTTCTAAATAATTTTTGATCTATAAATACATTCACGTTTATCAAAAAGACTTTTTTATTTTTGTTTGCTTTTAAAATTTTATCTATTTCATTTCTTCTCATTTTTGTATTGTAATCAAAAAAAAAAATTTGATTTCAAGTGTTTAGCAAAGATAGAAAAATTATATATCTGTATAAGAAAAATAAAATAATTGATTCATTAAAAAGAAAGCTTATTTTAAAAAGAAAAATAAGTATTTTTAGAAAAATCAACTCAAAATGTTTTAAATTGTAAATAAAAGAAAACCAATACAATCAAATAATAAAAGAGAAGAATGAAAGCAAGAGACATTTCTTTTAGAATATGTTTATAAATGTAATCTATAACATTTTAGAAATTGTTCTAAATAAGTCGAAAAAGTAAAAGAGACAGCATTGACGCAAGGCTAAAGGAATATATGTTTTTCATAAATAACACTTTTAAGCCTTTATGGCGACAAAATAATTTAGATCTATTTAAATTTAAGTAAAAGTAGAGATAGCAAATATCGTATTCGTGCAAGAAAGATAATTTTTATAGAAAATTATAACGAAGAAAAAGTCAACTAAATAAACAAAGAAACTAAATATTAATAAAGTAAGTTAATTTTATTATTGTAGATTATATGGTTATATAATTAAAAAATATATATTGTAACAAAATTTACATAATTAAAATCTTAAATAATTAAATATATTATGATGAAAATATAGCTTTAATTCAATTCTTCTTAATCTAACTTTACATGACAAAACAATTTCTGTTGTGAAAGTTGAATTATATATAGATTTAATTATTAATTTTATCATTTCGACTTTATTAAAGTAAATGATGCAATCTCGTGATAGTAACGTTGAAGGTAGAAATTGAAAACAAATGTTAATTAATTTTAAGGAATTCTGAAAGTTCCCATTGTACAGTGCTTGAAAAATACCAAACCCGTTCCTTATAAAATAATATTTATTTAAACTAAAAATTTTTTTAAATAATCTTTTGATTGCACCATTGATTCACAGACTTCTAATCGTCAATAGTATTTTTTCTTATGTAGCTATTTCAGTTGGTAGCATTTCTTCGAACATACTTTGTATTCTTTATCACATGAAAGTAAAAATTAAAATTAAAACCTATAAAAACCAGAAACATTTGGTCAAAGGAGAATTGAAAGCCAAATTGTAGGATATGTTTTTCTAGAGTTTTTGTTTTAGTAACGCTAAGTAAAAATTATGAAATAACTTTAAAATAATTAGTTCTTGATTATTTACTATTTGTTTATAATATATATATATATAATGCTAATGGCATTATTGCTCAAGTGTTTATGAGAAATTTAAACACCAGAACTGTGAGCGCAGAAATGATCCTGCTACTTTCTGATCCCAATCCATACCCTCTACCAACGCATTAAATTGCACAAGATATTTATAATATATTAAAAAACAAAACAATAAAAAATAATATTTTTATCAAAAGCCTAACAATATACTAGTGAAGAGACATGAATTTTTAGATATATAAAAAATAACAAACTCAGAATGTTTCATGTAGGTAACTAGCTATTAATTACTTATTAGTATTGGGTATTTAGATACTCTTAATTAAAAAATAAATGCTTGTAAATGTAAATAGTTTACTAGTTTAATGAATAGCATGGGGTTTCTTCAGTATTTCCCTACAATTATAAAATATACTTGAATAATATTTGATCTGAAGTAAAATATTTTAGACTGTCACTTTATTATTTATACATAGAGCTAAATCAACCTTAAAATATCTGAGCATGAGAAAAGCTTATTGGTATTGCTCGACAAAGAATAAAAAAAGTGAAAGGAACGTATAATTCCTGTAATTTGAAGTCTTTTTTCCAAAGGATTACTATAGGTAAATAAAGATATTGAAATGTCAGATTTTCATCACTAGTAAAGTTTCAAAAAATAATAATGAGAATTAATGTGTATGATTGTATTTAGGAATCTGTTAGAGAAGACAATGTATAATGTACCCTTACTGTATAAATATTTTAAGAATTTGTGAAACTAGTTATGTTAGGATATCATATGCTTTATATCTGATGACCTTATTTCTCAAGATTATCAATTCCTTTTTTTCATAAATTTGTTATATCAAATACATAATTTCTGATTTGTTTAAAGAAATGAATAAGAGATATAGTTATGGTTTAAATTCATGGGTTTGTGAAGTACATGGAAAGCACTATTTTCCAAAGATGAATGTCAGCATTAGAATTTCATCACCATGTTTGAAAACCCTTGATAATGGCAGAAGTTTACTATGAATTAAAAATGTATTTATTCAATTGGATAATATTTAATAATCATGGAATCATAAATTTTACTTTCTTTACTAAGACTCCATTATTATAATACATATGAGCAGACAAGCAAGATATATGAGCAGACAAGTAAGGTAATAAGGTATATTGAGAATAGATAGCAGGTTATTTACTGCAAAATATTATTTGGTAATACAAGATATGAATTTTCAGATTTAAAATAAGTCTTAGCCATAATATTAATTATCTATTAAACAGATCAAAATATATTTATAAGATATGATTTAATAAATAAAAATAAATAATAAGTGTAAAGAAAAAGCTACATAAAAAAAAAATTTATAAAGCAAAAAAAGAAAAAAAACATACTGCAAGTGAACAATATTCTATTTTTCTTCCTTAAAAGAAAAGGAATGAGATAATTTGATCTCATTACTCTGTGTGTAAAACAAATACAAATGATTATTTAAAATAATATGTTTATAAAATATATGAAATACATTATATATATATATTGTAACGATATATAGATATGTCGTTACATTAATTTAAAAGAAAAACAAAGTTCGCAAATAAAAATAAATGTATTAAAAATCTATAAAAAAACTAGACGCTAAAATTAAAATGTTGTTAAATATATATATTCGCACAGATGCTAAACTTTAAAAATATTTTTTTTATATATATAAATAAAAAAAGGGTATTTGAACGTATTTTTTTTTTTTTTTTTGATAAAAAAATACAAGAGTTAAATATTAAAATATTTAATATAAGTTAAAATAAAAACAGGTATTAATTAATTCCTGTAATCTATAAATGGAAATGATTGTTTATTATTTGAAAAACAAGCTAGCCCTCAAGGCTCTTATGTAATTAAAGGGTCAGATGGAAATTAGATAAGAGAAATTAGCTGGACCAATGGAAGCACCAAGCCTTGGCTCGGACCCTAACGAAAGTGATGGATTGGTGACGTTTTGTTGTTTGAATCCGTGTGGATAATATAAAAAGGAGAAATATTGAGTATTGGGCAGTTCCAGCTGTTTGTTTTGAGAGTGGTGATAGAGACGCAATATCACACACTCTCTCTCTATTTTAAAAATGAACTGATTGTGATACCGAAAGGAACCAGCTAATGCTACCTCCGGAACATCTGACCGGGTTTCAAACAAGGACTCCGTGGAAAAACAAGAACCTGGACTCTTCTTCCGTAAGCTGTTAACAATGAACTTAAAAATTTTTTTAAATAATTAAGAACTTTCGTGAAAGCAATTTAAATGTTAAAATGGAGTTTCTATTTGACCTTTAAGTTTAAAATCAATTGATGTTTAATTTTATATGTTTGTTATTGATAAAAAAATCATTTCCATTTATTTTAATTGTATAAATTATTTATTGTTTAAATTTTAAATGTATGAAATTTAAGTTGTTTATAGACGCTTGCATGGATTCGTTTATGGTTAATTATATTTTGGTTTTCATATTTGATCAAAATATATAGACATTCGATAAATAATGATACCTTACGGTGAGTATCTAAAATGTATTTATTCGGATGTCTTTTAAGTTATTGGTGACAACGCAAGTATCTTATGGTGAATACTATTGGGTTACTTATAAGTTTCCCTCTGCGATTGTCGGTATCAATAATTTTGTATTTTGATCGTTTATGTTTATTTTGAAATGTTTTTGACCGTGGAATCTATGTAATCGATCTATACCCAACATTTTTAAACAAATCTGTGCGAACGTATATAAATGTTAAAATTAAGTCGGGCGCGAATGGCTATATAGTTTTGTAAAGTTGTATTAAGGGAGGGTAATCTTAGGTTATTCATTTCGTAGTTGAATTGGTTCAATGGATTGGATATATTTGTGTAATTAGTAGATGTAGTATGAGATCCGCTATGGGCAGGATTATAGATATACGCCACACACCCTCTGTTTGCCTATGGATGGGTTTGTAAGTCGGCAGAAGACCGCAGTCCATTCCTATGGAGTTTTTAGTTTATTGATCTACTTGCCCACAGATGTCACATTCCTGTTGGTGGAGAGTCAATGTCTTCTCTATTTCTACTTATTGTTCAGATGTACATTCCTGACAATATAGTATTTTGTGTTGTCGTATCATGCTACATTGAATACATGAATGTATCAGATGGATTGGCGCCAGTTGATTGCGAAATTTGTTGCCTAAGGTTAAATCAGGGAAGAATATTTTCCTTTCAAATGCAGACCTATGTAGTCCATTCATACTCGACCCTCTAAATAAAATATTAAACATTATAGCAAGCTATTTTAAATGTAAAATTAAAAATTAAGATAAAAATCTAAATGTTAAACTTATTCCTCGAATTTAGAATGATTTTATATGTGCGTAAATAAATATTTTTCTGTGTTAATTTCTGGCAGTGGCTTTTATTATTTTATTCTTTTATATTTAAGATATAAAATTTATAGATTTTTATCTCGGCGTCTCCGCTGAGCTAGTGACAATGGGCTAACGATCTAAATATGTAAATAAAGTGGAATCCTAACAGCGCGTATCTGCCTACTTTATAAATTTTTCTAGGCTCAAATGCCTAGATGGCGCCCTTTGGTAGTGCGGTGCGGTGCGATGCGATCTCCCACTTCGTTTGGATCGTTATAATATATATATATATTTGTTTAGCTTTTATAGTTAGATAAACAAAATTATTTTTTAATAAAATTATATACAATATTCAGATATATTAACATAGCATTAAATTACTTTTTTACTTTATGTATATATTACCATTAATAAATAACAGTAAATACCTTAATTAATAAATCATGCTCATTGATTCAATCTTCACATCCCTTTGAAAATAACCAACTCATGAAGAACAAGACTCATTTTAATAATTTTTGATTTATGAGGAGCAAAGAATAAGACGAAATCTTTTTAAAATGACTACATAAATTTTTATTTTTTTTTAATAAAAAAAAGAAAAATACTTTGATTAATGCATCTATTTATCTATCATCTAAAAAAAGCATAGATTAAACCACTAAACACCACCTAGTCACCATTTCCTATGCTTACACAATCTGTTAACACAGCAACAAACTCTCCATACAATAGTGCCATCCAGTGCAAGCCATAGTAATTAAAAGATGCAAGAAGGTCTGTGCATAAAATTATATCTATTATCTACTCACCCAATAGCCTTGGACTAATTTCTAGTTTGTGACTTGAAAGCACTGCACCTAGACCTGTGAATATAATACAACTTTCTTATAGCCACCTTTTATTTTTTTAGTTAACAATAAAGCTATGAGGCCAAAATGAGAATCTAATAAAAATTTTAATCCAAACACATTTGCTTGTATAGTCAAACATATCTAAACTCAGTTTAGCATTTATACATTTCGGTGTCTTTGGATCATTAATGACGACAGGCACCATCATTCCTTAAGCAGGATTGCTAATAAATCACTAAACATCACATGACAGATACTAAACTGAGTTCAGATCTGTATGATTACATAAATGAATAAACTTGGATTGAAAACATTATATTTTAATTTTGAACTCATAACTTTATAATTCACTAAGAGGATAAAAGGTGACTCCTAGAGGAACTGCTTTAGATCCTAAGGTCTAGGTGCAGTGCTCTCAAATCCAAGGCTCCTAACCGATAAAAACTGCAAGCTAGAAATTAGTGTGGAAATATTGTATAAGTAAGCACTAGATAAGAATTTTATGTACAAACCTTCTTGCACCCATTGATGACTATTGCTTGCATCACATAACATTACTGTATGAAAAGTTTGTCACTGTTTTAAAAGCTTAGATTCCAATACCATTATTAAAAGCAAATATTAAAAAAATATTGGAAACTACTACTTCTTAAATGCTATTTATTTTCATCTTACAGTTTAAAAAAATATCCTGTGTGAGTTAATGCAATGGTGAACTATGTAACTCAAGGTTTATATATCATGGCTTCAGTTCTGTTATCACTCATGCTCAAACTTGTTACAAACTCTTGAGCAATAATTCATTTTATTTACTTTTTAAGTAAAATTATCATCATCATTTTCAGCCAATATCAGTTCATTATAAAATAAAAGACTCTCCAAGCTTACTACAGTTTTTTGAATACTGTTCTATTATGCATGTTGACATCACTTTATGGCATTGATCCCATTCAAATGCATATAAATATGCTGTTTAGTGGGCTGCAATCAAACCAAATAACCACAACTTTTTTTTCTGCTGTAACTAAAGGTTTGCTTTGTCTTGCACAGTTTGTGTGAGTGCACACAATACTATCAGCAATGTTAACACTTAAGAGTGGGTGGAATAATCTGCATTCTAAAGTAATTACAATACAACTTACTATCATAGTATTAAAAAGTAATAATTATAAGCCCATTACCCCACTTCTGAACCCAACATGTAAGGTGTAAATAATTAGAAAAGGTTAGGGAAAGCCACAATTTCACTGTTCTCCTAAAAAAAGTCACAGTTCGCAAGAACACCTACAAGAATTATAATGTCTGACTGTAAAATTTCTCATAATTATATCCAGAGATCAAAAAAAAAAATGTAAAAATAATACATTTCTTAATCGTAAAAAAAAACAAAAAACTATTGAGTTGGAAAATTATTAATTGTTATTAATAGGTGTGCCATTAATGTTATCCACCATACCTTAGTCACATATTCTTTTAAAGATAGCTATTGGAATACATAAAGATTAATTTTCCTTTTCAAAAATGACCAAAGAAAAGAGTCAAATACAGTTCAGTAATTAAAGCATTCTCATTTCTTCCACCATGATGTAGTTAGTTATTTAACAAGCAATGATAATAGACTTTTTAAACATGAGGAATTCTACTAGAATAGAATATTTGCAATAATGTCTGTTAATTGATAAGCTTTAATTCTTGATGATGTGAAAAAGTATACCCCCCCCATTTCAGGAGTAAGATAACATTTGTAGGCACTTGTTAAAGATTTAAATTGATCATCATAAAATTGATAAACAAATAAATTTGACAGTAATTTATTAAGAAAATCAATCAATGAATTTTGTTAACCTGTATGATAAAATATCTATGTGTAAAAAATTTCTCATAGTTATATCCAGAGACAAATGGAAATTGTAAAAAAGAATTACAGTAATTTATTAAAGAGAATAAATGAATTACATTAACCTGTATAATGATGATGATGATGATGATTATTATTATTATTATTATTATTATTTTACAAATAAGGTAGTGTGCCCAATAATGATATATTTATGTATGTTTTCCTAGAAGCAATGGCATCAAGAGGTTTCAACATGCTAATAGAACAGTACCATTTTTTGATTCAAAATACACCAGAAAATATCTCAACTATCCCTTTATGTGTCATCTTTTTATAGGTCTTTTACAATATTTTGGAATCTACTTTAAGACTTTAACTACCCATCAATTATCATTTTTTATAGAAGCAGATCTAGCAAAGCTCTAGTTTATTCTTTTAAATGTCTCAATGATATTAGTGATATCTATTTACTCTAATATTTAAGTATTCTGTTTTTGATCTTGTCCTTGATTTATAATTTCACTGTAAGATCTGAAGCCTTTGTAGTTATTTTTTTATTAAATAACCAAGTCTTTTGTAAGCATTAGTAAAATACCTTTATTAAAAAAATTCTTCCTTTTCAAAACCATAAATATAATTTCCATTTAGTATTGTTATTAGTACAAAAATCATTCTATTCAAGTTTTATTCTATGGTTATTTTTATACATTATGTTTTTATCTGTATTAATAGTTTGCCTAAAGTATTTGTAGTAATAATGTAGAAGTTAACTTTGAACCTTTGTTTCCTCTGTTTTTGTAAAGCCATTACACATTACTTTAGACTTTTTAACATTTTACCATTAGTTCAATTTTTAGCTTTTATCTAATAGTGTTTATAATATTTTCTGAGACTTTTAAAATATTAATTGTGAGATCATCTATCTCAAAGTCTTTATGACTCAATAACCTTTACTTTATTTATTCTTAGATTTTCACTTTAATCTGCTTGTCACCATGCTATCTAAATTGTATCTGATGCATTTTAATAAATATTTTTTTCACAGTTTGATTGTATTATGAATCTATTTACAAAATTAAAAATGTATTTATAGTCATATCAAATATCTTTCTGTAATTTAAAAATCCAATGCAAAATATCTATCCTTACTGATTTTTTAATAAATACTCTAAATATTTGGTTATGACCTATTGTATTGCAACATTTAAATCTAGCTTTTCTTTTAATTTGGTTGAGTTTAATATTTTTTGTAGATATAAATCTGATAAAAGACTGATAGGTCTGTAATTTCTAATATTTTTTCACCTTTCTTAAATATTATTATCAATATAGCATTGTTTTTATCATGTGGTATAACATTATCATGTCTATACTAGAATATTTTTGTTATTTTTTTTACTGCTTCTTTATTTGCTTATTTTAAGATTAAATACTATCTGCCATTATATTAGTAATTATAAATAAAATACAAAATCATTAACACCCAATACTAGTTAAAAAACAAAATTTTACTAAAATTATTCCACAATCATAGTTTCATCTATTAATGAAGAGTACTTTTTTTCCATGTGTCATAGCATGGACCGGGATGCGAACTCACTATCCCAGAACAACTGCTTGTACTGATCTCTCAACCACCAACACTTGGACTAACAAAGAGTACTTTTCAAGCAAAATTCAACAAAATACATATAACATATATATAAAATACATATTTTGCGGGTTCATCCGTGTTAAAAACTTTTAATATTAATATACTGACGTTTCGACTTGGTCACACAAGCCATCCACAGAGTTATAAAAGGTAGAAAGACAGTTGTAGAGGCGCTACAATCACTGATTTGAATAAAATGTTAAAATTCCACCAATAGCAAAAATGTTAAATTTAGGAATGTTTTTTAAAAAAAATCTTTCCAAATAGGAGGAAGTTTGCATGTATCATCTCGCTTATTGATACAATCTGGCCTTTTAAGTATCTCAATAGCTTCTCTAATTTTGCATTGGTAGAGATTATCACATCTGGAAGCTATTGAGATACTTAAAAGGCCAGATTGTATCAATAAGCGAGATGATACATGCAAACTTCCTCCTATTTGGAAAGATTTTTTAAAAAAAACATTCCTAAATTTAACATTTTTGCTATTGGTGGAATTTTAACATTTTATTCAAATCAGTGATTGTAGCGCCTCTACAACCATCTTTCTACCTTTTATAACTCTGTGGATGGCTTGTGTGACCAAGTTGAAACGTCAGTATATTAATATTAAAAGTTTTTAAGACGGATGAACCCGCAAAATATGTATTTTACATATTTAACCCGTGCAAATCTTCGCTTTAACATATATATATAAGAAAATAGCCTTCCCCATTATTCACTTTAAAAACCAACTACCTTTAACATCAAAGGATGTCTTCATGAGATTAATGACCTCAGAAGAGTAAAAGAAAGTCTGATGAGAATTTTTTTAATCTAAGGCTATTGATCTCATGAAAACATTCTTTGATGTTAAAGGAAAATGGATTTTGAAGTGAATGAGTGGAAGACTATTTTGTTTTGTATGTATATGTTGTATGTATCTTCTTGTTCATGAAGACATTCTTTGAAGTTAAAAAAGTTGGTTTTGGAAATGAGTGATGGAAGACTATTTTGTTTTGTATACATATGTTGTATGTATCTTGTAGAATTTTACTTGAAAAGCTATATTTGTTAGTAAATGAAACTAATGGTTGAGGAAGAATTTTTTTGGGGGCTAGTATTGTAATGTTATATGATTTTCCATTTTATTTTAAGATGTATAATAATTCCATTATTTCCAAAAGCTTTACTATTTTTTTATAGATTTAGTTTAATGTCTCACTTTTTCTATTAAAATATTTGCCATTTCAGAAGATATTATTCTTCAAAAAACTTGTTTATATATTTCATAATATCATGTCTTTTTTAACAGTAGTGCCATCTATTTTTTATATCTGAAACAGCTTTTTTCCACAACTAAAGTATTGTTAAGAAAAGAAAGCTATAAAATTTAACAAAAGTCTCAAAAATATAAAACTTCTTATGTCATCATTAACCATATTTTGTCTACTAAATTTTAGCTATTTGATTCTTTCTAAATAAATCATTTTAAAACTTTTTATATACATTTAACTTATTTGTATTAATTAAAAATTCAATAAAGAATTCTGCTGTTTAATGTTATATATCTCTATATAAGTCTTTACTAGAGTATCTTTTATATTTTTCATTAAATTCTTTAAATTTAAGCCTCAATCAAAGTCTATTAGTATTTTAAAACAGTTTGCATACTCTAGCTTAAATATTACTTTGCTTCTCTACGTCTTCCAATTTTCCAATTATTATCTCTTTGTCAGTCTATAAATTTTCTCATAATTTATTTCTCTACCCCTATCTCTTTTTTTTTTTGGTGATGCCCAGTTTAATATTTGTTTTGATAATTTTTTCTATTCAAATTGTTTTGTTTTTACTTTATTTATTATAGTGTGTTCAATATTCCTTATTTCTCTATTCTTTGATTGTTTATCTAGTTTTTTTTTGCATTTTTCCACATATCTTTATCAGTAATCCATTTTTCTAACCATTACTTTTCTTCCATTTTTATGTTTAACTTCCAAACTCCATATGTAGTGATATTTTTTACTATTTATGAAGATTAATATATTAATTATTAATATTATTTTAATGCAATTTATCCAAATCACTTTGAACACATTTTAGAAAAAACCTTTCATTGTACATATATACAAATACACATACATTTTGACTATACTGCAGTCTTACTCAGAGCCAATTTACTTTAACCTTTTTTAAAAAATGTTTAAAAAAGAATGTTTTTTAAAAAAGGTTAAAATAAATTGGCCCTGCAGAAGACTGCAGAATAGTCAAAACATAGGTGTATGTACAATAAAAGGATTTTAAATTGGATTTATATAAGATATTGTAGCAAAAATAAAGGAAAAGGTGATTTTGGTATTATTTTAATGATATTTATTTTTTACTTCACTATAAACATGACTTGTAAATCTCATCAATTGATGATCACTTCCTGTATTTAGTCAATTAAGCATAATATATAAGTTTTTGCTAGACAAAATATAAATCTACTCTGCTATATGTTCAAATGGATGCCTCTATGTTCATTTATGTTTTATATTTTCCCCACAAAATAAGAAATTTATAAATAAATTGTCTTTTTTTTTCAAATTTTTGTATACCAACATTTTTTTTTATTTAAGTCTTCACAAACAAATTTTTCCATAGCACTTTCATTTTATAATCATTTTTCATATTTACTATTTTAAAATAACATTTGGATTGAACAGAATCATTCTGTACATTCTTATTCAAATGCTGTATTTTTTCAATAGAATTAAATATACATCTGAGTTATATATATCTGATACCTTCCACTAAGTCAAACAATTATTGTTTTTCCTCTATCTGATGTATCATAAATCTTCACAATGTTGGTTTTCATTTTCATTTTTTATTTATAATAAATCCTAGTCTGCATATGCTTTCAATATTTGTTTTTTTTTATATAGTAAAGTACATGTCCATTTTACAAATCAATTCTCTCTTCATTTTTTCTTTCAACCTCACAAAATCCTGACATATTAATATTAAAGAGATTTTTTTTTTTTTACAATTCATGAAATCCTTTAATATAATAATCGAATGGTTTATTAACAGCACTGAATTATGTTCCATGAACCTTAAACTTTAGAGTCAAGACTACCCCTGCACTAACCCATTCAAGGCTTTTTTTACTTGTTTGACTAAAAATTACCAAATGGCAGTCATTGACATTAATCTGAAAATTCTTAACATTGTATGCCTCAAATAAGAGTTAATGATTTTACTGCTTCCTTTAGGAAACCAGATTGATATCACAATTAAAAACTATCAGGTATTTTATGAAAAAATAATATTTCTGTTATTTTAAACTAAATAGAAGCCAGTAAATTCAACAAGTAAGATGGCAAGTGTCTCATCTATATTTATTTTATAAATAATCATATAGTATTAAATATTATTCCACTTCTTATTTGCATTGCTTAATTATATATACTATAATACACCATATACTCCTTAAATTACACTGTTTTTATTTTTATATTTATATATATATGAATAAATATTAATTTTATATTAATTGTATATGTTTAAATGTTGTAGCTCTGATGATGACTGCTGGACAGTTGAAACTGTAAGGAAGGAAATAAAATAAATCTTATGTTAACTGCATTGTACAGTGTAATTTAAGGAGTATATGGTGTATTATAATAATCATATAGTAATAAAAGCTGCAATGGATACTAGGGATTTGCCATTCTTTATTTCTTCAAAATCTGAAAAAAAAAGAATGTCCTTTCAGTGAATATAAAACTTCCTTTTG
Source organism: Epiperipatus broadwayi (assembly GCA_028023455.1). Lineage (NCBI taxonomy): Eukaryota > Metazoa > Onychophora > Udeonychophora > Euonychophora > Peripatidae > Epiperipatus > Epiperipatus broadwayi. Next base: position 1,700,733 of record JAQFVV010006369.1, on the reverse strand, counting down.
CATCCAAAATATGCATATATTTTAAAATACCATTAAATAGTTTTTTTTTTAAATTTTTACAATATATGTTAGTATCATATTAAACAGAAATATAAAAGCATTATTTGTATGTAAATTTGTAGATATGTATTTGGTGTTCACTGGGTTACATATAAAACATTTGATAGGATATATTCATTCAGACAAAAAAACATCTTTTTATTTATTCAAATTAATCTTTATTCTTTATTATACTTTCAAAAATTTTGAATTATTTATTAAAAATATATATTTACTAATGAAAATTATTCTAAAACATATTATTTTAGTATTGCAAATAGAGAAAAAGTAATATTTAACCATTTTAATTGATCACAGTAAAAATTAAAGCATTACTTTTCATCCACTTAGCAAGTTGCTATCATGGATAATTTTTTTTCTAATAAAACTTAAACTAATATAATTTTTTGTTCTAAAAAAATTAATAGTAAACAAATATTTTTAGAAAAGTAATTATAAATATATAAAATTACAGGAGTAAGTGTTTTATTATTAATTTGTAACAAAAAAATGACTAAGCTAAAATTCTAATGCCAGCAGTCTCATGGAGAAATCTAGAAATTAATAAACAATAATGTTATGGTTGTTAAATTAGCATGTTTGAAATAGAAAAATTTCCATAAAATACTGACATCAAGAAATATTTTTTTAATTAATTAATATATTTAAGGTTCAGTTTTTGCCATCAAATATTCACAAATGCTAAAAAATATTGCTAAAAACAGCTGCTAAAAAATGATTTAAACCTGAAATGCTATAATATGATTACATACTATAGGATTGGTCAGTGATTGGTCTGTGATAATCATTAAAAAGATTACCAATGATAAAATTACTGGCTTGAAGTTAAATATAAATATTTGGTACTGCAATCATTTATTATTTATTATCATATACTAATCAAGGCAGTACAGAGAGTACTTTATTAATTAATTCATAGCAATAGAAATTTGCATTTTGTACTGTGTTGTTTTATATAAACTTCATTAAAATTATTTTAGTGCAAATTGAGTTTTAACATTCTAAAGTCTATATTATATGTACTAATAAAACACATTGTACACTAATTATTAAATTTGTATTACATTATTTCAATTGAATTTTTATGCAAACTTTACAAAATGGTATAACTTCAGGAAGTTTATAATTAGTTGCAACATAATGTAACATTAAATTTTCAAAAGAGATGAGTCATTGACAAGTTGAACAGTAGTTCCCTCTATAGTGCTTGAATAAATTCTTTAAATTATGGATGTAAAATATGGTTTTCTATTATGAATTATTATTATCATTTGTTGCATTTGAAGATGTATAAACAAAAGAGACGATCTAAAAAGATATAGAATAGTTATGATATTAATATAACATTTTTACATTAGGCTGAGGATTAATCATCATTATCATTATTATTAGCTGATTTTAATTCTTTCATAAACTATAGATAATAAAATATAAAGTATTATGTATGTTTAATTTGTTAAAGATCACTAAAAACAGGAAGCTACTTATAATCACTTATTATTGATTGTAACAGATTATAAATATTTTTGTTTATTTTCATATAATTACTATTGTATACATGAGGGGTGGCCAAGATATCCATCGTGGTTGATCAGTCAAACGCAAACTGTCTGGAAGTTGTCTACCAAGCTGACATGAACATTGACAAATTATGATGATAAATTCAGAACTGATTTGAATATAAAAAATAAAAAAAGGAAAAATTCAAAATTATTCTCATTTGAAAATAGTTAAATTAGAAAATAATATTTGTTATTGTCGATTTTAAAAATAAACCCAGATTGGAAGAAGCTGAAAAGAATGAAATACAATTCTAAAACAATAATTTTATTTTCTTTATATTTTTTTGAATTTTTTTAAAATTCAGGACCAGCTCTAGAAAATAATTCTTTATAGATAATTTAATAAATATTTTTATAAAGCTACATGGATAAATTGTAATACTAGAGGGAGCTGGGATAATTAAATAATAATCATAGTTCATCAGTTCATAAGTATTTTCTAAAAATATAACCAATATTTGTGAATACCTAAAAGCCCTTAGAAAAAAAAAAACAACACCAAGTTCATTCTAAAAAAAACAGGACTTAAACTCATTTTTTTTTCTGTTCCAGTTTTCATTCTGGCAAAAGTAATATTTTTTTCTGATTTTTGTTTCAAAGCCCTGAAAAAAATGTAGTCATTCTCAGGTACACTTCTACCAAAAAAGTTATCCCCAACATCTAAAAGTTTGGCCACCCTGATATACATGGACTTTAAAATATATGGTGGAATATTTTATCAATTTTTTTTCTTTTTTTTATCAATTCTCTATCTTCAATTGCTTTGCTCAAACTACTGACACCTCCACAGATGTCACATAATAGAATGATCTTTACATATGGGGTTTAGCTATAAAAGTTTTGGTCTTTTGATTAGCTTACCTAAATGGATGAATATAATTAACATTTTGAATCTGAGATAATTCTTGGTCCATTAGAAAGCAGATCGACTGTTGTCTTCATCTTTGTTTTAAATTTATTTTAATATATCTATTGTTTAATTTCAGTTTTTTAACTTTGTTCATTTATTTATAGATCACTAATCCAAATTTTTAAAACTTTTAAATAGCCAAATGTTAGTTAGATTGTGCAACAAATTTGATCTTTTAAATTGTTTACTTTTTTTTAAATATTTCAATCTTGTGCATGACGAAATAACTATATTTAAAATGTAATAAAACTAATATTTTACAATTATATTAAAGCACTGTCTTTATTCTGAGAGATCTCCTTGAATGTATTTCATTTTTTTACAATAAATTGGGATGAAGAATAAAAATCAGAAAAAAAACCCCACTGCTTTTTTCCATGCAATTTAAGCCTATCTCAAAATGTATACAAATTAGTAATAAATTTAACACAGCTTTATTTCTGATATATACATCTGCAATTGGCAATGCTCAAAGAAATACAGCACACACACACACGTGTGTATATATATATATATACACTAAGAATGAGAAAATAATATTAATACTGTGAAAATGCTTTTACAGCTGAATGTCAATGTTTTAATGTGTATGCATAATTTTTAAATAATTATTTATCATTCATGTATAATTGTAAAAAATATACATAAATATTAAAACATCAGCAAAAACATTAACAAAAAATTGATTACTATACATTATATGTTATATTATATATGTGTGTTTACACATGATATATATTAATAGTGAACATCTGGGTCCATTTATATGGCTGTTATATTAAATTTACTCTGTATTTCCACTAATGGCAGGTAAATTTTATAATATCGGAAGTTTAAAGAATATGTGGATCCATTTGGTTCCCTATCCTTGCTAACATACAAAGAGTTATTTATTCATAGTCTGATATATAATGGTTTTCCACCCTTAATTTCAGATACATATTAATATATATGAAGTTTTTCATTTAAATGTTTTGTGCTTAGCATATAAATATGTATTTCAACTTATTTGCCTAAATAAAGTTAAATAGTCAGTAGTGTAATATTATTTGCCATTCTTGTACTAATATTTCAAATTTAAAACTATCATATAATATCTATGTATAATTCTGTGATTTTAGAATAGACAGGGGCCAAACTCTCCATATAGAAGTGCCACTTAGGGTAAGCGAGAATAATCAATGGATGCCATGTTTGTGCATAAAACCCCGATCTAGTGCCTACTCATACAATCTCCCCAGACTAGTTTTTAGCTTTTGGTTTTCATCAGTGAAGAGCCTTGGATCTGAGAGCATTGCACCTAGACCTTATGATCTAATGCAACTCTCCAGCAGCCATCTTTTACCTTATTAACTAACTATAAAGCTTTGAGTCCAAAATAAAACCACAATAAAGTTTTCAATTTAAGCTCATTAGCTTGTATAGTTATATAGATCTGAATTCTGTTCAGCATTCATACTTTTTGGTGTCTTTGGTTCTTAAATAATGACAGTCATGATAATCCTACTAAACATAACATGATCACCATTTTTATGATCTCACTGATGAAAGCCACAAACTAGAAACTGGTCTGGAGATATTGGATGAATAGGCCCTAGATAGGGATTTTATGTATGAACCTTCTTGTATCCATTGATTACTCTGGTTTACACTGAGTGGTGCTACTGTGTACAGAGTTTTAACAAATGTGTAAACAGCTTGTGTAGGCATAAAGAATGGTGATCGTGTGACATTTAATGATAAACAATGATAAAATAACATACTAAGCTCTAGATCCATAAATCATAGTTCTTCAGGTCTGTAAAATAAATTCTTTGATGATTATTATTATTTGTTATTTATTTAGTTAATTTAATATAATACAAACAATATTTGTATAATATTAACTTAGATATAATTTTTTTTTATATATTTCTAATTTTTATGTTGCTCATTTTTAGTAAATATTTTACGTTTTATTTTGATATATATATATATAACTACTTTTATTAAATTAAGTATTTTGCAAAAGCTTTTTTTATTAAATTATTTACTACTTGCTTGTTTTTTATTTTTCACTTTTTAAAAAAAAGTTTTTTATATTGAACATCAATATGATCATTTTTTAAAGATATTTTAATTCCTTATATATACAAAATGTAGAACAAATTATTTTTAGTTATTAATAAAGAGTTTAACAATATAGCAGTGTCTTGCAGTAATGGCAGTATGATACCAGAATTTCACTATTAAAAGAATTATTATGCAGGGAAATCCAAATATATTTTACCAGAATATTACTTTAACAATAATTATTTTAATATTTTTAAAATACTTTAATAATTTATATAAGTGAAGTTTGAATATAATGTAGGGGGGTTGAAAACTGACTTTCAAGCATATATTGGAGATTATTTATCTTTTCCACATGTATGTATGTGTATCGGTTATATGAGATAGTGTGAATAGCTGAAGGGAGCTTGAAAGTCTGTGTTCAAATCCCCTACATTACATATACCAATTATTTTATAAACTCAAATAATTAAACATTTATAAATTAAACTAAAAAACTTAAAAGTAGAACAGTAATATTATATATAAAAAAATTCCAATAATGAGAAAATGTAAATGTTTAAAATCAGGTGGGTCAGCAATATTAGATGGCACTGAGAGTGGTGGGTCGTGTGAAAGTCTGAGTTCGAACCCTGAATATATTACATATATAAATGCAGGTTTAAGCCTGTACAATGTATTAATATGTATTCATGTGTTTTTTAAGTCATATCTACAGAATATTATTCTACAAAAAAAAATCTTTTTTAAAGTCTGATTTTTTTTTCAATAAAAAAATGCATATTATTTGAAAATTATATTTTTAATATCATTTGAAATTATGGATAACCTATAATTAACAATTTATAAATAATAAAGACCTGCTTTTATAAAGTTTTTCCTATTGTTAAATTAAATTATTATTCAAGTTTAAATATTATTTTTGGTTAACAATTGAAAGAGACCTATTCTTCTCAAAATTTGTTTTGATTAAATAGTGTAACATAAAAATAAAATTGATATGTAACAGGCAAGTAATTTTTCAATTTATAAAAAAATATAAATTTTTATTTTTTATACTGATAACTTATTTTTTAAAAAAAATTCCATATACTATAGTATATTTAAAATGTTTTATTTTTTTACAATTTCTGTAAGATTATATATTTATATTTAAATAATAAATTTAATAATGTTTAGGGTTAGATCAATATTAATGTAAATAGATAAAAGCAGTTAACACTTAACAATACCAATATCACTAACAATCAACAATCTCAATCTGTTATCAAGGCAACCTCCTTTAAACAATAAACATAGAAATCCACCTTTATATATGGTCTAATATGTTTGTATAGACACTAAAGATTACAACTTGATCACAAATAATGAAATTATTAATTCAAAGAAGGTTTAAATAAATTTCATTAAACTGATAAACATAACCTGTTTTGAAAGGATACTAACAAATAATCAATTATAATTTTCAAACTGCACTCCAGTTATGTATTACTGGTAGTCATGTATTTACCTTGCTATGAGATCATTACCCTGAAGGCATACTGCTCTAACCTTTCAATCTTTAAGATAACATCACCTAGTGATTTGCAGACAAAGTTAATCACTAAAATTTGTCTGCATATCACGTGGGATGTTATGTCAAAAATTGCAAGATTAGAATAGGATACGCTCAGGGTAATGACATCATAGCAAAGTAAATATGGAGAAGATATGTAGTACAGAGAAATATGAGCCCACCATGTTGTTCGTTCATTCTGAAAAAAATAATAATAAATAGGACACAAAATAAGAGTCTACAAATAGGAATATAATACAAAATTAATAAATAAAAAAATTTTCAATGGCAACTTTTTCCTTATTAATGTAACTGCGAGTCTACAAATAATGATTCTGTCATCTTAAAAAAACCTCTCATAAAGTGAAAACTGCGAGTCTACAAATAATTATTTTGTCATCTTAAAAGTACTATATAAAATTAATAAATAGGACACTGAAAGTACTAAATGTCTTAGAAGGAAATTTTTAAAGACCTATATACATCATTAATAACTAACTAAAATTGGGCACAAAATAGGAATATATACATCATTAATAATTAACTAAAATAATTGGATGCAAAATAGGAAAATGCAAGATAAATATCACTACAAAATTAATAAATAAAAAACCTCTCAATGGTATCTTTTTTTATTAATGTAACTGCGAGTCTACAAATAATAATTGTGTCATCTTAAAAAAAATTATCATAAAGTGAAAACTGCGAGTCTACAAATAATAATTCTGTCATCTTAAAAGTACTATATAAAATTATTGAATAGGATGTTGAAGGTACTAAACATCCTAAAAGGAAATTTTGAAAGAATGATTCTTTTTTTTTTAAAAAAAAAAAAAACCTCTCATAAAGTGAAAACTGCGAGTCTCCAAATAAATGCAAGTCTACAAATAATTCTGTCATCTTAAAAGTACTATATAAAATTATGAACTTTTGGTTTTTTAGTGAAAATAACTATGATTTACAACTACTGTGATTTACAATGAAAATGAAAGATGAATATCACTACAAAATGTGTACTTACCCAAATAACGATTACTGCGATGGGCTGAATTGGTCTATGTGTTGTAAAATAGCACCAATATGATCCTCTTTGTATGTATGCCTCCACATAAACTCTGTTGAATAGGAATCTAAGTATTGACATGCTGTTCCTCTGTGCATTTTATTTCTCCATTTCACTAAACCCCACAACCTTTCAATATTTTGTGTGAATACCAGTTGTAAAGTCTACAAAATTATAAGTATGATTCACTTGATGGTGTTTGTATTTAGCCTGCTCTAATTCTTCATTTTTGTATCCTTTCTAGCAATCACTGTAAATGGTAGAGCCTTGGTCCACATGCTCTAAAATGGCTTGCATAAGATTGAACACACTTCTATCTTCAATGGCTATGATGAAACATTCATCTGTCTCTCTGCAGGTGCTGCCAAATACCCATTGCTGTGGAAGTACTCTGGCAGCATTGTTCTTATGCTTGGAGAATAAGAGTTTCATCTATTTCCACAATTGTGTTTGGGTCTCCGATTTTCTGCCTTTCATTACTTAATAGCTTCTACATACATACTTCATTGAGATAATTGTTTCAGTCAATGATAGTCTTGTCTGCCATTTTCAACTGATCTGCACAAAATATAATAGACATTAATTCTCTGGACCAACTATATATAAACCGTAGAGCCATTATGAAAGATATTCTGGAGCCTTCAAACCATATGCCTTTTCTTATAGGAGTTTTTAAAACAATCTTTCAAATTGCACTGCCACTGTTTTTCTGTATTATTTATATATATATTTTCATCTCATGGCCATTTTCACATATTTTCACATGGTGTAAAATTCCATGTTGTTGGAAGAAAGTATTGCTTTTTCTTCACATTTTGGTAAATCCCACAACTTCAGATCTCTTGTTTCAGCAGTATCAATGTCTAAATTGTTGAAAACTAATGTTTTATTTTTAAAAAATCACTAAAAAATGACTGGAAAAGTAAATCATGCTGCAATGTCTAAAAATACAAAATATGGTAAATTAATAAAATATAAAATAAATTCACTTAATATCATAGAAGAAATAAAAGTAAATTACTTACAATTGTTTAAAAAACCATTAAACATCACATGATCACTATCTCATACTAGCACAATAATTGTTGTTAAACAATTCAAAACAAAACAACACTCTCCATATAGTAGTGCCATCTTGTGCTAACAAGAGCAATCAATGGATGCCAGAAGGCTTGTGCATAAAATCCCTATCTAGTGCCTCACTGATGAAGGCCACAAGCCAGAAACTAGTATGGGGATATTGGATGAGTAGGCACTAGATAGGGATTTTATTAACAAGCCTTCTGGCATCCATTGATTGCTCTTGTTAGCACAAGATGGCACTACTATATGGAGAGTGTTGTTTTGTTTTGAATTGTTTAATTGTTTAAAACTAATGTTTTATTTTAAAAAATCACTGAAAAATTAAATCACTGAAAAAATAAATCAATCTGCAACAAATAGGAATCACACTGCAACAAATAAAAAAAATCCATTGTTTAAATCTCGCTGGTCAAAAAAAATCAAATCGCATGGGTCAAAAAAATCAAATTTCTCAGATTAGTCATGTCAGGGTCTTCATTACCATGACAACGTTCATGTAATCTTCAGACAACGCTTACCAACAAAAACAATGTTGACAGTCTTGACATCATAGCAAGGTAAATACGTGACTATCATATTACTTAGCTAATAAAACTAATAATGCTGAAGATTAGATAAGTATAAATGTAAATACATGAAAAGAATCAAAGTCCACCTTTATTATCAAATGGAGGTTGCCTTCACAATGTAATGTGATTGTTGATTGTTATGGATATTGGTATTATTTAATTATTGATTGCTTTCATATATATATATTGTAACTAGAGGGGTCACATGAAAGCTGAAGTAAGATTTTTAAAAAAAGCAAAATAAAAGCTTTATTAATATTGTTATTTTAAAAAATTATTTAAAGTATAGTTAATAAAGGGTTATAATGCGTACTAGCTATGGATAAATAATCTGTTCAATATATAATGTGTCTGTGCATACAATAATAAATAATTAATTGATTATAATAAAATTACGCACATCAATATTAAAATATTTTATATAAAATTAATATTGTTATTAGTTATTACATTAAATAATAAAAAAAATATGTTTATTATTTTAGTTTGTTAATAATCATTATTTTTGTTGCAATTTATAAATTATTATTTTTTACCATTTTATTTATATAAATGAGTGTGTTAAAAGAAAGCTAGACAGAACACAGAGAAATTAATAAATGCTTGTTTAAATGATTCCCAGATTGGTAAAAGAGCTCGATTTTTGAATAAAATAAGACAGAAAGCAGACATTGATATATTTTGACATGCATTTTCAAATCTCCTGATTTTAAAACTGAACTATGGAATAATAATACATTTTAAATAGATCAGAAAGTAAAGACATGGATTTCTAAGATAATAAGATCGGCTGAGGAGTTTATCTTTATTTGCTACTATATTTTACTAATAACTCAGATGGAAAACATAGTATAGAAAATATAATATAAAAATATAGCATGGAATAAGTAAATTGTATAATACAAATCTCTCTTCAAAATTAATGGATATATTTATAACTTATAGGATTTGTCAATCAACTAGGAAGCAAAAATGATATATAAAAAGTATTGTTTAAAAACAAAGTTGGATATTTAAAATTAACGGATAATAATAAATTCAGAGGTCAGCGCGACTGCCTTGCACTAGCAGGCAGTTGCCCGGGTTGCGGGTTCGCGTCCCGGCCAATGCTATGACACTTAAAAAAATAATAATAATAATTTCACTAAATTAACGGATAATAATAATTCTACTCAATTATCACATTGTCAAACTTCGATATGGATTATTCAGGGGCCCAAAGATACAAGCAAGGACAATTGGCCGTTACTCAACATCACATCGTTCAGATTAAATGAATAACAAATGGTAATATTATTTTATATTTACTATATAAAAAAAATACAATTTCCAAAAGCGCGCTCGTTAATATAGCAATAACAATAAAACTTAACATCTACAATGTCAATAATATTTAATAAATATTAATTTTAAAAATGTGTATTAATTAATGGTTGATATTTGAATATGTAAACCCATTACAAAGTGGAGGTACACATACATTATTTTAATTAAAATTTGTTCTTATTCATATGATAAACACCTAAAATATTTAATAATTAATTATAATTATAGTTATTAACTTTTGCTACGTATGAAATATTTTTAACTTGAAACAGAGCAGAGATATATACTTTATCTTTATCACAAATGGGAGAATTAAGATTGTAAAAATTATTATTAAAAATAAAGACGAGCGTATAATCATTAATTTATTATTTTTAATCATTATTTATTCAGTGTTTTAATCATCGTTTAATTTGTATATTTTGTTTAATAAAATAAGTATTATATCAATTGGCATGATGTTCTTGTTTTCTAAAATTTTATTAATGCATATGCTTTATTTTGAAGATAATGCAAATCTATTAGAGATGGATGTTGCACTGGGTTTATTATATCTATTCATTGTGTTATTCTTATAATAAAATTATGATATAAAATTTTTAACAGTCATTTCATGATACTCCACATTGACTACAGGATATAATGTCATTGTAACTGGATAAAGAAGTGGCATCCATATTGTTGTAAATGAAATATTTGGCTTGCATGGCACTCATCATTGTTATCAAATTATAAATATTTGCAAATTAGAATATATACAATCTCGATGCTATGCCTTATTTCCTTGCCCCAGCAGTTGGATCATCTTTTAATTATTCCATTACATATATATAATTAAGTGATGATAATAAATTTTTATCTACTATCTGTTGTAGTATTTTCTACACTTTTACCCATTACCTATTGATAAAAAGTTGATCAAACTCCACAAGATCTCTATTTCATCCTCATCAAGAACTTGAGAAAACACCAATAATCCTCAAAATAGCAATGTTATTTTTATTTAAATATCTTTATTGTGCTTCATTTATTGTTAAAGCTTGAAAATTATTAGAAATGCTGTTGTATCAAATATATTTCTAATTTGAATATTAAAGCCTTAAAATCAAATTGAATATACATTAATAAATTATTGTTCATTTTTAATGCATCCAAACACATATCATGCAGAAGTTGAACTTTTTTTTCATGAGCAGATTATCTTCAGAAGTTTAGAAAATACTGGATATGGCACATGAATATTTAATATTACTTTAATTATGTATATATTGAATTAAATATTTCCATGGACTATTATTATAATAAAAAATAGAAATTAGAATATAATATTCATGTAAATAGAAATAACTGTTGATGTTTAATGTTACCAAGAAATTATCAATTGCTATTAATTGATAATCCCTGAGGCCAAACTAGTTTTTCATAAAACTCATAATAGCTCTTATGTTTGAGTGCTTTGTTGAAGTAAAAGGCATCTTCTTTTACTTCAAATGCAAGTTCTTAGATGGATGTAAATTCATAAACCTATTATATATATATATATTGTAACCGGACCCGCGTACAACCCTTTTATCACATCAGTTGTAATTATTTTCTGATGAGCATGCTGTAGGAAGGAACTATCAATTGACATTCCTAATGCAGATGTTAATGCCTCCTACAACAATATTTCCTGCTCAACAGAGGATGTAGTACTATAGAGACTGTGAACATCTAAACATTTATATGTTTGGTTTTCCAAACAGCGCCATTAGAGTTCCGTCTTACTACAACCTGACTAGCCTGGGTCTAGTTATGTCAGACGTAGCTCAGGAATGCATGAGATTCTCATGAACCAGTGCTATAATTGGGGAGTGATGCGATAAAACAAACAAAACTGAACAACTGGATAACCAATTTAGTTTTTAGTAACAAAAAAAATTTATTAAATAACAATTAATTTGCAATTTCTAACGAAATTCGTTTCTATCCACATGATAACTCATTTTTATTTTATTTATAAAAGAGTTAGAAGCAGTTCCTTTTTTTATTATCAATAGTTCATTTACAAATTCAATTATGAGAAAAAGCTTGGAAATAGTCAATTCAATAATAGTTCATTTTGAATCCATTTATTAGAAGAAGCTTGGAAATGTTCTAATTCAACAATAGTTCATTTTGAATTCATTTATGAGAAAAAGCTTGGAAATATTCTAATTCAACAATAATTCATTTTGAATCCATTTATGAGAAGAAGCTTGGAAATATTCTAATTCAACAATAATTCATTTTGAATCCATTTATGAGAAGAAGCTTGGAATTATTCTAATTTAACAATAATTCATTCTGAATCCATTTATGAGAAGAAGCTTGGAATTATTCTAATTTAACAATAATTCATTTTGAATCCATTTATGAGAAGAAGCTTGGAAATATTCTAATTCAACGATAATTCATTTTGAATCCATTTATGAGAAGAAGCTTGGAATTATTCTAATTTAACAATAATTCATTTTGAATCCATTTATGAGAAGAAGCTTGGAAATATTCTAATTCAACAATAATTCATTTTGAATCCATTTATGAGAAGAAGCTTGGAAATATTCTAATTCAACAATAATTCATTTTGAATCCATTTATGAGAAGAAGCTTGGAATTATTCTAATTTAACAATAATTCATTTTGAATCCATTTATGAGAAGAAGCTTGGAATTATTCTAATTTAACAATAATTCATTTTGAATCCATTTATGAGAAGAAGCTTGGGATTATTCTAATTTAACAATAATTCATTTTGAATCCATTTATGAGAAGAAGCTTGGAAATATTCCAATTCAACAATAGTTTATTTTTGTATTCCTTTATGAGAAGAAGCTTGGTAGCAGTTAAGCATTTATGATTTATATAACATTTCGTTATCTTATGAATTATTACTGATTGGTAAACATTTAAATTCAGCAATTCTTGGTTTGTGGAGTATTCATCATTTGGTAATTAAAGCATTTATAATTTAGTCAAATATAAAAGTATATTCTTATACATAAACTCTGTTACATTATAAGAAGCTTAGAAGCAGTCAAGTATTTATGATTTATACAGCATTTCATCATTTTATTAATTATTACCGATTGGTAGACATTTGAACTCAGCAATTCTTGGTTTGTAGAGCATTTATCATTTGATAATTGAGGCATTTATAATTTAGCCAAATATTGAAGTATATTCTTACACATAAACTCTGTTACATTATAAGAAGCTTAGAAGCAGTCAAGTATTTATGATTTATACAGCGTTTCATCATTTTATTCATTATTACCGATTGGTAGACATTTGAACTCAGCAATTCTTGGTTTGTAGAGCATTTATCATTTGATAATTAAAGCATTTCTAATTTATATAGTAAATACGTTCAAATATTTTTATAAATAAATTTGCGTATAACTATTTCATAACTTCATTTTATAACGTATGATAAACATGTTTTAATATTTTACAAAACAAATTCTATGTAATTATTTCATAATTCCACTTTATAACGTATGATAAATATGTTTTAATATTTTATAAAAATTACCTTCCAGTTTTGCAGTCCATTTTACTCAAAAGAAGGCGGGTTATTTTATCGATGGAAAGTCATGGCACAGCGTGGAGAGAGTGAAGCCGCTAAATTACCCCATTGTTATTATAATTCCTCTAGCAAAGTTTTCTTCTTCCATTTTCACGTTTAGTTAAAGCTATATTTTAATTTGTCAAAAGGATTAAGTAATACACTTTCTTTTTTTAAAAAAAAATTTAATATGTTCTGCTTCTCTGTGTAAGACGAAAGTTCTTTCTTTTTTTTTTTAACGACGTGCCTAATTTGAATACTGCCTCAGTTTAATTCAAGTATCTTTTTTCTTTCTTTTTAATGATTGGATAATTAATTTCTTTTTTTTTTTTATTGAGACAGATTAAAAAAAAAAGTAAAATAAAACGATATAACATTTTATTCAAATTCATCAATCTCAAAATTAAAAATATGATTTTTTTTTAAACGAATCAAAATTTATTGCGTTCCCAATTAGACTGAATCATGCTAGACGTTTTTAAATGGGGGGGTCTCTTGAATATTTATATGAGGAACAGAATATCTGTTTCAATATATATATATAGTATAAATTAATAATTATTAATAATGTAATTGTTGAAATATGTTAACATGTTGAAATATCTGTTATATTTTCATATTAGAAAAATTATCATGTAGATGTTAATAGACAATAATCAATGAAAATAGTAACCTGTAAACAGTTCCTGAATTCAGAAGGATATCTCTTCTAAATCCAATTGCTTAGTGTTACACTATACTTATATAGCATCAGAGGAAAGCATTTAAAAGTGGTAGCCTTTTGAATGTAGGAAGGATCTACAGTTTACTATTTTCATTGATTACTATTTATTAATACCTGAAGATAATTTTCCAGTATAAAAATATAAGATACTTCCACATATTAAAATATTTCAACAATTACATCTGTTAAAAATTATTAATTTATAACATTTAACTGAAAGATGGAATAGTATATTATTAATAAGGAAGGTGCAAAAGACTGTGAGCTTTTTTTCTAAATCATTTATAAATACTGTAATGTTTTATTCTCTATATAACACCAAGAGATTGCAATTAGTGGAGGTAATCTTTTGAATGTGGAAAGCATTTACAGTTTACTATTATAATTGATTATTTATTGTTAATATATGATGGTAATTTTTCTAATATGAAAATTTCAATATATATATATATATATATATTGTTTAAAAATGAAATATATATATATATATATATATATATATTGTTTAAAAATGATATATATATATATTAAATAAATTAAATAAAATATCCACTGTAAATTAATTATTGTAATACTAATAAGACAATAAACAGTGATGACAAATTTTACAAATAACTGTTAACTGTTAACTGTTACAAAATGCAGAAGAATGTTCAGATATTTGAAAAACCTTCTCCAATTGGAAACTGATCAAATTGAAATATAATAGAAGCAAATGTCATTCTTTTATATTCCAATATTTATAAACTTTAATGATCATACTTAAACTATTAATTAAAAAAATTCTTACTTCTATTTATCAAAATTGCTTTTTGACATTTTTTTCTTATTATAGATTTTTTCTCATGAAAAAGCTTAATATTTTCAGATCAAAATTGAAAGTTAACCAGATACTTTTTATGATCAAGTAAAATAGATATTTCTCAATACTATATCTTGATTCACCTATGTATGAAGCCTTACACTTACATAAAATTTGATATTATAGTTTTATTTTTTATTTCAAAAGTGTAATATTTTTTCTTTTCTTGTCAAAATCTCTGTCATGTGTCAAAACCTGATCATTCTTAAGACAGCTGTTTAAAATCTGATTGGCTGTCTTAGCGCATGTGAAAGATTAGCAAACTTTCAATTATTATTACCAATCTATTAAAAACACAAAAATGAAACATTGTCTAACTTTCTATGTTTTTTTAAAATAAATTTAACTTGAGCATTTAAAATACATGGAATAAATATCAATTTATTATCATTAACTTTCTGATCTTTTAATTTGGTATATCTTTTTTAAAATTGTCATAAAATACAGTAAATTTGTTTATTGTTATATCCAACTTCAATTAAATCTTTTCAATATTTTGTGATTTACCATTCTCATAATGACATAATTTTTCATTTCAAAATAAGAAAGATCTATGAGATTGACATGCATATAACTTACTTTTATAATGAGTTAGTTATCAATTTATAACTTAATAAACCAATATGTCTTGTCATAAATAAATCAAAATATTTATTACTTTACTCAGTTCCTTTACAATTGTTTATTTTAAATCATTTAATTTGATTAATTTAATAAAACATAATTTATCAAATATTTCTTTTCTAAATTTTACCATTAAATCATTTGACATTATGTTTTTATATTATTGATATTTTTAATTGAAAATCACAAAATAAATTTTGAAATTTTTGAAAAAATGAAATTTGCATTCAGTTTATATATATATTTTTTATATTCCAGCCACTATTCTTCAACTAACACTTATTAATATCTTTAAAACTCATTTACTCAATATGTAAATCAAATAAAATATTCATTATAAATTGACTATTGTAATAATAAAACAATAAAATATTACTGGTTTTTAAAAATAACTGTTAGAAAACATAGAATTAATTTCAATTATTTTCATAATCTTCTTCAATGGGCAAATAATCAAATTTAAATATATCTGAAATAAATATCAAATTTATGAATTTTAACATTTTCTCTGTTTATTAATTAAAGATTTCTTATTTTTATTCCTCAAAATTGTCTCTTTGATTTTTCTTTCATTATGGATTTTTTTATGAATTTTTAAAATAATTTCCAGATCAAAATTGAAAATAAATTCACATGTTTAATAAAAGAAATAAGAAATCTTTAATTAGAATGAAGTGCAAATATTAAAATTTATTAATCTTGGGATATAATATAATAATGTTTATTTCTTTTTATATTTAAATTTAATCACTTTCCAATTGAAAAGATTATAAAAATAACTGCAAGTACTTCAGTGTTTTACAACAGTTATTTTTAAAATTTGTTATCACCATTAATACTTGTTATATTAACTTTCAATGACCACAACTAATATGTGATACCACAAAATATTTTAATATGCCTTAATTTCATAGAATTGTTAAATTGAGCAGATTTTCATTTCAGTATTTTTCTAAATGTATCTGTATTTTATAAAAATCAATTAGTTTGAATTTTGCTTGCATGATGACAGTTTTATGCCACTTTTGTAGAATTTAAGAGTATTTTATACTGGTTATAGTCTAAATGTAAGTAATTTTATTTCTTCATGAACTATGATTATTTCCTTTCTACATTTTTTAAAACAAATATAATATTTTTTTGTAAATGATATTTACAATAAAAAAATCAAATATATTTTATTGTGCTCACAAATTGTAATTTTATTTAATAAAAGAAATCAACATGTCTTGGTTGAGAGTAATGTAAACAAAATCAATTTCATTTTCCATTATTTGTGGTCTATAGTTATATTTTTTTTATTTTATTTTTTGCACAAATATTATAATATTCATTTAAAGTCAATTTGAACACAGACTTTAAAAACTCCCTTCAGATGTCCACTCCATCTTATATAAACAATAAACATGACCACATACATGTGAATTGGATAAAAAATCTCCAATATACATATTTCATTCTGAACCAGCATTCATCAGTTGGCCCAAATCATTTTCACACACACACACACACACACATATATATATATATATAATCAGTGCTCAATTTATATTAAGATAGCAAATCTTCAAACTTTAATTGACAGGTTTCACTCTTTTCCACCCTTCATCTGAACACTGATTGGATATGTGTGAGAGATGATGATCTGGACCAGTGTTCATTCAGCATGAAATATGTATATTAGACTTTTCTTTTCTTATTCACATGTATGTTTGCATGTGAATCAGTTATATAAGATGAATAGATAGCTAAAGGGAGGTTGAAAATCTTTATTCAAATCCTCTTTAATTATATCTAAGATTCAGTATCGTTCAATATACGTATTTAAATATTATAATACTTATTGTAAATAATCCTTACAATAATAAAAATCAAATGTATATTTTATACATATAGATCTTTTTTTTTTAAAAAAGAAAGCCACCAACACTTCACTGTTTGGAGTGATATAAACAAAAACAATTTAATTTTTTCATTATTTGTAATAAGTGGGCATATGAATTTTTGCTTTTTTATCAAAATATTATATATTTATAAGTAATGGTTACAATAATAAAAATCAAATAAATTTAATATAAAAATAGATTTTTTTTTTCATATGTCAAATGCATTGACTGGGAGGTGAACCCAGGCCATCTGCTTGGAAGGCAGCTACGCTAACTGCTAGACCACTAATGCTTAACTGATAAAAATTAATTATTCTTTTACTAAAAAAAAAAAAAATCATTTATTCCATTAGAAGTTATTCTAAACAAAGTAATTTTATTTCTCCATTTTTTTTTTTTTTGTAATTTTGCGGTTACATTTTTCTGAATATTTTTATACATATATTATAATGATTATAATAAAAATAGCAAATTTAGAATCATAATTATATCATAATACTTTTCTTAGGTGTGACATGAGAAACGAATTGTAGTGTTTATGTTATAAAATCAAATTGTAACCATTGTGGGATAAATATTATAGGTTGAAATAGAGAACTACCTATATATTAAAAATAAATTAAGAAAAAAATATATTATAGTAAAATAAAAATTTAAAAAAAATTAAAATAAGTTACAATTTTTATAACAAGTACTAGATATTGTTATTATTAAGCTAGCATAAATTTATTAAACATTAAAATACATTGAATATGATATTTATTAATTTTTAACATGTTTGTAATATTTTCCAAGATATATTTAAGTAATATAAATAGATTGAGATTTAATTGTATTTGACATAATACTTTCAATATTCATATTCAGTTATTAAATAAATATTGTTGAAAACTGTATGTATACATAATTTAAAAGCAGTGCTATAACAGTAAATCACCATTAAACATAAGTCATTTTTAGCATGATTCTGTATTTTAAATATTTAATTTTTTAGTAATTGTATATTATTTTAGTTGTTCACTGTAAATCTTTTTATATTATTATTAGTCACAGGTACAATATAAAATTATTATAAGCATAAAAAATACCTGCCCTATCAGTTTAAGCTTTAATTTGTATATCATGTCATTCCTATAGTATTACAAGAACAATTCTTGTTTATTTCTGTATGCTAAATTACCAAAATTCACAGTTGTAATTAATTCAATCCAAACTTTATATGTAATCAAATACTTAATCTTTTGTCAAATTATTTAAACTACATATCAGTTAATGTTTGTAATACATTTACTTAATATTGATAATTCTACTAATTTTAGCAACTATGAAAAACAAAGATTAGTAGACATGTAGCATGTAGAAAATATAAGATTATTCATGAAACAATAATCTTCAAACATATGCACTATTATAATATTGTGCATTTCAAGATAATTATTTTGTAAATATTGTTATTGATGTTAAATCTGCATCTTAGGTTGATATCTATAGTGATCACATTATATAATATTTATAGAAAACTATTTCATATTATTGTGATACATATTTGTATTCTTATCAGCTCTTGGAATCAATTCCTTGCATAGCTTAATGCAATGATATAGTAGCAAACTCTATACTTGAGATCTTTGGATTATAGTTCCAGTTCTACCACATCTGTGTTAGACATTTTATGAACTCCCAAGTAGTAACTATTTGATTATTTATTTATTCATTTAACACACTTGTAATCAGTGTCTGTTTGTTTATATCACTAAATTAAAATGTGGTCAATATAATATTTTTTTTAAATTATTGCAAATTTTTAAATTTTTTCCATCAGTTTCACAACCTGTTTCGCACGATATGTTGGCACTTAATATTCGAGAATTAGTACAAAGTTTTCTAGTTTTTCATGTCTGTTTAAAACTCAGGTTCATTTTTCATTTAGTTTGCAGAGTTTTACGTCAATTGAATCCCATCTTTGTTCAATATTTTCTATGCAAAAGCAATCACTATGTCTGTTGACTCATTGGCACTCAGATTACTTTCTAATGTCACAACATAATGGATTGGGTCTGACTTTCTGCGCAGTGATATATTACCTTTATTTAATATAATTCTCAGTATTAATGTAACTTTCTATATTTGTAGGAGAATGATATATCTTTTCTTTAAAGTAGATTTTGGGTCTAAGATCTTTTGTTTTATAATTTATAACTTGATGTTAAAATTTTCATTAAAATCTTATAATGTGTAAAACAATTCTGCCAAAGTCTAACCTCTTTACATGTACATTAAATACACTTACTTACCTTGAAATATCTTTTACTAGAAATTTTGCCTCCTCACTCTTGACCTTGGAAGAAAAAAAAGTTTAAAAAAAGAATCAATTTTAAAAATATGATGCTTTTCATAGCAATGATAAAGTCTACATAATAATACTTTTGTTTTTATTGTTATTGTTAATGCATAGTTTATATAGCGCTATGTTAATAAATTGTAATTGTAAATTAGCAATCAGGCTAATAATGCACATGCGCTTAACAGATTTTAAACTATACATTAATGAATACTCTCATTCTCAAACATTTGCCCTGCATGGTTAAATTAAGTGGCAAATTCTAGAGTTCAAGGCCTATAGATCATGATTTCAGATCTGTCACATTTAGAACTCTTGAGAAATTAACCAAAAAATTATTTTTTTAATGTAAAAATTATTTAATGAATATGTTGATTGATACAGTTGTCTTTCACTAATAGACATTATGATTTTTTTATTATAATTTAATTTGTGATTATAATATGTTTGGATAACATGATGTACTCTTTGGCTTTATACTAGATAACTCTATCTCTAAAACATTTTGATAGATTTAATCTTATTAAGGACACACATATGCATACATATATAAATTAAAAATTGTTAAATTGAGTTTGTTTTAAAATCTCAGTTGTAGCTAAAATAATTCAACTTCTACCAAAATTTTACTTCTGTTAATTTTAATCTAAAGTTTCTGATTAGAATCATAGAAACAATTACAAAAACATCATTTTTTTAATATTTGTTTATTTACATATCTATCTGTACATATAGGTAGATACAAATAGATATTTTTATTTCTCTCACACTTGTTGCTAACTATTAGATGCTTCTACTATCTCACTGTTACTTTTGAATATAGTTTTATTTATTTTATTATTAAAAATGCTGAAAAATTACATATTTTGAGTAGTTTTTATTCCAAAATTTCTGTGATTTGACTTCTTGCATCCAGAATATCCTAAGAGATATTAAATATACATTTTATAATTAAATAAATTAATCAAAATGTGATGATATAAACTCAAATTTGTATTATCACTTCTACAAATACTATCACATGCATTTATATTTCCTATACATTATAAGTAATCAAATTATCTATTATTATTCTTAGTAATATTTATTTCATATTAATTTTTTATCTATTATCTTATTTTTAATGATAAATTGAAAGGAAATATTTTATTTTATTTTATTTATTGTGCTGAATTGCTGTTTTAATTAAATCTATTTCAGTATTTCTTGTAACATTATTTTATGATGGAAGTACTTTTATAACTCTATTACTTTCTATTTAAATAACTATAAATACTTTTCTCTAGCAAAATGATGCTTTATTCAATCATTTCTATTATGCATTTATAATGTTTGTTTTTTATTTTACATTTTCAAAAAAATAAATTTTTATTAATAATAAAAAAAACTACATACTAGTTTACCAATAATAATATTTAATTGCCAAAAAAAATCATAATTTATAAACATAAAATAAATAATAAACATTTCTATTATACAATAGAAATAATTGAATGTATTAAAAACTATAAATAAAGAATCATTAAAGAATCAATAAATATATATATATATATAGATAAATATAATTTTTGTCTTAGTTTTGAAAGATAAAAAGAATTATAGTTGCTAAAATATAAAAATAGATTTATGCAAATTAATAATAGTATTACTAAAAATTATCAAAAGAGTAGTGCAGTGTGACAAAAAAAATAACAAAATATGTTTAATTAAAAATTGCCAATTCAGTATGTTTTAAAATTTTTGACACAAATTTTTTTAACAACACAACATTTTGCTTTAGCATATTATTAAAAATAAAAAAGATTAATGTCAAATGTAGTAAAATTAATAATGTGAATAAGAATAAATAAGTGCATATTTATAATAAATAGGAAATATAAATATATGTGATTGTTACTGTAGAATTTGTGATAAACTCTGATTTTGTTGTTCTCATTAGTTTAACCTATTTATTTAATTATAGAATTTATATTTAATATTCCTGAAGTTGATCAGCAAATAAGAGATATGAAAACATACAAATTTTGGGATAAAACATATATATAAAACATAAACTTTCAGTATTTTCAATAAAAGAAACAAAAAAGTATAAAAACAAATTAATAATACTGTATTATATATTTTTATATATTTAACCATATATTTTGGATTTGTCCATATATATATAGTTGTTTATTGTCATTATCAATATTACACTAATGTTTGAATGAGGTTACACATGTCATTGTCCAGATAGCAAATGTAATTTATAATTATATTATAAAGTTGCTTCTGAATTGATTTTTATTTGATAAAACATAATATCAATTGCATGTCAACAAATGTAAACTTCAGTATTTAATGAATTTTATAAATTAATCTGAATAGTTTTCCATAATAATTATTTGAATAACCTATTATATTCTGCCAAAAGGTTGGTAAAATCTTGATAATAACAATAAGCAATGTCAAGCATTGGTGGTTGAGAGGTCAGTACAGTGGGTTTACAAGCAGTTGTCCTGGGTTAGCAGGTTCGCCTCCCGGTCAATGCTATGACACATGAAAAAAAACAATAAGCAATTATATACATGAATTAATCTGATATATTTACATCTTTTATGCATAAAATTTTCACTTTACTATAATCTTATAGCAAGTTACTCATGAGATCAAATGTCCAACCTATTATCAGGTTGAATTTAAAAGTTTATTCCAATGATTAAACTGATACATCTTTTTACCTTAACTAGTTTTTTTTGTTTGTACTTCCTTACAAAATTATAAATAATAATGCTCTGCATGATATAAGCCAATGTAAGAATGGAATTACCAGCTAGCACTATGGGATAGAGGCTAGACTGCAACCGACAGCCTTTTCAGATCATTTTGCGATTATGGCATCCATAGAGCTGAACAACTTTCAACAAATTAAAGTCAACCGGAGTCTCAGAATGTTCACTAAAACCAATGCCACTGAGGCATTCTTCTCGGAGGCCTACATTCTTTTTCACAAGGTGAACCTCATATACCTACACCTGGTCGAGGCCTGGACTACATTTATAGGCATTATTCAGTCGCTGATTACTCAATACACCTTCAAGCTTAAGGGAACAACCACACTGATGCATGAATTAGACAGTCTTAATTGGAAAATTAAAAACTTCAATGGTCAGGATCACAACATTGAATACTTACTTGAGTTAAAAGCTTCATACAGATCAAAACAATCAGCAGTAGCAGAGATAATAGCTACAAAAAATGCAAAGAATTACCTGCCAGCTCAACATTGCTGGACCTGGGGCTATCTCAGGTGGGCTCTGGGGGCCAGAAAGAAACAGGAGGTTCCTACTTCATTGCTCATCAATGGTGGTAGCCTTACTTGTGCGAATATGATTTTACACATAGAGAACCACTTTCAAAACCTTCTCTTAGGTCACCGCACAAACCCTGCCTTGGAGTGGGTGGGCACAACCGGAGAGGCAGATCATGGTATTACACTCCAAGACATCACCAGTAGGTTGCAGGGTCTCCCTGACAGTGTTCATCCTGGGATTCATGCTATCCTGAAGTTTGTGTTCACTCACTTAATTTTTTTTACTGCGAGGATTATATTAAACATGTTAACCTACCTCGCCATTGAAAGGAGAGTAATTCCTAACCTATATCCAATCGCCATGGTTCCATTCATTAAAAAGAACCGGGATCCTACCTCTCTTAGCAGTATCAGACCAATATCGATGACACCAATTTTGTTCAAAGTCATGGAGGGTATAATAAAAGAAAAAATTCAGAATGCCATTCTACAGGATATATCAGCCTCTCAATATGCAAGGAGGGGATCATTGGTGCTGACTGCAATTGGCGAAGTGAAAATTCTGCTTGATCACATTAGTTCTAACAGAAAATCCCAGCCTGTGGCAGTCCAGCTGGATGTGTTCAATGCTTTTGATACAGTAGATGTCAACATTCTTCTTGAATTGCTATCTCAGTTGGACATATCAAAACAGATAATTCAGATATTGGACAATCTCCTGAATAATAGGCATATTCATATTTCCATAAATGGACATTACTCAGATGGATTTGGCCCTTCAAGATCCATACCACAAGGTTCACCGTTGAGTGGTCTTTTATTCATAAAGTGCATCGACCCTCTGATTAAAGAGCTGGATCAGCTTCCAGGTATATATGTGCCCCAGCTTAAGAAAAACATCAAGGTTTTTGCATACATGGATGACATATTTGTGATTCTTCCATCCTGTAAATATCTGAAGACACTTCATTCCATAATTACCAATTATACTAAAGATTATAAATTATCCATCAATCCTCACAAGTCGTCATCCTGGTGCATCAACACTGGTAGGAAAATACTATCCAATTTTTTAGCGGAACCTCAGTGTTTTCTGGGGTTTCTTATCTTCAAGTCACAGACTGCTATGTCTGTCTGCCTACAAAAATCCATCATAAGCAATGCTACTAAGGTGGTTCAGTCACTGTCAAGGACATACCTGTCCCTACAAGGGAAGATTGCTCTTATTAATATGAAGATTATGGCGAGCATAAATTACTACCTTCCAATAATGTCAGTTACCAAATCATTCACCTTACAGATTCAGAGGCTCTGTGGTCAGCACTTATGAAGAGGTCAGACCATTGCAATTAGCATCCGCAGACTTCAGTTTCACAGGAAACAGAACGGTATGGGTCTCCATTCAATACAGACAATCAATTTCCAAAAAGGGCATTCACTTTTAGTAAACCTGGGGAAAAAATACCCTCTATCAAATATTATAGAGACTGTAATACCTACTGACAGACCTCCCCCCAGTAAACACACATGGCTTGACACCATTATTAAACAACAATCTCTATACATCGGGCACTCAATAACAGGGTTTAATAATAAAATCAACATCTGGCAGGCACATTGCCTGCTGAATCCTGTTAATACAGTTATTTATGCTCACCTAGGGTGCAGCAATCATAAAATCACCTCAATATTTAAATATCTGCTACTGGAGCCCAAACTTTTGGATTATCTGATTAAGGTGAATATGGATTCCATGCCAACTAATACATTCTTATAATACAAGCGGTTTCTAAATAAAATAGACCCTATTTGTCATGCCTGTTCTAGAGGAGAGGAGTCCTTTAATCACCTGTTAAATGTATGTCCAGGCTATAACAGTATTCGAAGAATTATCTCTCAACACTGCATTATAGCAGTGGATAAAATCCTGGACATCAGGGGTTGTCTCTTCTCTGGAGACTTTACAGTAATCAAGTTATCAATCTTCCTGACATATGCTTTTTGGTACACAAGATGCAGGACAAAGTTCACACAACCAACACCGGATCCCAATGCTATATTTTGCGATAAGCTCAAAGCTCTTCAAGACAAGGATAAGATACTATCCTCTAGATTTTTGTTTAATAATACATGGAGCCTACTAGTATGGCCTACAGACTCTACATGAATTTTGGACCTGATATATCCACATTGTAGTGTATTGTAGAAAAAGTAGTCTGTGTTGCAACATGTCAGACTCTTCTAGAGGGGCATTGATTTCACACTACATCTATCCCAGCTGATAAGTTAGCATTATTGGGTCATTCTTTGCACTGGCAGGGGTGGGCAATGCCAACTAAATAGTACGTATTTGCTCATTTTATAACCTGCTAGTGCGGAGAATGGCTCTTGCATACTTTTTCCAGACCAACACCAGCAATGGATGAGCCAACATTAACAAAGTGTTTTTATTATGCATCTGTACAATTTTATAATGTCAATAAATATATTTTTTAAATAAAAAATAAAATAAATTATGTAAATCTGTTATGTTCAATTTGCCTCATTGGTGCATGGATATTACATGACTTCTACAACAAATGACAGTGCAATATATTTATGCAAAACTGAAGCTTTAAATATCATTTTGCTTTCATGTTTTCTTTATATTATAAAATTTCTAAATATAGACTATTAATCTTGATTTTAAAAAATTCATGTTGGAATACAGTGCTTTTTCTGCCATGTATATATCCTGGGTTCAGATCTAGGTGGAGTAAGCTTGAATATTTTTCTAATATAGGTATTTTCCTTTATTTGGGTAACTGGTATTTATTCAATCCACATATTCATTCAATATTAGATAATAAATTTGTATTTAATTATATTTACCTAAAGGATAGAAAGATGGTTGAAATCCATTCAAATGCTCACCAACTGACATTTGGCAAGTCTGGTAAGTAATATCTTTCATTTTTCTTCTATGACTTGTTAAATAATTTTTTGTTCTGCAGTGGACTACATAATAGATGTTTTACTTTTCTATACTTAAAAAATATATGTAATTTATTATTTTTTTAAAAGCACATTCAATTTGAAAATTGCTTAGTTTTAAAATTTTATTTAAACCTGATTTTAAATTATTTTCAGTACACTAATATAGATTCTAAATTTGTAAAAAAGGAAAAAAATATTGTAAATAACATTAATTTATATTTGCAAAAGTAAACAATCATTTGGAAAATATCTAAATGTATGTCAGTTGTGTTTCTTGCTTGTTTTTTGTTTTTTTTTAGCGATATTGAATATCTAATTTTTAGAAAGAAAAAAACAACAACTTACATTTCGAAAATTGTATAAAACCTAGACAGTAATTTAAATAAAATATTTAAAATAAAAAAAAATCAATAAATAAACAAGACAAAAACTGAGTGAAAAATTTACAATATTATTATTAATAATGAATTTAATTAAAAATTTTATATTTTGCAAATATTTTAATAAACAGACATATTTAGCATAAAGATTAATAAAATATTAAAGATTTTAAAACTTCTCATTCGATAATTTAATATACAAAATTAACAAAGTGTATGACACACTTGAATGTGAAGCTATCAAGATACACAGAAATTATTACAGCTAAGCGCTTTCGAGGCCCCACAGTACCACTATGAATATGAGGCAAAAGGCCTCGAAAGCACTTAGTGTGTAATAATTTCTTTGTATCTTGATAGCTTCACATTCAAGTGTGTCATACGCTTTGTTAATTTTATAAAGATTAATATTAAAGAGATCAAGCCAATGGTAATATCCAGAATATAATAAGATTGGAAATGAATTAATAGAACAATGCAATCATTTTGAGTTTCTAACTCAAATAAATACTAAAAATATGAACTGTGAAAGGAAAATATGCAGAAAAATTAGCTATTGATAAGTGAGGATTTATTAGAAGTAATCATTTTTAATATTAAAACCACAATATTTTAAATATCGCCAAAAAATTATGAAATTCTATATATAACAAGTTTCCCTATACATAATAGATGTTTGGACTCTTTTAGCTTATGTTATTAAGAATGTGAAGGTATTTGAGATAATATATAAATATTGTGACCTTTAGCTTTTCCTTGAAGCTAAATGCCAGGGCATGACTTATGTCAATATATATATATATATATATATATATATATATATATATATAGTCATTGCTATAATTATATATATATATATATATATATATATATAATTTTATAGCAAATATATTTTTGTTAATGCCTTATAATGCTATGATTTTTCATATAAAAAATTACTATGTCAGTATACTTGTAAATTTTGTAGCTGTAAAATAATTTTTTCAGCTTAACTTATAATATTTTAGTCTTGAATAATTGCTTTTTATGCCCAAAATATTTAAATTTTGAATAGCTGATAAATTAAAATGATAGGTAATGTATTTTAACATTTAATAGTATTGATTTAGTCATAATTTAACTGCTAAAATGTTTTAAAAAGATAATATTAATCTTAAGTTTAAAAACTAAGTTCAAACTCTATATTTAGGCTTGCAAATAATTAAACTGAATTCATAATGCATTAATCTAATTTTAACACAAAATATTATAATTAAGTATTTTAAATTTATTTACTTACAAGCAGCTTAATAAAGTCAATAATAATTAAAGATAGGATATAAATAATAGACAAATGAATGCCTGGATGCATGAATAAATGTAGTCTTTAATATTTATTTGGTTTAAAGTATTATTAAATGTCTAATTTTAAAAGACAGTATAAAATTACATTTTGAGAAATTTATCTAGTTTTTAAAGGAATGATAAATTAACAGTGTTAAACATTATGAATAATATCTTTACTTTTAAAATAATATAAATTTCATTTATATAATATTTTATTTTATTCTTATGTTTAAATTTATATATAATAATTGTAATAAGAATATATTTAATTTTATTTGTCTAGACAAGATAAAATAATTGATTTATTTTAAAAATTGAATACTAATTAATTAAATTTTAGTTAGCAACCTTCCTCGGTTTCAGTATGATGTGAATTCAAACTAATAAAGGAAAAGGGACATAAAGTTAAATGTCAATAATCAGTGTTTTAAAGAAGTCACCTGACCACTACTATAAATAGGTGAAATTGACACCTACAGACCCTTTAAACTCTTCTTTTTAACACTCTATTTTTGTAACCATTCTTTTTTATTGCATTTGTTTTTTTAAAAACATTCAGTTTAATTAACCAGGGTAATTTTATTTAATTTTTATTTTATTTTTTTAGCTTAAAATATGTTAGGGTAATTTTTAAATTATCTAGGCACAATGTCTGAATATAAACTTCAAAAAACAAAAATTCTTCATTGCAGCCAGCTTTATTGGTAAAATTAGTTAATAATGATTATGTTTAAATTTGGAATAATTATACATCACATATTAAGAAACTTCTAAAGACATTATTGGTATCATTATAACAAAGTACAAACTATTATCAATTTCAAGACATATTTGCATGTCTACTTAATATTTAAATTTGTTGCAGAATATTGGAAATTGTCAGCAGCAACAATATTTTTAAATGCTTTGAATAACTTTATAACATTTTTAATAAAAATAATTGTTTGTAATTTATTATCTGAAATTAATAATTTATTATAGGTAATGAACTTTATAATTTCAGTTTAAAAATGACATAGTGTATTACAAGTACATAATCAGTTGTTTATAAAATCATTTTCATATCTATGAGAAGAAAATATTGAACTTTATAATAATAATATTTTGCTTTAATAGACAATTAATTGTATTGTTATTTTAATAAAAAACATTATATCATCTTATAACAACATAAAATATTGTTTGTTTGTTATGACTGTCTGTTTGCCCAAAGAGGCAAAAAATCAATTTTTTGGACCTGAATAGATAAAGTAATCAACTTGCATTATTAAGGAATTCATAACAAATATCTAAAATGTTAAAGTAATTTATTTATATCAGAAATGAAGTATTAAAATGATTCTGGAAAATATTTTACTTGAATTGACTTTAAATGACTTTGCTTGTGATATTATTAATTTTATCAAAACCTGTGAACTTATTCTCTCTCTCTTGGTGTTGCTATGGAAACCACTGCTATAGTTCATTGTCCTATTTGAAAGAAGTATTTCTCCTGCTGAATACTACTTTTGACATTAATAAATAAAATATTTTAAAATATTAAAATTTGAATGCTCAAATTGTATATGAAAAAACCATTTTATTACAGTTTAATAAATATTTGGAGTTTAATCCATTGACACTTGCTCAATGAATGGCTATATTTACTTAGTTTGGTAGTATAATTTATTTAAAATTTTACTTAAGGATAACTGTGGAGTACCTCTACATTCTATATTTTAATTAAGATATATTTGTGCTGAATATCTTTGTTGTCCACAGAACTTTGTTGCTGAATAGACTATTCCTGTTCTTTCTTAGTTGTTAATTGGTAGAAAGCAGAAATGTGTGATCTTTGTGTTATTTATTTTAGAATGCTAAAGGGTTCAAATTTTACTTATGTTTATAATTTTGCTTACAAGGGCATTATTTTAAATGCATATATATAATTTTATATGCTATTTTAGTAAAAAAATTGGTCAAAATTCTCAGACTATCAGTGTATGATATTTGCATATTTAAAATAGTATGCTTCCTTTTTTATATGATTCATTTATTTATAAAAGGTATATTATTATGCTGATCCAGTTTAAGTGGATGTATATTTCTATTATTTATTTTATTGCTTATGTCCTAATATTCATCAGATTATATTTAACATTAATTATTATTTATAATCTTTTATATCTATTATAATATGTTGCTTAGAGATTTAGCTTATTCTCTCTCTCTTTATTTATGAATGATTATTTTTGCCAGTATTATTAGATATTGTAGTGTGCATCTCTCATTAATTTTTCTAACTTATTTTTAAAAAGATAATAGAATTAGTCTCTTTTATATTTTTATATTGAAGATTGTAGCTTAGACTTGCTCTAATTTAACACATCCCCATTCTCATTATTCTTTGACTAGTGACAAAGTCTTAGATTATTTTCTTATTGCCTTCAAAAGTAAGTGCCCTTATTTTGAATTATGCCATCATGCCTTTACTTTGCCTTTTCTTAGTAATTTAGTTTGTTGTTGAATATATTTTGAAAAGCATATGTAATATTTTACCATGATTTTCTCTGGCAATTATAATTGTTTTATGACAGTATTGAGGAATGTCATCCTTACCTCTTTTAGCATTCTTGGTTTATTTAGATGTAAGTTACTTATTGTTAATGTGTAAGTTCTGTATTTAAGCTTTGCTGAGTTATGACATAAATATGATAAATAATTCATTTCAAAATTTTAAATTGTATCTTAAGCATAAATAGACAATATACAGCTCTCTTATTACTCCTTCGTTACTAGAATGGTAAACTTGTATTTTAAATAAGGTTAAATATTCATAAAAGAGACATTACTCATTAAAAATATATTATCATTGTGTGAATGATTTAATATGTGAGAAATTTATTAGAATCTAAATTAAGAGAAAGTTTCTTTTGAAGAACCAGATTATTTTTTAAAATCAGTTGTAACTTTAATATCTTCTGAGATAGTTTTTAAAAGGGAAGTTGTATTCGTAGAAACCCTTGGCTTTGTGAACCTAAAAGATGTGATATTTGTGACATTATTATTTGTATTTGTTTTCCGTAAAATAAATATTTGTTTTTCTTATTAAGAAATTTCTTATAGTCAATTATTCATATCATCCACTCATTAATCAGAAATCTAAACCATTATAAAAGTATCATAAATTAATTTTAAGATTTAATCATAAGAGTAAATGAACACTGAAACTGATAAGAATCACTTCCGGCTTTCAAACTTATTATAAACCACCGAGTATTATAAACGATTCGATGATTTTGCTTCTCGGAAAACGGTCCAGAACTGTATTTCCGGTCTTGAACTTTTTATGAACTCATTAGCAATAAAATATGCAATTATTTTTACTTACTTAATGTAAAACTTTGAATATATATATTATAAAATTATGAATATAATCCTCAATAATACAAAAGTGGAAATGACATTTTCAGTGTTTTATTATATTCTTTAGTTTCAGCTGTTAAGATTTTGATTTTTAATTAATCATTTACATATCTGTTTGTAAAAATCTTAAATTTTTATTTATTTTCTGGTGTTATTCTTATTTTCATTTCATATGATTTAAATTTGTTTTGTAAATTTGAACAAAATGCCTAATTTATTTTCTTTTGAAAAAAAACTATTTTACTGCTTGCTTTAAAACCTTATTTATTCAAGTACATCCATTTAAGAGAATGTTGATTCTCGTTCTTGTATTTATTTGCGCTGCACTTTGGAAAAATAAAAAATAAAAAGGAAGAAAGAAAGAAACGTTACTTTTAATTTTTATTCCTTCTTCTTCTACAACTTCTAATTTTACGAAATCAAAACTTTATTCTGAAACAGAAAAAAAAAGTAAAGAAATGAAAGAAGAAAAGCTTTTCAAAGATTTAAAGTAAAAAAAAAAAAAAATGAAACGGAACTAATCTATCTGTTTAAGAGAAGATTCTAGCATGATCAATTAAAGAACTAAAATTAATGATGACCAGATAGATTAGAGTCACTTTTACTTATTTCTCTTCCTGTCATTTTTTTTTTTTCCAAAATAAAGTCTAAATGTTAGATTGATACTTTTGATATGGGTGATTGATACTAAAACTAAATTTTTAATTTTATGCTATGTTTATATTTACATATATAAGTGATTGATTGATCGATTACTGGGGAATTCATAAGTAGATCGAGCACCGAAAGTGATAGAGCCAGAACCGGATCCACATGCCTTGAATTCTAAAATCTATTACTCTACTACTATACTAAATCACGTCAAAAAAAAAAGGTGATAAATCACGTTGAGTAATTACAACTGTGCGTTTCCTCAATATATTAAAATAAATAATAAACCTATGTTTAAATCTCAAAATATATTTTGCTCTCACAGTTATAATTTAATTCTATTTAAGAAATGATTCAACTTAATTCATAATTTATACACTTGAAAAAATTACTCAATTGATAAAAAAAAAAACCCCAACAACAACACCCACTAACAATGATTCAGTTATAAAGAGTGGGAAAAAATTTAATCAATACTGATAATAAGAAAATTATTATCTTTTATAGATATAGAGAAAACAAAAAATATTTTAGGCAAAGAGGTTTAATTCATATGCAATAAAAATAAATAAGTTCTATGAAATACAATTACTGATAAATTAATAATTGAAAAAGTTTCTTAGGGTATAATGATTAGTGTGTCTCCCTGCCATATTCATAAATTGAGTTTTAGTTTATGTTAGCAATTCTTTAAAATGTTTCAAGACACAAACAGATTTAGAAATTTTTTCAGGTAGCTAAAACATAATTAACCCAGCTAATCATTCATACATGGTATCTATTTATTGTTCACTAAAAGATAATGGTTAATCTTAATTGGCCTGATGAATGTCAATACAAAAATCTACAAAAAATACAGTATATATATAATTACATGTTGCTCTACAAAATTTTACAATGCTACTACATTACAATCCATAATCTCGAGCATTAAGATGTAGCATTGGATGATCATATCAATTATAGAGAATCAAGATTCTTTTATTCTATTATCTTCTTCATAAAAAGTAAATGTGTGGTTAATCTATCATATTTTTTCCATAATCATTACTTTGTCCAATAACATAATCTAAAAAAAAACTTGATTACTTGTTTTTTGATAATTATATAAATTATTTTCTTGATTATAAATGTCCGAATATATCAATTATTATAATTCCAAAAGCACCAAGATTTTTTGGCTGACAAATGGAATTAATCTTCTATTTGTATTTGTTTCATTATTTTTGCATTTAATTAATTATAAGTGAAAGACTCTTAATAATTTATATTTTGTACATTGGATGATGTAGATCAAGTGTGTTCAATCATTTGACATATCTGGGGCATATTATAATTAATCAGAGGCCACACATTAAATATACAAAAATTATCAAAATAAATAAAAAACTGTTTGTGCATAATTTTCATGTTATCCACCATGATAGATAAGCAAAAACAATTTTATACAATAATCTTACTTAGTTAATAAACAATTCAAAATACAGCAAAACTCTCCATATAGTAGTGCCATCTTGTGCTAACAAGAGCAATCAATGGATGCCAGAAGGCTTGTGCATAAAATCCCTATCTAGTGCCTACTCATCCAATATCCCCAGACTAGTTTCTGGCTTGTGGCCTTCATCAGTGAGGTGCCTTGGATCTGAGAGCACTGCACCTAGATCTTAGGATCTAATGCAACCCTCCAGCACCCACCTTTTAACTCTATTTAACTACAAAACTATGAGAATGAAATTGAAAACACTATTAATATTTAATGAGATAGTGATCATGTGATGTTTAGTGGTTAATCTTACTTAGTAAGTGATTCATTAGGAGAGTCTTTTAAAATTATCAAGCAGGTTCCAAATTTGTGATCATTAACATAGAAAATATACTTATTTAAATAATAAAACATCATTACTATATATATATATTGTAATGGTAAATTTGTACATCCATGCAACAAAATCCAATTTGTCAAGCATCAGTAGCTGAGAGATCAGCACAGCCAACTTGCATTCAAGAAGTTGCATGCAGACAGTTGTTGTGGGTTCACTTCTCGGACAATGCTTTAACATATGAAAAAAAATCCAGAGTATAGGTAAAACACATTAAAGCTGATTGAATCTAGATGGTGAGATCCAAAGTTTAACCAACATTCAATCCATTCATTCCTACTCCCTGATTTAATACCTTATGAATGACATTTCCTAAGTTACACATGAGTTCAATTTTTAATTGCAGGCCAGAAGTAGCAAAGGGTGAAGCAAAAGACTCGGGGATAACTAAGTTACTATTATATTAGTGGAATACACACGTGGCTAAGTGAATTAATAATATATTAATGATTAATCACTAAGTCTAACAGAAAGGTATTCATATATATAATCAAATGATGTACAAATAAATTAATATGAAGTTGGATGCAAATTGGTTTACAAGCAATAAAAGAAACAGAAACAAGTTATATTTTAAATAATAATTTAATAAATAAAATAAAAGAAATCAAAAATAAAACACACAATTATTATATAATCAGTCCATGGGATATTACACTCACAGGTGTTACATAGTTAATGAGATTGGTAGTTTCAGATTCTCTCATTAGATTTATTTAATAAAATATTCTGCAATGATCATGTTTACGTCTATGTTAATATGCCAAATCTTAGCTCATTTGCAGTCTGCCAAATCATATGAAACAATTAGCCAAAGCTACATAACTAAACATTCAGAGTTTCTGTGGCATCTGTCTATATATAACAGATTGAGTTGAGCACATAATCAGGCTCAAAGATATGCAGGTTAGCATGATAATCTACATTAAGGTTTAGCTTAATGCTGAATAATCATTTAACATAAGGGAGAGAGAACTGGTTTATTCTAGGTCTACTGACAAATGCTATGGCACATATTAAAATATCAATAAATATAGAGGGTGTGAGTAGGTCATTATTCACCAGTTTCAGCATCAAATGCTTGGTTTTCCTAGGACTGAATGACTTGTTATGAATATGAGAACATTAATACTTCAGTGAGTTATATAAGCTCTCAATAACAAACTGGACCATTGTGTTCCAGTTCTAAAAAACTTTGCTTTACCCTGAACTGAAGTATGAGGGTGATCACCACCAGCACTCATAAGAAAAACATACAGCAAGCAGTTAGTATACTACAGGTATTTTGTAATGACATAGTCCCAACCTATATATATATATATATATATATATATATATATATATATATATATATATATATAATGTAAATACATTTAACTTAATATGTCTTGAAATAGATAGCATTTGTTTGCATATCTATATAACCCAGTTTTCAAGACTAGTATCTTAAACATACTACTTACTGATTAAAATAATTAGTAACCCATATTAAGATACCAAACCTGCATTTCTATTATATATTAATCTAGAATGAAGAAAGCATATTTGAAAGGCAATCACTGAGAAAATATTATAGATATGCTTTAATAATATCCCTGTAACTAGTTCCTTATGATATATGGATTACATATGTAGAAACGTATAATTCATAACTATAGCTAAGCTAATTAAAACTTTATCTGGTATGTAACTAATTACTACAATATTAATACATAAAATTAATCAGTGTAAATAATAATAAGATCTCAAAACAGTGAGTTGAGAATAATAATTCAATTATTTAACATTTATTAAAATGAAGATATGAAAAGATATTTGTAAAGAAATGGACTAAAATTAGATATATAAATACTCATGGTTTTGAGTTATTTGGCATATTAAACATATACAATAATAAAACAGTAAAATTATGAAAGTAGATTGAAATAGAATAAATATGCATAAAAGGCCACAGCAACTTATACTTTAAATTATATTATTGCAGTGTGTTACATTTTAAAACAATGATTTTCTAATTATAAAGTCTTATCTTCAGACAAGATTGAGCTTTACATTAATTAGAGTTTAAGATATCCATTTGCAGAATTTAAAGAAAACAGATTTTAAATGTTGATTCTTATATAGCTAGCTTAGAGAGATGTTGAAAAATTAATAGTTCATAAATAGAGCTCTGTGACAATTAGAAATGTTACTGATTTTCTTCATTGCAGCTTCAGACACAATGGCTGGTGATGTTGGCACTGCTTTTTTTGGTGGATGTTTTGGCTTTCATGGGATCTTTTTATAATAATAGGCTGATTGCTGAGTGAGATGTTATTCACTGCATTTTACAGGACCATGGGCTTCCATTTCTCTGCAGGAAAAAGTGGCAAGTCAATGCCTTTTTACCCCACCATTTCAAAGATAAAATTGGTATAGATTCAGTTTGTAATTCTGTGTAAACAATACAGTATATATCTCTTGCCTACAAAAATTGCACTATTTATATATTTTTACTGCTGAACATCTGGTTATTTATCAGGTTATACACAGCCAGAAAATCCTTTGAAATCCAACCCATTTAATACTTAAATTCTAACCTTAATCTTGTGTCACTGTTTACATCTCAGTTTGCATTGTTCTGTATTTTATGACTTAGTTAATTTTGAAATAATATTAATTCTAAGAAATGTTATTGTCAATTTAAGACTATTAAATTAGACTCACACTATATCAGGACAACTGGGTGATCTAATTAAAATTGTTTACAACTTAAATTAAAAACTAAATTTATAATTAGTATAAAATAATTCTTCTACTATGTATGTAGGATGGTAGTACCTGGATTATACTCTATATATATGTGATTCCAGCAAAATAAAATACAGAATAGACTATATTTTAAATTAAATTGCTTTTTAAACTATGCGACTTTTAAAACAAACATATACCTGTAATATATACATATGGTGATCCAATTGGAGGCTTATCACTCACATATATAATCATACATATATAGTTGCTCAATGTTGTTTGTGTAGGTACTCTGAGAGGGTTTTAATCTGGCATAGGTATAAGTGTGAGGGTAAAATAAGTGAAACAGGCAAGTGATCAAAATTAACTGTTTCAATATATATATATATATATTAAAAGTAAAAGAAACAAAACTAGTTGGAAATTTGACAATGTATTTGAGTGCATATGTACACTTATTTTAATCACACTGCCACATATATTCACAAAACGTCTCATAATATTTTTAATCTGTACATTTTAGCATTGACCATATTATATAGCCATTTTAAAATATATATAGTTTTTCAGACACAGGTTAGATGCCATCATCTAAATGTTAGTTGTCTACAAAATAAGCCAGAAAAAAATTGTAATGAAACAAAATTATACACCCAATTATGTGTCAAATTGACAAGTTAATTAAAAATACAAAATGCTATAAGAAGGCTATAAAAATGATATAATAAAATAAAAACGAAACTTGAAACTTTAAAGTTAAAACCTAGTTAAAGATTATAATTGAATTTGGAAAATTTTAAAAAGATGATGCATTCTACTTTTTATATCCAAAATAACTAATATGTGTAATATAACCTATATAAATACATTGTATTTACATATTGGACTATTTCCATCATTTAATATTGAATATTGCTCTTAGAAAAAATTGGAGAAATCAGGAGGAACTTCATAGATAAATATATGAAAATTCTACTAACTGTCACCTTTGTCAAGACGGTTCAGTTTGTTAGAGCATTATCTGAAATATTCAAAAACCTAAGAGTCCAGGTTTAATTTCCATGGTAGTATTGTCACTGGTCATGACAACAATACCTGAATAAGAGACGGGAATAATACCTCTCAAAATGTTAAGTTATTACTAACAGTTGAATGTAACTGGATTATTTAAAAATAGTTAAATTTTTCTAGACATTTAATACTTTTACTATTAGATGTAGCCCAATATATAAATACAACTAAAATGCTATCACCACAAACCTTTAGAAAACATATTATAAGTACAAATTTACATATGTGTCAAATATACACATGCTATATATTAAATTTTTAATTATGTGTGTAAATTAATAACATATTTTATTGAATATGTTGTTCTGACATATATATGAATAAAAATTAATTCATGGTAAATAAACTATTGATATATGAAAAGAAAATTAAGGGAGTAAATAAGTTTATGTATTTAGCTTATGTTATGCTTATATAACTGGATTTATATTTTCAGTTTTTCTCATGTTAGTCTGATGATCAATTTTAGAAGAGAATCGCGCGCAACTTTTATTATTTACAAAAGTATCAAAGAATTAAATAAGTTTATCTTTTGCTTTGATTGAGTGAAGACTTTTGCAGAAATGAGTTGAAATAAAGTGTACTTTTTCAAATGATTGATTGGTCATAAAATTATACCACAAGAAATAAAACTTTTAAAAATAAAAACATCAAAGATTCTTTTACAAGGTGATCATAAATTAATTGAAATAATTCAATAATGGCATATATTTATTGGAAATTATTAGAAATAAAATCGTTTCTCTCTTTCTTTTAAAAGATGAATAATGATTTATGCAAATTCAATTGTTCATTATTAATTGGGTTGATAATAATAATTTTGCAATATGAAATACTTTTTTTTTAAAGATGACATAATTGCAAATCAACTTGGTCTTAATTCATTCAAATTTATTGACAAATTATAGATTTCTTTGTGTGGATTATTTTGGAATTTAAACTCTCAATCCATTTATTTTAACATTTCAAAATAAATAATAATATGATCTAGCAACAAAGAATGACTAGTGAAAGTCCAAAATTCTCTTTCTAGAAATAAACCAAAAAATCATTAATCCATTAGTTATATTTTTATTTATCATTGTCAAACTCACTCCACTCACAACTTTGATACCATCTATCTCAGATAAATACAATAATGATTATCACTAATCACTTTCTAAACTAGAGATTATCTCTAGTACAGATATAAACTTTAATCCTCAGTTAAAAATTAATATATCTGATTTTTTTTAATTTTAAACATACACCCACATGGAGTTATTCATCTTTCTCTTTCCCATGTGTAATATCTTTATAAATATATTAAACAATCTCCATACTTCCCCATTCTTTTTAAGTCATTATTGTTGACAAACCAGCTGAAAATCATGTGGATGAAATCATAAATAATCACAAGGAAAACAAGTTGTCTAGCTATCCCAAAATAATAAATGGAAAATTTTATCCAAGTATTTAAATATTAATAAAAATGAAACTATTGTGTCATAACATTAATTAAATTTCCAATTAAAGTCTGTGCTCATATACCCTATATATTACATATATAGACACAGGTATATAATAAGCCTGTGTTTCAGTTATTGCATAGTAGAAAT
The DNA here is from genome assembly GCA_028023455.1 of Epiperipatus broadwayi. Classification (NCBI taxonomy): domain Eukaryota; kingdom Metazoa; phylum Onychophora; class Udeonychophora; order Euonychophora; family Peripatidae; genus Epiperipatus; species Epiperipatus broadwayi. The sequence goes on along the minus strand of JAQFVV010006369.1, from coordinate 1,661,218 downwards.
GTCTGCCCATCCCTGGTATATGTATTAAATGGATTATGTCCTGTACATGAGGGGTCAGATTGACCTTAGGTCAACCTGGGTGTGATAAGAATCTCAGCCTCAGGGTGGCATTTTGGCATTCTATCATCAGATTTTCAATTGGATGGATGGTTGAAGAGTTGGAGTGTGGAGTGGATTGAAGCCTGTCCATTAAAGTATGAGAATTGGCTGTCTTAATATATATCTGAACACTTATAGCATATATGTGTAGAGATGGTAATTTGGACCAACTGATAATTGCTGGTTTAGCATGAAATACATATATTGGTGATTATTTAACTTTTCAACATATGTGTGTTCAAGTGTATCAGTGTTATGAGATAGAGTGGAGACTGGGTGGGTCGTGTGAAAGTCTGTACTCATATACCCTATATATTACATATATAGACACAGGTATATAATAAGCCTGTGTTTCAGTAATTACGTCTTTGATACAGAATGGTATTGAATAATAAATTAACCTACTTTCCATCTAAATAAAAAAAATAAAGTAATGAAAAACAACTTTCCAAGGCAATTACTGAAGTATCGGCCAATTTTCTGATTATTTCTAAGTTTTGAACTATATTTAATATTATTATTTTGTTTATATATATAAATAATTTAGTATATTTTATGCATTTGATAGTTAAAAGTTATATGCATAATATGTTTTGTTATTATAACTTCTGTGTGTATTGGAACAAAGTGGCAAGTTTGGTTTTTTATTAATTTAGAATATCACTTGATAAGTTAATTTTAATAAAATAAAATTTAAAAAATCATTATCGCCTGCAAATCAATATGAATGTCAATCCTAAAGAAAGTCCTGAAAGTTTTTTAAAAACATATTTTATAAAAATTAATATTTGTTTTAGGATTCTTGCATGATCGAATAATATCCAAAACGTAAATATGTGTGAGAAAACAAATTCATGTTATATAATATAAAGATGTCTAAAACAATTAATAATTATTTGTATTATTTTTATATTGTTTAATCATAACTTAATTTTTCATGGATATTCAAATATGCTTAATCAATAAAATAAATACAAACAAATATATTCTAATGTGATAAAATTTCGTTTAAATTTTAATTTTATATAATTCATCTTTATTTTTATATATGATTATTTAATTGCATGCAATAATCTCTACCTATATTTATGATTTTTCTTAAAAACATAGATTTAATTCATAAGTAATAAGAGAAGGTAAATATTTCCAGATTTCTGCAAGCACCCAAATATCTCCTATATAAGTATTAAAGTAATTAATAACTGTGATATTGATTAAGAAAAGATGACCATAATGACAAATATCCTCTGAAATTTTTAGAGCATAACTATATAAAACTTATAACTAAAAGAAATGTTGCCGATTTTATTTCCTAATATGTCTAACTATTGTTAACATATAAATTGTAATGATGTTACTGAACTAAATGCTTCTACTAATTATCATTCATAATATAAAGTATTATAGTGATTGATATTTAGGGCATATTTGAATCAATGTGTATTATAAACCCTCATTTTAAGATGATTTGAAGCCTTGGTAATTTAAAATCATTTTTGTTATATAATATATTTAAGCACCCCCCACTCACACACACACATATATACACACAGGTATAAGTTGGAAATATAAAACATTGCTATCGTTAAATTGCTTATTTAAAAAAAAAAAAGGTTTATTTTTTTCTTTATTACAACAATAAGACTTAGACTTAATTAACATATATACATATGTAAATGGTATCCAAATATCTCCTTCCCAGAATAATAAACATTACCATGTACATAAATAAAGTAATCAATAATTTAAAAACAATTATGGTATATATCAACCACGACTGCCTCCATCAGCAGATAGACATTCCCGTAATAAAAGTCATGTTCAACTGACAGCCTGGACCTGAAATAAAGAATGTGGACAATATAGAGATCCAAATGATTACTATATAATTTACTTATTACTATGTCATTTATCTTCTATCTTTTAAAGCATTTGAGAAAATCAGGTAAATCGTCTTTGAAGTGATATAGGACCACAATGATAAATGGATGTTGTACATGCATTTATATCTATGCTTACCTACACACATATACACATATTTGACTATTACAATATATATATTCTAAAAAACATTTAAAAATATATACAATTCATTTGCGTTTATAATGCTACTATCACCTTTTCATCATTCTCTTGAGCTTTTCGAATTTAAATAATATGTATAAAAATGCAAATTATTACAGTCTATTTTATTATTGGATGTGTACATGGATAAGCACAAGCGTAGAATGTCAGCTGAGAGATAAGAGTTTCTAGATTGAATATCAATCAATTACATATGGCATCAAACATCACATGACATCTTAAGCAACAAACTATTTAATTATCTATATAATTGTTTATCCTGATTTTTTTTCACCATAAATATTTTTGAGCATTATGCACTTGTCCAATGAATTATATCGTCTCATGATATGATCAGAATAAGAATTTTAATCTGGTCATTTGTGCTTCATAAAAATCCATACATATATAGGCAAGAAGCACTTAAGAGAAAAGAGATTCTTATTTAAAATAAAACTATTATTGCTAAATAATATACATATTCGTTATTTGCCATTTAGATTTTTAACGACCCATGCAAACACATACGCACAAATGTATATAACAATGCATTTTATACCGCATGAACTAGTTAACTTGAAGTACTTTTCTGAAGTATAACTTCAACATAAATCTTTTAACTGAAAAGTGAATAATTTTCTAGCATATCATATGTAAACATGCGAACTATTATAACAGTCTCTAAGCGTAGATAAAAACAGGCGACTCCGTTAAAGCCATTACCTACATACATGAAGGCGCAAATGGGATTCACTTGTGAATTTAAAGTATTATAATGTGTGGAAATACTTTTTTTTCTTTTTAACTGAAAAGGCATTTGCTATGACATGTAAAATAAAAATTTAGGTAGAATTGAAGATTAAATCAACAGAAGCATATATATTAGATTCTTTCTTATAATAAAGACAAAATAAATAGTGTTTTCTAAAGTCAATGACAAAATAAGAATAAATTTGAATTAAATATTCGGTAGTGGAATAATGTAAGAGTAGTACAAATAAAAGTAACTAGATTTATAAATGTATAACGTTTTTAGGAAATTATATATTTCTATATAGTAAGAAAAATTATTTAAAAGACACAAATTGTGTTGGGTCATGTGTATAGGGATATATCTATACATTTTATATGCCACAGTTGAACTAGTTTTAGCATCCTGTGCACTATGCAATGTTTTACTTGATTGCATCTTTGTATATAAACAATTAACAATATCTCAAGAAAATGAATGGTTTCTTATTGATGATGTAAGGAAAAAACACTGAAAAAATGTAAAGAATGTCAATCAAATATTATATGCCTTATATAGCTCTAACATAATGGTAGAATGGTACATTTAGGTGCTAAGAATCAATAGGCCAAAATACAATCTATTAATGCTATTACTCAAAAAGCACATAACTTTCCAAGTGACTAACCCTCTATTTTGCTTATGACTCAGTATCGGAAGTGCAAGAAAAAGATTGTGAGTACAAATATTACTGGAGTTTTAATCTCTATTTATTTCCTTGTATAGTGGGAAAATAATATATTTGAGCACTAAAAGTTTGTACACTGGGAAAATAATATATTTGAGCACTAAAAGTTTGTACACTGAAGTTGAAATCATTACTACTTTAGTGCTTAAACATCACTTGATCATCGGAAAAAGTAACCAGTAAATTATAGTGTTGTGATGAATAGGTGGTATATTTTGTGCTTAGTTCTAGCAGTAATTCTTTTCATCACATCTAAGCCTCTCAAGCTTTAAAGTTGTGACCTCTGCTATTATTGAATATACTATTAAAATGCAAAATGTCTTTGGACTAGGCATGTAAAGTGAATGAATAGTAACAAATTTTCTTTTTAAAAAGCCTATAATCAAGTTGAACATTGTTTTATAAGAGAGATAGAACTTCCTTAACATTACAAAGATTGTCTCACAGCTAATCTAAAAAAATGTAATCTTGTTATTTTCATTTGAAACATATAGCTGATGATAAAATGTAGTGGAGAGCTACAATTAGGCAAGGAGTTAAGGTTTTTAATACAGAATAATGTTACTACTGAATGCCAAATAAACATAATAAAATATCTGGACATACTTGTTATTTAAATATAATTTCTATAGTCATGAGAAAATTAATCTTTAAATACTTGCTTTTTGTTTTTTTTATCTTTGTATTTTTTTGGCTGTTAAAATGGTTACATTCATTTACAAGTGACTACTGATAATGAATCATAAAATTAATAGATATTTATATCAAAATCTGTCATAATCTTAAGAGTAAATAATGTATATATTAATATGCATGAGTATTTTTTGTTAAAATAATTTCAATCACTCTTACTAAGAATTAATTAGTATACTTTTTTAAATATTTAAAAATATGCATATAAAAATATTAAATGTTAGTCATAATTATGCATGTAACGTTCACTTTTTGTTGATAAAATTTTTTTTTTTTCATATGTCATAGCATCGGCCGGGACGCGAACCCACAACTGTCTGCAACCAACTACTTGCTTGCATGGCGGCTGCGATACCTCTCGGCTAACAACACAAGACTAAAATTATTTTTTTTTAATTAAAAACATTTTTACCACATTAAATAGTCTATTTATATAGTATAAACTATGTATGTAATATAAATAAAATGACTACCATCTGGTCTTATGCTTTTATGAATTTATGTGCATTCACCCATGAGTATTAGTTTAAAAAGCATAAGTTGACCATTTATACTTAGCGCTTATCATTATATAAGCCAACTATTGCCTACTTTGCTGAGATCAATGCTTTAACCTATTGTGCAACTAAATTTTAATGTAATAAATAAATTGTGTAAACTTATTTATTCTGTAATAGGAGCAAGGTAGAACCTCATTTTTAGCCACCTGTGACCTATTTCTAATTGCAAGTGGTTAAAAATAAGATTCTCTATCCTGCTATAAAATAAATAAGTTTACATAATTCATTTATTAAATTGTAATTCAAGCCCACAATAGGTTAAATCCCGTATTTCAACACAATTAGCAAAAGGTTACTTATATAATGACAAGCACTAGAGATAAGTGGTCCACTTATGCTTTTAAAACTAATGCTCATGGGTGAGTGCATATAAATTAATAAAAATGAAAAACTGAAGGTTAGTCACCTTATTTATATTAATAAACATGTTTAAAAATAATAATACTAAAATTATACTAAAGCAATAATATTATTTTTTAAAAATTGGGGAAAAAAAACTTATCTTTCAGTTTTTACTATTCAGACATAATATTATGTTTTTTTTTATTTCATATTACATAAGTTTATATATATTTAAAAACTTGAAAAAATTATTAAAACAACATATATTTGTATTTATAATTCTAAACATTTTTCAAAGTAATAAAACTATCTTTGAAACAAAAAACTTAGTTTAAAACTTATTTGTCTGCTTTAATAATAAAACAAACAATTATCACCCTGAAATCAAGTTAGCACTTATGTTTTCAAATTTTCTTATCTTTTAATTACCTCTCTTATCTTGACTGAAAAGCTAAAATATAGAATAATTATATTAGAATTATTAAATGTAAATTATAATCCAAAAATCACTACAATATTGCTATGTATTATTATAACATGTACAATTATATCAATCCAGTACTATTCTATGCTATAATTTGAGTATCATTTGCACCATGTTTCAATATGTAAATTAATGCACTATACAGGTGAAAGTCTGAGTTCGAATCCTGCATACATTATATATATGCAGATTTAAGCATGTATAGTGTATTAATTTACATATTGAAACATAGTGTGTCAAAGATCTGCCCATCCCTCGCATATGTATGTAAAAATGGATTATTCTCCTGTACATGAGGGGTCAGAATGACTAAATGTCAGCATGTGTAGGATGACAACCTTGGCACTAACGTAGGCTTTGAACATTCCACCATCAGATTTATAATGAAATGGAAGGCTAAAGAGTTGTGGGTTGGGGTAGTTTAAAGCCTGTCCATTAAATCATGAAGATTGGTTATTTTAATATAAAACTGAGCAGATTGTATATATGTGTGGAGATGGTAACCTGGACTAACTGATGAGTGCTGGTTTAGAATAAAATACGTATATTGGTGATTATTTAATTTTTCAACATGTGTGTGATCAGGGGGGGGGGTGAGCTATATGAGATGGAATGGAGAGTCGACAGTCATATGAAAGTCTGTTCGAATCCCTATGTGTTTGCTAATGTCCAGATTAATTAATAAATTAAATTTAAAACTATTCTGTTTAACACAACAAAATAAAAGATATACAAAAATATATTTCATCACAGCCAAATAAGAACAAACTTGGGAATATTAAAATATTTTTAATTATGCTTTTTTCCAGCTTAAAGTAAGAAATTAAATATAACAGATGGAAATGGTTTATCAATAAGTAGGGTTAGCAGTATGATCATTTAATATAACTAACACCAATTTAAGTATATCCATTGCTGAAATTTAGTATGAATCCAATTACTCTGTAATGTATGTTTGACTTTTTCAGAATAATGACTTTTTATGTATTATTTATTTTGAATAGGAAATTTCTTATTTTTATTATTATTAATTTAGCTTACTATTAAAACACTGATCAAGCATATAAAATAAATAAAACATTGTTAGTTCCAATTAATACATAGAGGGATAATGGAAGCTATTAAAATATCATTACCTATAAAAAAAGATAATGTTCAATGCCTTATTTATGGTTGTACTCTCCATTTTTACAGTATCATTATCAAGGGGGATATAAAGATGATGTTTTTGTTACTGCATGTAAAAAATTATTGTGAATTTTAACTTTTAGCCTTTTGTCATTTGTACATTTCACCAATTTTACCAAAAGATTTGAACTAAATATTGTAATATCACGGATCAGTTCTGTGTATGCCAAGCTAGAGTTTGGTGCTAAAAGAATTGGATATGGGTTCAATCCTTGAATACTGGACATCATGATGGGATGGATTGTGCTACCAACCTTGAATAAATAAATGTTACAATAAACTCAGGTCTCATAAATCATATTCTCACTAGATATAACCTGGAAAATATGTATATATGTTGGGCAGGAAATATTACCATAATGAACTATCATTACCACCAATAATCTTATAAATTGGCAATGGCTGACTGTATGCTCATTGCCAATCTATGATTTGGTCAAGAAAGAGTAAATTCCAGTCATTTGGCAATCCAAATGTTGCAAGTTCTAATTTACTCATGTGTAAATCCTATAATGAGTTGCACAAAAAATGGTATACAAAAATAAAAAGTGTATTTATTTTTAGGTATTACAAATTAAAGTGCCTTCAAAGTAATGCCCATTTGATGCAATATTCTGATCTAAACATGTTTTCCATTCGGTCCTAAAATTTTTGCAAAGTAATGCCTTTTAATACTTTCATCATTTTTTTTCACCTCTTTCAAGTCTGAAAAACATTTTTCTTTGAGGCATTTTGTATTTGAGAAAATAAAAAGAGGTTGCACAGAGTGAGCATGGGTGAATATGGCTGATGGATAGCTGACAATCTTTTTTTTACCTAAATTCTTGATTTTTTTGTGTGTATTTTTTAAAAGTATGGCATAGTTACCCATAGTTTTTTTATTCTCATCATATTTTATTTTCTACTTTAAAAAATATTTAACTTTTTTGTTTTAATTTTTTCAAGTCTAAATTATTTATATTCAAATTTGTGCATATATTTTTCAAATAGAAATTCCATGAACATAGCAAGTTTATAAAATGTAGGAATGTTTGATTGTGGATCAATGATGCCTCTAAATATGTGATAATTCAGATTATTAGCATTTCATTAATAAAAAGATATAGAAATAATTTTCATTTTAATCTTTGAGTCTTATAAAATTCTTTACACATTTCATGAATTTTCTCATCAGGTGTACAAAAAAGGTATCATCAATATAACTTCTATATATTATATTTGTATCATCATTTAAAATGTATTGTGTAATTATCTCTTTTATGTGAACTATTGCTAAACTGAAAATAATGTCATTGTTAAATTCATGGAGATAGCTTCCTTTTAAGCTTTTTAATGTTAAATATTGTTATAAATGCACCATCAAAAAAACTTCAGCATGTTATATTTCCATTATTATTTAAAATTTGATGTGTAATGGTGGACTATTTCTAAACTAGAAATGATATTAGTTGGTAGATTCATAGACAATGTTAATTTTATTTTACCTACATTTATTATAAGTTGCCTTTTTTGAATGCTAATACTACATTTTTCCAATGAATTATATGTTATTGCAAAGGATTGTATGGGTTCTATTGAAACCATGTAAATCATATAATTTTTGCATATTGAATGATGACATTCTTCTGGGTTTTTTATAGATGTCATCTTTATAGGCTCAAATAATGCATTACTGAATTCTAATTCATTTAGTAACAACTGAATTATCATTTTAGTAATTTTATAATGATATATTTTTTTAATATCCATGATTAATGATAAAAATGATCTTCTTTGGGTAGTCTTACATTTGGAAATATTCATGTGGAAAAGAATTATTTTCATTGACAATTATATTTTTTCTTGTATTTTTATAATATTGAGGTAGTTTTTACTTTTTTTACTTGAAAATTATAATTATTCATTCTTACAAAATATGATTTTCTTATCTATTGTTTTATTTATTGTTTTATTTTTGTTTTTGAATCTATTTTCTTTGTCTTCCTTTAAACCCATCATAATATTATGATTTAGAATTTCTCTATGTTTTTAATTGTTTTGTTTTTGTTTCATAAAGATGAATTACTGAGAATAGATGCTTGTTTACAAGTATTGCTTCTATTTAGTTTACTTTCAAAATCTGCTTTCATGTCCATGTTTATCTGTAATTGAAAGTTTAATCAGCTGTTGTCTAAATACTTAAGATTGTATTACTAAAATTGTTTCAGTTCCTCCATCACATCAAAACTTGTTATATTAATAACAATTTTTTTAGTAGCTAGGCAGTTTAATTTATTTTATATTTATACTTTAATATTCTGGTTTAATTTTTCATATTTGTTACAATTTATTACTTTTGCATGAAGTTTTTTTAAAGAAAGGGGATTACAGCTGTTTTTCATATTCTTTTAGTGTCATTTAAAATGCCTTTCTCTGTGTGTTGTATGGAGTAGTTTAAATGTATTCTGCAACAGTTGGAAAATATCTTATAATGAATGTATCTTTTTAAAAACGAACTCCTTCTTTCGGTCTAATTATTTTTTCAGACACTTTTAAAGACATTTTATATTTCCAGTTATAATTTATTATCATATGTAATATATATTCAGTTTCTTTGTATATATTTTAAATTATGAAATTTTAATTTTAAAATTTGTTCATAATGTTGCCTTTTATATATAAAATGTAAAAATACTCAATTAAAAATAAAATTGATACAGACAACTCACTATAATAAAAAAATATTTAATATACCAATCTGGCTTTCATTCCTTATTGGAATCTTATCAAGATGTTTCGGTTTGCAAAATCACATGCAATGCATTGCGGCTTCTCCTTTTTTGGAGTCAGGAATCTCTGAGCCACTATGCCCAGAGAAACCTGTCATTCTACTGCAACTCCACACAATTGACATTATTTATATTACAATAAATATAATTAATGATATACACACACGTATATAAAATATTTAAATTTATGACAATGATTTTTAAATATATATATATGCAAAACAATAAAAAAATTGTAATTCTAAAGTTTCCAATATACATAATATCCAAATTTTTGCATTAATGGTTATGTAGAGTAAATACATTTTCAGTCTTTGATAACTATCCAAATGCTTTTCATCTAAAAAAAAAAAAAAAAAGGGTGTGTGTGTGTAGGGGGGATAATTTGTAAAAAAAAAAAAAAAAACTAGTTATAGAAGTTTGACTGCATTGCAACCTATCTTTGAATTTTTTTACTGTTTACATTGTAATTTTTAGACATAGAAAAAAAAATTATGGATAAATAAGACCATAGATTCATTCCCAAAGTAAGAATTATAAAATTTCTCTGTTTTACATTTTGTCTTATGTCTGTCTTTTTAAGAACTCTATTTAATCTTTAAAAATATAGGCTTCTCATATTCAAATTTTCCAAAAAATTATTCTACTCATTCTTAACAAATATTTTTTCAACACTAATTAATCATATATCAACTTCCTTTCTATTTTTCTGACATATAACCATCATCTTTCTTCAGATAATTTTTCTAACAATAACTGTAAAGACATCCTAACTGTTTAAAAAAGTCTATTAGCCTCTCTGTTGAATTGTAAAACATATTTCAAATCTCAACTAATTCTTTTAAATCATCCATAACTTATAGATTTTATCATTCAACAAGTGTTTCATAATAGATATATACTTTATCCCATTTTTATCTCAATAACAATTTTTAAAAATGCATTCTTCATTATTTATCACTTCATTTTATTCCAATATTTATAATAATAAATTGCAAAAACTGATAATTTTAAAAAGATTTAAATTTTTTAAATATTTCTGAAAATATTTTTAATAAGTATAATATATATAAACAATATTATTTTACCAGAATATATAGACAATTATCAACTAATAAATCTTTGGTACAAAACAATATTTGTTACTTTGCAGGTTATGGATACATTGTATCTTTCTCAAAGCAAAACTATGGTAAACATTAGCAAATGCATTGGCATATCCACAAGTGTATAAACAGAAACCAAACTAGTCACTGAATTACCATAGATTAGCATATTTGCCTATGTAATTCATCTAGTAATTGGCTAAGTCATTAGCTTAAATGATCAATAAATTTTGCAATGTCAGATACTGTGGATAAATTTGCATAAAGTTAAAATCTAGTTTCACTCATCATGCTTATCTATAAAACAGAGCTAAAGGCAGTAGTGCTTATAGCTCAGTATTTGTAGACCATGAGAAAAAAAATCTGGTCATTCTTTTAAACCTGTTGATGTTAAAATCATTTGCCTAGAAAGTAATAATAAAAACTGTGAAATAAAAAAAGCTTGGCACATAATTAATTCTAAGAACTCGTAAATATAAGTGCCAATAACATTTGTCTTAACAAATACTGTTTGTTTAATAATGGCACAGCCCAATTGCTAGTCAATTTACACATGCAAACACACTAATCTAGAGCAATTAGCAACTCCATTGGTGCATGTTTATACACCTGCAAATATGCTAATGTATTTGCCAATGTTAACTGTAGACATGCTTTGAGAAAGATATGCTGTATCAAAAACCTGTCTCAGCAAAATAACAAATATTGTCTTGTACCATAGATTTATTACTGTAATAGTTGATATTGACTACATTCTCTGGAGGAATATATATATATATATATATATATATATATATGATATATATATATATATCATATTATACTAAGTATTAATTAATACAGATGAAACTGTTAGCGAAAAAAATTTTTAGTTGTAAAAGATTTAAATCATTTATTTTCTCTCATTCATAGCAGTTATGGTTATGACCTAGGTTTGAATTTAGAAGAGAAATAAATACTTTCTTTAATTTCTAATCAGGCTTCAGTAATTTTCCATATAATCAATACAGTTAACTATCTAACATTGTTTGGAAATAGTTGTCTACTTATTCTTAGCAAGAAAGCAAAACAAAGATAGAAAGTTGTGCAACGTTTCACCATGTGTCAATTAGCATGTCTTCACTGTTTCTATAAAGTAGAGGGTTAATGAAGATATCTTTTAGATACTCTTTTATATAATCTTCTTTAAATTAAAAAACAATAAATAAAACTCTACTATCAGTTTCAAGAATAATCCACCTTTCTCAGCTGTTTGAAATTTATTGGTACTTTTCTAATGCAAATAAATTTATATTTAAATATGAAGTCAGTTTCATTATGTATATATATGAGTAAAAGATTTCAAATGTTCTTATAGTTTTGCCTTGTGTAAAAATAGTTATCACATTATCTAAACGTTATTCTTACATACGAAAAATCCTAAAATAACATTACTGAATATATATGTATATTATGAGCAGTTAGACGCTTTAACATTTTATAAATTCGCAAATATTCTTTTACTAATAAAAAATTACAACATTAATAAAATATGAAATCTTATTCATTTGTAAAGATAAGTTTTGTTAAAGATAATTAATTGCAATTTAACTCTTCTTTAAAAAAAAAAAAAAAAACGAAAGAAAAATCTGATTTAACTTTTTTAATAACTAAAAAAAAATTTTCCGCCAACAGTTTCTTGTATATTGACTAATGCGCAATAAGTTACTATAAATAATTTTTTCATACTAATATTGAAAATGTATTCAAAAATCTTACGAATTTTTAAATCTTTTTTTTAAATAATCGCTATTTGCATTTTACTCTTTTAAAAATCTTTTTTCTAGCTTTTTAATCTTATCAAACTATTTTTTCCCATCTTCTTTAACACCGCTTATTACTAGGCAGCCTTTATCCGATCTAAGTTGCTAATCATTGCTTCAACGCAAGGACTCTAATCTTTATTTACAGAAGAGCCATTTTAAAAGTCTATTTCTTGCTTTATGCAGGCTCGAATTGTATTTTGTTGCCAAGCAAAATATAGATGAGTTTAAACAAACACTCATTTTCTAAGCCAAGGATTAAAGCTAAAGAAGAGAAACATTCGGGCTGTTATAAATATTGTTAGAGTTAAGCTTTTGAACAAGTATATTGATTGTATGTTATTCAAACATTATATTTCATTAGTAAGTCAATGTTTCATTTTAAATTTTAATAAAATATAGTCAATAATTAGTTAAAAAGTATATTATAAAACAATGAGTAATTATTTAAAGCTTAGCATTTTTCAAAAAGTTGTGTATAATTTTACATATTTATTAATTTCCAATCTTTTCATTTGCGCATAATAAATATAAATAGTTTTTTGATAATTTTATAAATATATATATAAATAGTTGTTGCATAGATTATTCCGAATAAAAAAATAACGAAACATATATTAAGTTTAAATTAATGATAATCAGTTGTTTATTTTTATTTGAAGCTAAACCTTAGTCTTAAGATCAGATGAGCCAATGTTATTATACCACAATATCGTTTGTTTTTTAGTTTCTTTTTTAATTTAATCTCTTTAACATAATATTGTTTTTTTGCTTTGTTATTTATCACAGTGATAAAGTGATATACCTGAGTACTAAAGATTTTGAGATTAAAGTTCTATCTGTTACTTCTGATATTCTACATTAGATGATCGCTCAACCCTCCTTGGTTTAGACACAGGGATAGAATTATAGGCAGAGCATAAAACGTTTCTGATCGAACTATTATATCAGATACTCAAACATAATCTTCCAAGTAACTAAGAATTTGTTTACTTTTTTAATGTCCGAATAATGATTGGTCATACCATACAGCATCCCTTTATTATAGTAGATATTAATATACTAAATAATGAGCGTAATTATATTAATAATATATGCTACTAAAATAACCTATGTCTTATTCATAGAAACATGCTGATTGCTTTAGTTATTGTAACAATTTATTTTTTAAAGTTATATCTTATTTATTTATTTATTTATAATTCTTTCAAACATAGGGAATTTTAACTCAGACTTTTAGGCACCCACCAACTATCCACACTATCTCATACAACTGATACACATGACCACACACATGTAGAAAAGATACATGTGTGTGGTCATGTGTATCAGCTGCTTGAGATAATGGGGATAATTGGTGGATGCTTGAAAGTGTGAGTTCAAATCCCCTATGTTTACAATTGGACTCCAGGTTTGTGAAGAGTGCCTGGTTTTCAAATATTTATAATTCTTTCATAAGCTATCATTTAAATTTTAAAATATTCTAATGAAATATAAAAGCTTGTATCTTGTCTGATCCTACATACAAAACCAATAATTAGTTAATTGAATATTAAAACCCAACCAACACTACTTAATAATCAACAATTATTGATTATGTGACTTTTAACAAAATTAATCTAGCATCTCAATTTAGAATTACATGATAAACTTTAATGAGTTTTGTATCTTCAATCTGCCTTTGAATGCATAAAGCATGGGAAAATGATTTTTCAAAAAATAAAGACTTTTTACAAAATAAAAAAATAGCATGTAACACATCAATTTTCTTTTCTATTTAACATTTTACATACTTTTTTAAATAATAAAATATAACATTAAACAAATATGAATGTATTATAGTGTAGAAACTAATTTTGAGTATTATTAAAACAATTCTGAAAATGGACTGTTGAACGCTCTTATTGAAAAAATATAGTTAAAAACATTTTTTGTCAAGCATTGGTGGCCTAGTGGTTAACATAGCTGACTTCCAAGCAGCTGGCCTGGGTTTGCTTCCCCATCAACGCATTTGACAATGAAAAAAAGAAACATGATCTTTTGAGGAGAGTATTTCTAATGCTTCATTAATATCATTTAAAAGCAATCTTGAGCAAAATCCATATTCGCATCACAGAATTCAATTCTTTTCAAAATTATCCAACTACTTGCTTCATATATAGAAAATCCTAATTATTTAATTTGGAATTTTAATTATTTTTCAGATGATTTAAATTTCACCCTTACTTGTGATCATTTAAATATACATATTTTTTACAGTTCTATAAAAAGAGGCCAATGTCTTTATTGCTTAGGATATCGTAAGTAGTTTAAGCACCAGAACTGTGATGGAAAAATCAATCCTGGGTTCTCTCGGTCCCAAGTCAGATGCTCCACTAATGCACCAAACTGGAAAGGGATTATATATGTATGACAGCTAATGTAGAATCGTTCTTATGCTAATCATTATTAGACAATTACATATAAGTGACATAATTTTAATTAAATGCTTTATCAGTAGGTATATATGTTCAGAATAGGTTATACTTAGCTGTTTGAAGTGGCTTGTTTAAATTCTTTGTATCAATAATTTCAATCTCTGTGGTCAAGTAGTAATCTTTAGTGTTTATATAAATATATTACATCATTAATAAAGGTGGGATTCCCCTTTATTGTTAAAAGGAGGTTGCCTTGACAACAGTTCGAAATTGTTGATTGTTATTGATATCAGGATTGTCTAAGCATTGACTGGTTTTTAATGATTACTTACAAATCCATATAGCCTTGAGTGTTACTACATTTATTATTTAAAAAATACTTTGGCTGCAATTTGAAATTTATAATTGCAGTTTGTAATGTTATAATTGATTATTTATTAGTCTTCATTCATAATAGTTACATTTACTTTTTTAAAGAATTTATTTAAACTTCTTTGTATCAATAATTTAAATTTCTGTAGTGATATTGCAATCTTTTTTTTCTCATGTGTCATAGCATCAGCTGGGAAGTGAACCCACTAACCTGGAACAACTGCTTGTAAAGCAGCTGTCGCTGACCTCTTGACCACCAATGCTTGACCATGTTGCAATCTTTAGTATCTATATAAAGTATATTAAACCATTAATAAAAGTGGGATTCCACCTTTATTGTTAAAAGGATGTTGCCTTGACAACAGTTTGAAATTGTTGATTGTTATTGATATTGGGATTGTCTGTAAGTGTCGACTGGTTAAGGATATATATATATATATATATATATAAAGGGAGCACTTCCAGAAATTATTAGGTCACTTTAAGCCTATTTCTTCAATATACAGTTTTTCTTGTCCACATCATTCTAAAAAAATTTTTATTTTATCAATTTATTTGCACATAATCATTATTCAGATCCCACACAATTTTTTAAGAACCAATTTGAAAGTTTAGTTGTAAATTTTGCAATGATATATATTCAACTGTTAAATTAGATTATAAAAAATGATAATAATATGATCACTGCTCATTTTGGTATATCAACTGTATCATCCTAAATCAATATGATTTTTAAATATGTGCATGCATATATGCTCAGTAATGGTTAAAATATTATTCCAAGTAGATACTTCCTTAAAAGAATAAAAATTTCTAAAACAAACCATCTACTTTTTGGACAAGATGTCTAATAGATGAGGCTACACATGCATTCATTCTTATTTGAAAACAAAGTATAGAATTCAGATAAAAAGAAAACTGCTTCAGTTTATGCAAACATAAAGTCAACATTTTCAGTTTTTTCATTAATCACATATATAGAAAAAATATGAATTAGAGCTAATATTATATTGTTACAATATATTTAATTATAATATTTATGACTTCATCAATTATATTTATTATAAATATAATCTCCATGTATATACTATTTTCAATTTAAGTACATTGTTATTATTAAATATCTAAATTGCTAAATTCATTTTATTTTGTAAGTAAATTACTAATTAATTTTATTTCAGTACACAATGGAAAAACATTCTTATTTAATACATATTTTAAAATAGTATTTAGTAACTCCAATTCCTGGATATGTTTCATCACAACTTGGAAATCAAAAATCAATAAAGTTATCTTGCATATAATATTAATTGTGAAAATTTATTGCTTTTTTTTTTTTTTTTTTTTATATAACAGCCGCCGGCCCCCCCCCCCCCCCCCCCCCCACCCCCCACCTCCCTGGCGGGGGGCGCCCCCCCCCCCCCCCCAACCACCCCAAACCTAAATTTTTTGTTTTTTCAACCCTCATTTTGAAAATTTATTGCTTTTTTCAATGAAGTTTTCAAAATGATGGTTTTTATGAATTATTTTTATACTTTTAAAAAATATTTTATACAAAAAAAAACAGAATGAATTTATATATAAGATTTTTAAAATAAATTGATAAATGCTTTCAGATATGTATAATTTTTATAAACATACTTTTACATTATATTGAAATAAATTATCTTAATGTGAAACTACTTTTAATTATAAGCAGCAAATTAATTTTATCAATACAATATTGACCACATTTTCAAATATTGTCATTTAATAATAAATACAATTTCTATGTTATTTTCATGTACATGTTTCATATGTGTACATGTGTAAATTGACTAAACTGATTTAGTAATTTATTTTTATTTTCTATCTTTATTGATGTTATCATTAAATAAATATTTGAAAACAAATTTATATTTTTTTTTTAAAAAAAAGATTCCTTAAACATATATCATCTATCCACAACATTAATACCACTGGAAAAATAAAGAACGATAATATTTCTATAAAAAACTGGTATTAATCCTTTCACATTTAATTTCTTTCTGTTCACATTTAGTGAAATTTGAGTTAATAGTTCAATATTTTAATTGTAATATTTAAGATCTTTACTTAATATTATGAAACAATAAATTGGTCTTAATTTTATAAATTTAACTTTACAAATGAAAAAAATTCTAAAAAATCATACCTGAACATTCCAAATATAAAAAAAATATGAAAATATAAACTACAAAATGCAAACAATGACTTTATTTTTATTGTCTTTTCATCATAATGCCATTTAATGATCAATGAATTTTACTAGAACAGGGTCAGATTATAATTCTATTTAGAAGGTAATAAGCCCTCTTCACTTGTGTTATACTGTAATATTACATCAGTGCTGTTAAATGTGAGAATATTTTCATTCCAATGACAAAATTAAGACTTTGAGAAAATAAAAATGACTGTTTTATTTTTAAACCTAAATGCACATATATAGGCCAGTTTTAAGTGTCTTGGAATGAGAGTATAAATATATATTAACATTCTTTTTACATCAATTTATTTTAATAATCTTATTAACACTGTGCTAGTACAATTCATTGATCATTACATAGTTTAACAACTTCTAAAATTACCATGAAGAATTTTTTTTAATATTTCATAAGTGCTAATATGATTATTAAAAGAAATAAATATAAAGAGAATGATTTAATATATATATATATATGTCCACAGATGGCGTCCTACCAAAAACACCTATCAAGCGTATATTTCGTTTACATAAACGTCAGATATATATTCACTATCTCTAACTATAATTCCACTTTCAGATCATGATTTCAGCTATTCTATCGCAGGAAAGACAGAATAAAGAAACTAGATCTAAATACAAACTCTGAGTTTATGAAACAATTTCTATTCAGCTTGCAGCGTGAATTTTAGACACGTAATTCTCAAACTCAGCATAGCAAACCAGATACTATATTTGATCTATCAGCATCACCACATGTAGACTCTCAATCTATATCATTCTAGAAAGACTCAAAGGTACATTTATGATAAACAAAAATGCAAGTTAAAAAACTTCTACTTTATTTATTCCACAGATCCCCTACCAAAAACACCTATCACTATATTTCGTTTACATAAACGCAGAGTAGTTAGTATTCACTATCTCTAACTATAATTCCACTTTCAGATCATGATTTCAAGCTATTTCTATCAGGAAAGACAGAATAAAGAAACTAGATCTAAATACAAACTCTGAGCGTTTATGAAACAATTTCTATTCAGCTTGCAACTGAATTTTTAGAATAATGTTCAAACTCATCATACAAACCAGATAGCTATATGGTCTGATCTCAGTTCAGCATCACCACATAGTAGAACCTCTGCAATCTATATCATTGCTAGAAAGACTCAAAGGTACATTTATGATAAACAAAATGCAAGTTAAAAAACTTGCTAACGCTGTATTTATTCCACAGATTCCTACCAAAAACACCTATCAAGCGTATGTTTTGTTTACATAAACGTCAGACTACACGACGCTCTTCCGATCTTCTAACTATAATTCCACTTTCAGATCATGATTTCAAGCTATTTGCTATCGTCAGTGAAAGACAGGAATAAGAAACTAGATCTAAATACAAACTCTGAGCGTTTATGAAACAATTTCTATTCAGCTTGAGCTGAATTTTTTAGACACGAATGTCTTCAAACTCAGCATAGCAAACCAGATACTATATGGGTCTGATCTCAGTTCAGATCACCACATAGTAGAAGCCTCTGCAATCTATATCATTGCTAGAAAGACCTCAAAGGTACATTTATGATAAACAAAAATGCAAGTTAAAAAACTTGCTAACGCTTGTATTTATGTCCACAGATGGCGTCCTACCAAAAACACCTATCAAGCGTATATTTCATTTACATAAACTATGTGGTGATGCTGAACTGAGATCAGACCCATATAGCTATCTGGTTTGCTATGCTGAGTTTGAAGACATTACGTGTCTAAAAAATTCACGCTTGCAAGCTGAATAGAAATTGTTTCATAAACGCTCAGAGTTTGTATTTAGATCTAGTTTCTTTATTCCTGTCTTTCACTGACGATAGCAAATAGCTTGAAATCATGATCTGAAAGTGGAATTATAGTTAGAGATCGGAAGAGCATACGTCTGAACTACTCTGACGTTTATGTAAACGAAATATCGCTTGATAGGTGTTTTTGGTAGGACGCCATCTGTGGACATAAATACAAGGTTAGCAAGTTTTTTAACTTGCATTTTTGTTTATCATAAATGTACCTTTGAGGTCTTTCTAGCAATGATATAGATTGCAGAGGTTCTACTATGTGGTGATGCTGAACTGAGATCAGACCCATATAGCTATCTGGTTTGCTATGCTGAGTTTGAAGACATTACGTGTCTAAAAATTCACACTTGCAAGCTGAATAGAAATTGTTTCATAAACGCTCAGAGTTTGTATTTAGATCTAGTTTCTTTATTCCTGTCTTTCACTGACGATAGCAAATAGCTTGAAATCATGATCTGAAAGTGGAATTATAGTTAGAGATAGTGAATACTAACTACTCTGATGTTTATGTCTATGAAATATACGCTTGATAGGTGTTTTTGGTAGGACGCCATCTGTGGACATAAATACAAGCGTTAGCAAGTTTTTTAACTTGCATTTTTGTTTATCATAAATGTACCTTTGAGGTCTTTCTAGCAATGATATAGATTGCAGAGGCTTCTACTATGTGGTGATGCTGAACTGAGATCAGACCCATATAGCTATCTGGTTTGCTATGCTGAGTTTGAAGACATTACATGTCTAAAAAATTCACGCTTGCAAGCTGAATAGAAATTGTTTCATAAATGCTCAGAGTTTGTATTTAGATCTAGTTTCTTTATTCCTGTCTTTCACTGACGATAGCAAATAGCTTGAAATCATGATCTGAAACTGGAATTATAGTTAGAGATAGTGAATACTAACTACTCTGACGTTTATGTAAACGAAATATACGCTTGATAGGTGTTTTTGGTAGGACGCCATCTGTGGACATAAATACAAGCGTTAGCAAGTTTTTTAACTTGCATTTTTGTTTATCATAAATGTACCTTTGAGGTCTTTCTAGCAATGATATAGATTGCAGAGGCTTCTACTATGTGGTGATGCTGAACTGAGATCAGACCCATATAGCTATCTGGTTTGCTATGCTGAGTTTGAAGACATTACGTGTCTAAAAAATTCACGCTTGCAAGCTGAATAGAAATTGTTTCATAAACGCTCAGAGTTTGTATTTAGATCTAGTTTCTTTATTCCTGTCTTTCACTGACGATAGCAAATAGCTTGAAATCATGATCTGAAAGTGGAATTATAGTTAGAGATAGTGAATACTAACTACTCTGACGTTTATGTAAACGAAATATACGCTTGATAGGTGTTTTTGGTAGGACGCCATCTGTGGACATAAATACAAGCGTTAGCAAGTTTTTTAACTTGCATTTTTGTTTATCATAAATGTACCTTTGAGGTCTTTCTAGCAATGATATAGATTGCAGAGGCTTCTACTATGTGGTGATGCTGAACTGAGATCAGACCCATATAGCTATCTGGTTTGCTATGCTGAGTTTGAAGACATTACGTGTCTAAAAATTCACGCTTGCAAGCTGAATAGAAATTGTTTCATAAACGCTCAGAGTTTGTATTTAGATCTAGTTTCTTTATTCCTGTCTTTCACTGATGATAGCAAATAGCTTGAAATCATGATCTGAAAGTGGAATTATAGTTAGAGATAGTGAATACTAACTACTCTGACGTTTATGTAAACGAAATATACGCTTGATAGGTGTTTTTGGTAGGACGCCATCTGTGGACATAAATACAAGCGTTAGCAAGTTTTTTAACTTGCATTTTTGTTTATCATATATATATATATATATATATATATTATTCATGCTGTCATTTCAAGACACTTAAGATTGGCCTATATAAATGCATTTAGGTTTGAAAATAAGACAGTCATTTTTATTTTCTCAAAGTCTTTATCTTGTGGCTGGAATGAAAATATCCTCACATTTAACACCTCTGATATAATATTATAGCATGATGCAATTGAGAAGAGATTATTACCTTCTAAATAGAATTAGAATCATAATGCTATTGTAAAAAAAGGGAATTAATGAAATATTTGTTGAATCAATTCAAAATTTTAAACCTGAATGAATTATTATAAAGCCATAG
This sequence comes from Epiperipatus broadwayi, assembly GCA_028023455.1. Classification (NCBI taxonomy): domain Eukaryota; kingdom Metazoa; phylum Onychophora; class Udeonychophora; order Euonychophora; family Peripatidae; genus Epiperipatus; species Epiperipatus broadwayi. The sequence continues at coordinate 1,639,623 of JAQFVV010006369.1, read as the reverse complement.
CAATTCTATAAAATACTTAACTGCCATTGAAAATAACATTATATTTATAAAGTTATCACAAAAATTTTGAATTATTGCTGTTTGACCGACTATTGCTTCTGATATAATGTTACTTCAAGTTTCTTAATTTGTATTTTTAAAAGTGAAATATACTTTAAAAAAATCTAAATAGAAACATAAACATAAATATATTATTTTTAATAATTATAATAAAAATATTTTGTATAAAATAATTATAAATAATTAATGACACAACTAAATTATAAATTTTTCCCCTTATTGTTCAAAAGAATAGAAAAGTTCTTGAGATTTATATTTTTTAAAAATTAACCAATCAGCAATCTCTAATTTTATCAAGGTCTTATACCAAATAGATTGAAAATGGCAACAATTCACAGACTAATTTAATTTAGGTTTTTAGTGCAAAATGACCATAAATAATGATTAAAAAAGGCAAAACTTTGATTTAAAATCATATCACACTAGCTCTATCACAGTATTTCACAAAAAACTATACTACATATAAAGAGTTAATAATGACCAAGAAGTGATTTTATATGTCATTTTATTGAAAATTTTATGCAAAATAGTTTTAAATAGTTAAAAGAAGCTCTTATTTTAAGAGTAACATATTCAAATTTATAAATTAGGAATAAACTTAAAAGTAATAACTTTAAAAATGTTTAAATTTTTATTTTTATAATAATTATTATATTTTATTAGCTTTATTGACTTTTATCATATGTTACTTTTAAGGAGTCTTTAATATTTTATATTTATTACTATGTAATCTTATGTTATTTAGAAATTGGCATATTCAAGTGAGTACAGTAAAAAAACATCATGTTTTAGATAATCAAAAGGTTAACATGCAATTGAATTTTTAAGAATGCAAAATACATTTAAATTATAATAAATGTTATTAAAAATATAAATTAAAAATGCATAAATTAAGTAAACAATTAAAGCAGTGAAATATTGTCTTAGGTTTTAATATATAAAAAACAAAACATCTATATATAATATTTAATGTTTCCTAAAAAAAATTTTTGCAAGAAAACTTTTTACTACATTATTTGTTGAGTCTTTGATTAACAAAGTTTTCACTGATTTAATTTGCTGGTATCTTTCATCTTTTGAATTAAAACAGTTCTTTTATAGTTTAGGTTTGCAGTAACTTTCTACATAATTAATAGAAATTGAAGTTAGGAAACATTGAAAAGAACAAGTCCATTGAATTTTGAATTGCAAAATCTTGCTTGAAATATATTTTTTAGTAATTTTCCTGTAAATAATTATTTACATTTGAGATAAACTATTCATAAAGATTGTTATTTATACAGAGAATATATTCAATACTTGTTATAAATCAGAAAATTTTTTAAACAGTGGTTGTTGTCATATTGCAAGTAATTGCAGTTAATTCATAAATTAGATCAGTGTTTTCCAACTTTTCATATAAAGAAGACTTCACAAATCCTGAAATCAACACCATGTTATTTTATAGGTTAGATAGATATTAATAATAAATAAATTAAGCAAGTAAATATAAGAGTTTAAAAGGCAAAACAAATATTTATTCTCTAATTTTAATTATGTAAAACAGAGCACATAAAAAATAATAAAATAAATTAATGAATATATAGTAAAATTTTATTTTTAATGATTGTGATGTTTTAGAATCATTAAATTTCAATTTTTTTTTTTTTTATATCAGGTACAATTATTAGAAAACTGTATTTGTATATCTGGTAAAACATTAAGCCTAATCCTGGACTTTGATTTGGTTGCTGCAAAATATAAAAATCCTACCTTACATAAATATATCATTATTAAAAAAAAGCAAAATATGAATAGCTAGTTTCAATATATATGAGTAGTCTTATGTTAAATTTGCCCAGAAACCATTTCATGGCAAATCTTTGTATTTTTGTTTACACCAGAGTCATTAATTAAATCTTTAATTACAACTAAATTGAAATAATAATTTTCTCTTTTTATTACTATATGTTTAAATATAGTATACGGTTGCATTTTCAAATCGTTTTTTAGGACTTTATTAATTAATACAATAACTGTATATAAAAAATACTATTTAGAATTTATTTATTTATTTACAAACTTTAATTCAGTTGAATTAAACTATATGTTAATCTATCACTTAAATATTTGATCATCACATCTCTTAAAAAAATTAAGTATACAATTATTTTTTTTAATTATGTGCGAAATATTATTACAAAATATATTATGTGCATATTTAAATATTTTCCTGGAAGTATAACCAAAAATAATAACATTGTATCTTCACTTTTTGTATCAGATTTTTAGGTATTTATGTTCAAAATAATTTTAAAATTGTATTTTAAATTCATATGAGATAACTATATAAAGTACGTAAAAACCACACTCCTTTCTCTAGCATTTTCCACAATGCTTTATTTAATTTCCTGTGGTAGTTGTGAATGCCTATTCTGATCTAATAAACAATTGTATTTCATTATTGCCTTTTTATTTTCAGTTACGCAAATTCACACACACATATAATATTTAAATATATGTATATTTTCTATTCTAAATTTAATGTAATTAGACAGGATTTGAATTCAGACTTTCACACTTTCTACAGTTATCTACTTCATTTTATACAACCAATACAAATGACCACACCCATGTGCAAAATATAAATCTCCAATGGACATATTTCATGCTGAACCAGCACTCATCAGTTGGTTCAGATCACAATCTCCCACATATAATCACTGTTCAGTTTATATTAAAATAGCAAATCTTCAAACTTTAATGAACAAGCTTCAATCGTCTCCATTCTGCAATTCCTCAGTCATCCATATCATAGAAAATCTACTCATCCTTCTTCTGTGTATTTAAATAGACATACTAAGGTCCTATATGTGAGGGGTTTGAGTGTGGTATGATAATAATATTGGCATCAATAAGTGCTTTAAATATTCCATACTCAGATATTCAATAATATAGATGGCTAAAGAATTGGAGAGTGGAGAAGATTGAAGCTTGTCTATTAAAGTTTAAAGACTTGATATCTTAATATAAACTGAGCACTGATTTATATATACATATATATATATATGGGAGGTGGTGATCTGGACCAAGTGCTCATTCAGCATTATATATATATATATATATATATAATGCTGAATGAGCATATAACTGATCTCGATATATATATATATATATATATATATATTCGAGATCAGTTATCTTTTTCACTTGTTTGTGGTTATAGGTATTGGTTGTGTAAGATAGAGTGAATAGCTGTAGAGAGCTTGAAAGCCTAAGTTCAAGTCCTGTCTAATGTACATATATGTATTTACCATTACTTAAATTATTTTAAACATGTATTATGCATATGCTTTATAATTTATGTGCAAATACATGAACAAAAAACATTTATACATCAATTAACATTATAGATGTTAGATATCTGCACATTCTGAAGTTTGTAACACTATTAACATTATTAAAATATTCAATATGTTATTTCAATTTACAATATTCTTATTTTCTTATAATATTTTAAGTAACTAAAAACTAATTTACTAAATCTTACACTCTAAAATACCTCCAAACAGAACTCCATTCACATTACAAACTAAGGTCTATTTTTAAAAAATAATAATTTAAGATTTTCTCTATATCTCCTTCTACTAAAAATTTTTAGAAAAAAATATTACTATTAATTTAATCTGATTTATTGTATATATATATATATATATATATATGCTAATTCTAATATTTTCATGGGTAAATGATGATTTCATATTATTATTATTTTCAGGATATTCCATGTGGTAAATTAGCTAAATAGCTGATATTCCAGTACAATAACAAGTACCTTTTTAAAGCATCTTCTTTCTCAAATCATATGAATACATGTGAGATTTAAAATCATTTTTATCTTTTTGTTTCTCCTCATACACAAATTCTATTGGGTGAGAAGTTTTAAATTTTACTTTGTCCTCCAATAGCTTCTTCCAAATGTTATTGGAGGACAAACTAAAATTTAAAACTTCTCAACCAATAGAATTTAAGTATGAAAGGAAACAAAAAGAAAAAATGATTTAAATCTCACACGCATTCATATGATTTGTACTTGTTATTGTACCGAAACGTTGGCTATTTAGTTAATTTACCACATGGAATATCCTGAAAATAATAATAATATAAAATCATATATATATACAAAGTATTATAAACAAAAATATACATTTAACAAATATAAATATTTTTAATTATTTACTATGCACATACACATATATACATATTTGTACTCTTGTCTGTAGTTACATATCTATAATCTATATATACACATATATTTAATTGGAAGCAGCCAATAATGAAATTAGTAGCTGATGTAGAGGCTGCCTTTATAGATAAACCTAATAAAGACAATTTAATAACAAATATAGTTAATGATATCTATCATAAAGCTTCAGGAGTTATAAAACTTAAATGAAGATCATACATCAGTACTACCAAACATTTCTTTTCAAAATGCTGTTATCTGCTTAAAGGAAAATAATAATAACAGATTTTCTCTTCATGGATAAATCTGAATTCACCAATAAATTGCAGCTTCAATAAAACAATCTAAAATTCAATGCAATTCCCACCTATAACATAAAGTGTAATAAAGATAAGTTTGTTAGTGAATTATTAAATAAATATTGCAATGTCTTCAACAAGAGTGAGTACTACAACATATATCCATCTGTAGGCATCTCCCTGTGAATGCTTGGCAATACCAAGGTGCACAACTCTAATGTATCTCTCAGACTCGTGTTTAATTTCAGAGGGGTACATTATTTTAATACAGCCAAAATGATCAAACAGTGATTGACTGACCAGCTTGGTTATGGCACATACTCAATCAAGTTGTTTTTTCAACCCTACAAAGTATGCCAAGCTTCACTCTGAATATAAAATAGCTTCCCTGGATATCAGAGAACTTTACAGCTCAATTAATAAGAAATTGTCAATAAACATAATAAAAGCTGAACTCACAAAACACAACTATTCTGTGATATGTATTGAGTTCATCTCTGAGTTTCTCACCTGGATAGATTACAGTATTATAGCCACATTTGATGGCCAACATTACAACATGAGAGACCAATGGCCCATGGGTCTGCCCTCCATGGCATTCCTTCCAGCCTATACATAAATCACATCAAAAACATAATCCTTCTAGCACACTTCTTGTACATTCCAGACTTCAACTATATGCATTATATCAATGATATTTTTATAGCTGAACCAGAGCTCTCAATTTACAATATCAAAGCAAGCCTTCAGATGCACTTGGCCTTATGCATAACAATCAAATGGTAAGACTCACTTCAAAGTCTAAATTACTTAGATATCCTCCTACAAAGAAATATCAATTAGGATAATCAATGCACATCAAACCACTTGATGTTTGTAGATTCACACATCCTAAGTCAAACTTTCTTCACTCTCATAAATTTGCCAGTCTATTCTCTTTCTTACATTGCAACCACCTATTATACAAAAATGAATCCGCTCACAAAGCAAATATAGAACAATATTTAAAAGACACCCTCCATTGGATTTAAATACAACTACCTAACAAGGAAAGTCATACAATTCTATTGCAAACAAAACCCAAACTCTCATACTATAAACCACAAAGAATCATGTTTTCATCCTCTCCAACAAATGAAAACTCTAAACTATAATTTGCATAAATTTGAATTAGCATCAATCTATATATAAATTTCACCATTTTTCTATTCTGAATCTGTTATGAATATGAAAGTGCAATAAGCTCACCCATCATATTTGTATTCTGCTCCACTTCTCTATTGCTGCATCTCAGCATACTTAAAATTATATATATATATTAAACATATAAAAATGATTAACTATAAATAATTTAGCTTCAGAATCATTATTTATCTTTGTCTGTAGTTTTCCTATATATATAAAATGTCTGTTAATTAAAAAAACTATCTTAATAACAATATATATATATGTTGTAAAGATTGGAAAGACCCATCATTTCCATCAAAGTGTCATTATTGTTTAAAAAAAGTTTTGATTTGGCATTGATATGGGAGTTTATATATATGTTGTTGCTACTAGTTGTTGTTATCATTATTTATTTCAAATTTTTTTGGTATATGCATTTGTTTGATTGTGGGATTTAAATGGCACTGGTTATATATATATATATGTGTGTGTGTGTGTGTGTGTGAGTGCGTGTGTGTGTGTGTGTAGATTTTACTAAAATATTGGTTTGTATTTAAAGTACTTGCCTTTCTATAATATCAATGAGTAAAATATTGGCATGTAAAATTACCAAATGTGTTTAGATCATATTTTTATTTTAGAAGTTGTTTGCGATGTAATTGTACTATTTGTTGTTTATTTATTTATTTATCAATTTGGTTTTTGTAAATTGTAAAGCTAATTTGTATATGTAATTTTTTTAAAAAAATTTAATATTTAAAAAAAAATCAACAATTGTTATAATAAAGATATTGATATTAGCAGTGTGTGAAAGACTGAGCTAAACATTAAACATAAAAAAATACTATAGTAACAAGGAATGTCATTCGCTATTAAGGAAAGGAAGCAAAACTCTTCTGTTATCTCTTCTACAATTTTCTTTCCATAACTACAATATTTATTGGACTTGATATATCATTAGAAATGGCAGGTTAGGTGATAAATTTTGCAGTCCAGGGTTCAAACCCTCTGTCTTGGCTTATTTCACAATCAAGATATAGTGAAAATAGGAAAATTATTGACGAACACACATTTGGAGTGGAAAACAAATGGAATGAATAGCCTTCTTATGCCACAAGCTGAAATAAGCATTAGCTACATATTCAAAATCGCTCCATCATTTTAACAGATACATCATAATCTAACTCACATAATAAAAAAAATGCTATGAGTCAATCATTTATAAGACAAAAATGTTCATGAATTCACTCATTTGTCATTTGAAACTATTTTACATGTTATCTTAACCCATGCCGGAACAGACAAAAATGCATTAAATAGTTATTGAACTTTAAAATAAAAAGAAAACAAATGAGATTAAATGTTAATTACTTAGTCATTTTTTTTTGTTAGATAGATTTTTAAATTTAACTATTTATCTATATGTATTAATGATCAAAAATTATATAAACCAATTTTAATTAACAATATATTGAGTTTCATTGAGTATTAAAATTTTCTATTTTATTTTGATTCACATGCAATATATTCATACATAATATAAGTAAATTATTTTAAATCTTTAATTTATCAATATTAATAGTAAAACCATTAGAGGTCACTTATTATTAAAAATTTTCTGTTGTTCTTTTAATTCTTAAGTCTTATATATATATATATGTTATATAAATAAACTGGTTCAAATTTCAGTTTATTAACAAATGATTATATATTATATATTATTTGTCATTAAAACACTTGTTGTCTTAATTTAAAGGCATTGTAAACACCTGCTATACATAACAGTTGTACACAATGTTGGCTGGAAATTAAATTGATTGTCATTTGTTCCCTATGGGAATCATTTTTAAATATGCCCATAAAGTATTATAATTGTGTTTATAATTTTATCATTATTTAATATTTCTCTTCAGAATTTAATTCACAGTTTAATCATTAGATATGTTTAAAAAGGTAGATCATGCTGTAGATATTTTATGTTTGTGTTATACATGAATATTTCTTCACACATGAGATAAGACTCATTTCTATTTTTTTTTTTATTTATAAAAGTTTCATATACTAAGGGTTATATAGTCCATGATAAATGTTTACTGAAGACTCAGAATTAATGAAGATATAAAGAAAGATATTGAATTTAGGACTATAATAGAAGCTATATTATAAATAATAAATGTAAAGAGCTCATACTTGCAGTCCAAAAGAGTATAGTTTTAATCGAAATGAAGCAAATAATTACCCAACACAGTAGGAAAATAATATTTATATTTTTTAAGTTAAATGATCTAACCTTGAATAACATAATTATGATTTTAAGAAGCTATTATGATTTTTATTATTTCTCCCACATTGCATCTTTCTGTGTGTTAAATAGTAGGTGATTCTTATGCAAATACAAATGTCAACCCATGCCTATTGCTAAAAAATATTGTTAATTTAAATAGTATACAATTAAAATAAAAACTTAAAGATAAACAAATATTGTATGTGTTTAATACAACTATTGTCACTTGAAAAGAAAGTTAAACCATCATTAGGAAAAAGTATATACCATTTGTTTTATATAAAATGACTTTGTAATCTATTTGAAATTTCTTTCTTTATTTTTCTCTTTTCAGTATAAAAGTCAATAGGTAATGCTTGAGACTTAATTGATTTATTTACATACATTTAATTTTAAATAAGAATGATGTATCGTAAATTCTAGTAAATTCCACTAGCGTCATTCATTCAAGCATGTAAAAGTAATTTAAAGTGATTATTTAATATCTTCACGCTTTCACTTTCAAACACTTAAGATTCGCCCATACCAAAGCGTTTGGGTTCAAAAAGATAGATGGCCATTCTATCTTTTCCAAGGACTTTATCATGTGTTTGAAGTATTAGTATTCATTCATTTTATAGTTAAAATCCAAAGCACATGTGCAACAGTTTAATGCTGTTTAAATATTACAGTTTATAAACATCATGCTATATAAAATAATTGACTTATTTAATTACTTAAACAATAATTTTGTGTTTTGCTAATATTCAATTTCATAATTATTTATCTAAGACATCACTAATCATTATATTGTTTTATATATAATCCCCAACTGCAAATGTAGGTTGGATCCAATAAAATTCCCTTTGTTTCCAATTTATATTTTAGTGAATAATTAAAACACTGATCAAGTTAACCCTGAGAATAAATCATTTAATGTCTCTTGTTATTACTCTTTGGTATTGAGGCATATTTTATGTATAGCTAGTAGAATAGGCAATATTGTAATTGTGATCAATGATTAAACCATCCAATAAGTTGGCTAGCTTTTTTTCTTTTATACATACATTTTCCATTACAATTAATGTCTTGCAATGTGAAACTTGATTAATTGATTCATGGTTGCAAGGTATTATACTATCACAACATGTGAGCTCAAATGACTGATTGGTTAGTAGTTGTAACATTTTCCTTTACAATTGATTCCACAATGTAGCACTATGATTAATTAAACTCCAATAAAATTATTTAAAATCTTAAAATGAGATGTCTAGTCAATTACAATTGGCTTCCCAACTCAGGACTTCAATAAAAATAAGCCAAGACCTGAGATAAATTTGATGGAATATACTTTCCATTACAATATATACATCAAATTAAATATTTTCATGGATTGTTATTATAATAAAGAATAGAAATGAGATTATATTTATGTAAACAGAGATAACATTTAGCTTTTGATATTGCCAAGAAACTATCAATTATTATGATTTGACAAGTTTGAGGCTAAGCAAGTTTTTTCATTAACCATAATAGCTCTTTTGTTGGAGTCTTTTGTTGATATATATATATACCTCTTTTTATTTTATTTTTAATAAAACATCATTTTACTATCATTTTTATTAAATATATGTCCTGATTTTATATATATTTATTCGAAGATTTTTTTAAATTTTATATTGTATAAATCTTGTTATAATTGAATTTCTTGTTTCTCCAATATATGTATCTATCATATTTTCTGTTTTATTTATTGCATTCTGTTTTATAAATAACATTTAATTTTTTTTTGTTTATATTATTTAATATTATTTTTATTAATTATTTTTATGTTTAATTTGTTTGTATTATTTTTATTTAATTTGTTAATAATTTTTGTATACTGCTTGTCTTTCTTATAGCATTTGCCTTTCTTTTTTATTTAAAATATTTATTTATAATATTGTTATTTATTGTATTTTATCTTTTTACTATTTAAAAAGTGTTTTCTATTATTTTACTTGGTAATTATCATATTTAAGTATTTTTTTTTATATTTTCAGTCTCTTGTTGATAAAAAGTTTTAATTACTGTTCACATAAAAACCTCTATAAAGAAGACAATGAAAAAAAAAATAAAAGGAAAATTTAAGAATAATAATTACCCAATTAAAACATTAAAAAATATTATTTCCAAAAAAGTAAAAAAAAGTATAATAAAAAAGAAATTTATGAATAAAGATACCAATCAACTTGGGTATCTACATTCAATTTTACATTTATTTGATTATTTAAAACACTGCATTAACATTATGAAACAGTACTAAGATAACTAATTGATAATTTTAAGATTCAGCATAATTTTCATATGTAAAATATAAATAGTAAAATATAAATATAAAGCCAGTTTATTTTTATTGGAATTGATTTATTTGTTTTATTGTAAGTTGTGTTGAATATATATATAAATTCTTAAATGAAAAATAAACTCTAATGAAAGAAAATTGATTGTAATTTTGTCATTCCTCAAAACCAAATAAGAGATTTAGAGACAAATAATCATAAAAATTCTAAATGAACCTATCAATGACAAGTAATAAAAGATTGTTTGAAATTATACATTTAATTTACAACTTAATATGTAAGTCAATATTAGGTACTATTAGAAGAAATCAATTTTCAAAAAAAAATCTTCAATTGACTGCATTCTCCCCCATTTCCTTTATCTAAACAAAATGAGAAATTGAAAAGATAAATAATAGATTAAATTTGACAAAAAAAAAAGAATTGTTATATTTAATTACACTGAACACTTAAAAACATTATATATATATATAAACCTGATAAAATGTATTAACAAATACATTAAATTATTATAAAACACTAACAATTGTTTTGTTTTATTTTACTTTCAAATATTTATTAAATATGTACTATATTTACAATGACAATTATGAATACATGATAAATCAAAAGCGGAAGCTAGAATTACAAACATAAGAAGGTTGCAAAAAGTGTACCTTAGAATAAATAAATATAAGATAGTGATATTGTGGGTAAGAGATAAATTTGCATTCCTGGACTACTGTGAACACACAAGTAGGCCATTAAACTCGCCCATCTTATCCTGATAAATTACCTCATAATACCAAGAGTCACTTAAGTCATTCTAGAGATCGGTCAAATCATAGCTGGAAGTGTCTCTGCAATTATGGACGCTTGGGTATTGAATGCTAAATATGAAATGTTAAGTTTATTGTTATCCAAATTGATAACCTAAGAATCTGATCTTTTAATTATTAAAGAACCATTTCCAGTGATGTTTTAGACTGGTGAAACAATAAGTTTTACCAGTAATTAACCTTTCAATGTAATCAGTTTCCATGTTTCCTCAAATATTACTTTTGAAGCTAGGAACTTGTCATGATTTCTAAATTTTATAATTTTATTCAGAAAAAAAATTCCATCTTGAATTGCACCAGGACTGAAGACTATTTTACAAGTAGACCAGATTGCATAATTGATGAATAATGAAAGCCTAATAATTGGCATCGATCTTGTCCTAATACTATCCTTAAGAGAGGTAACAAGGTAAAAATTCACTTTAAGATTATCAACAATAATCCTTCTAGACCTCCAGAGTCCAAAGCATGAGTGAACCAGATGGTCAAAAGTTTCATTATGAGTCTGGCAGAGGGGGCAGACAGGATAAATTTTGTTGATACCTCACCTATAGAAAAGAACCAATTAGTGCTAATGGCATTCAAATTTATCTTAATATTGAAATCAAAGTATTTCAGTTCCATAGCCCAGCACCTGAAGAGGGAGATGATCTTTTTGTTGGTGAAGGTAAGTTGCAGTGTTATGGTGTTGTTTTTTTATTTTAGCACATAAAAAGTAGATCTTTTTTCTATATACATGACTATCATCATTGTCAGTAACAATCACTTGTTAAAAAATATGGCCATCCCAATTGCAAAAAAAAGAAAAAAAACATCTGAAAAAATATTAAATAAAAAGACAGAAATTTGAATTTATAAGTTTGATGTATAAACTCCATATAAAAATGCTATTATGAATCACTTCTCTTTCAATCATTTATTTTTCCAGTTAGATATTTTATACTTACCTTTTTCATAATAACATTATTCTATTTTTATGTTAATTATTTTTGATGATGTCTTTATGTGTTCATTTGAAAATTAAATTATATTATAAATATGTGTAAGTATAAAAGTATCTACATTATATTAAAGTTTACTATTATTTGTGCAGCTCCAGAAAAGAGTTTGAGGTTAACTGAAAGAAGACCCTCTGATTCCTCTTGGAGGCCTAAAAGGAACCGAGCAGGACAAAGTCCTAATATCAACTTCATAAATTCTTGTCATTGCATCTGTTATTATGATGTGATTATTCATATAGTATATGAAGATAGATGGGCTGCTCACCAACACCCATTAGCCAGCCTAGTGAGTTTATTGGCTTTTCACCTCTGAGTTTAAGATCAAGAAACACCATGGTCTTTCTTCTCAGTTGCCTGATAAGACAGAATGAATGTGAGTGAATGAAAATTTGTTTCTAATAGATGTATACAATCATCACATACAAAAATAAATTGTGGCCCTTATTTCCAGGAGGCAGTAAAGTCACCAGCCAACACAGAAGTTGGTGATCCAAGTTGGAGAGTGCTAAGAAATCTCTGCTTGCAGACCCAGACTGCCATTTGATGATGATTTTTTATTTAGGTACTTACAACTGCAGATCACTTTTAAGTGAAGGAAGGTTGCAAGAATTGAATGAAGAATTGTCTTATATTAAATGGGACATTATAGGATTTTGGGAAGTTAGAAAAGACAATTGATGTAAAATCTGGATATGTACTTTACTACAAAAGCATAAACATTGTAAATATATGTGAAGTAGGATTCATTGTAAATAAAAAGTGAAAGAACATCAGTGTGGAGATTGATGGTGCATTGGACAGAGTGGCAAGATTAGTTATTCAACTTAATAGCAGATACCAAATGCAAAAAATTCAGGTTTGTGCCCCAACAAGTTTTAATAGTGATGAAGTAGTTGAAGATTTTTATATGGATGCACAAAAGGCTTTTGATCAGACTAAACAACATTCTTAAATTGTTATAGAAGATGTTAATGCTAGAATTGGTAAACAAATAAAAGATGAAAGTGGTGTAGGTAAATTTAGTTATGATAATAGAAATGAGAGAGGATATAGACTTTGGAGTTTGCAGAAAAATAAAAAAACCTTATATTATGAATTATTTTTTTGAAAAAAATGTTAAAAGGAAATGGACATAAAGACATCTAAATGATGGTACAGCAGAATTGGATTATATTTTGATTAACAAAAAATACATATTTCAAGATTGTAATGTTTTTAATAAATTCAATTTAGAAAGTGATCATTTATTAGTAAGATATTAGATATGTGTCAATGCAAAACTAGAGAGCAAAAATTATTAAGAAAAACAATATTTACAGTTGATATTTCTAATCTTCAGAAACATTCTAATAAATTTAAATTAGAACTTGCAAATCAGTTTCAAGTATTAGTAGATTTTGAACATGATTCTGATTTGAATGAAATTAATAGGAAAATAACTGACACATTTTTAAAAACTGCGTCAAAGATAGCTGATAGAAAAAAGCAGCAATTGACCAATAAATTTTTTATTGAGACTAGAGAGTTTATGAAGAAAAAATGATTAGGAAGTTATATAAAAATGGTGCATTAAAAAGGATTCAGTATCTCAAATTTTGTAAAATGATGTGAAAAAAAGTTGAAAATGATATAAGAAAGTATAATTGTGAACTAGTAAGAAAAGCTGTAAAAGAGAATAAAAGTCTCAAGAGTGTAAAACAAAATTTTGGTATTGCTAGAAAACGTTTATCTGCAATAAGAAAAAAAGATGGAACTATTACCAAAGAGAGAGATGATATCATGAAATGGGTAGAAGATTTATGTTAAGGAATATATAGTAATAAAGAACAAGTACTTCCTACATCTATTATATATTTTGAATTGTCCAGGATTTTAAATGAAGAAGTGAGACATGCAATTAAATTTATGAAGAAAGAAAAAAACTCCAGGTAATAATGAAATTATAATCAATATATTAAAGGAAGCAGTTGAAGAAATAGAAAAAAATTTGGAAAAATTATATACCAAATGTCTAAATGCTAAAAATGTATCAGATAATTGATAGAATGCAGGATTAATATTGACATTTTTAAAAAATGATAAAAAGATATTATAAATTACAGACCTATTAGCCTTTTATCAGTTTTATACAAAAATTTTAACAAGATAATTACCACTCATGTACAGAGGACATTGGATTTCAACCAATCAAAAAAAACATGCTGGATTTAAAAGTGGGTTTAGCTCAGTAGATCATATCCAAATATTGAGAGATTATAGAAAGGACCAATGAATATGAGTTGCCATTATGCTTTGGATTTGTAGATTATGAAAAGATATTTGATTCTATAAGCATTTCTTCAGTGTTTATATCATTGAATAATCAAGGGATAGACCTAGGATATTATCATATTCTGAAAAGTGTTTATAAAAATGCAACAGCAACAATTAGATTATGTAATGATACTATTAAGGTTAACATTGAGAAGAATGTAAGACAGGGTGCCTCCATATCTCCAAAACTTTTTACAGCAGTGCTGCAAGAAATATTTTGTGGATTAAAATGGAAAGCTAAAGGAATAAAAGTAAATGGAGGTTATTTAAATCATTTAGATTTTGTAGATACTGTAGTTGTTTTGAAAATATTGCTTTAGAGCTTCAGGAAATATTGCAAGAGTTATCAGATGAAAGTAAGAAAGTAGGACTAAAGGTAAATGTTTAAAAAAAACTAAAATAAGGTTCAATGGATTTTCTCAAAAAATGAAAATAAAGATTAATTATGATGAGTTAGAAGAAGTTAAAAATCATAAATACATTGGTCAGATTATTATTACAGATGGGAACATAATGGATGAACTTAAACGTAAAATTAAACTTGGTTGGGGTGCTTTTGGTAGAAATAACTTAATATTAAAAGGAAATATGCCTATATGCTTGAAAAGAAAGGTTTTTAATAAATGTGTTTTACCAGTTCTTACTTATGGATCTGAGACTTGGACACTTAATAGAAGCGCAATTTAGAGACTTCAGACCACTTAAAGAAGTATGAAGAAATGCATGTTGGGAGTAACAAGAAGAGATCAAAACACAATATATTGGTAATAGAACAAATGGGTGTTACTAATATTGTTGAAAGAATTAAAAGAGTGAAATGGAGTTGGTCTGAACAAGATGGACAATTGAAATCTTAAACTGGATTCCAAGAAATTGTAAAAGGCCCACAAAGAGGCACATGTGAGATGGATGAATGAAAAAAGATGTATAAGTGTGATGTGGAGAAGAGAGGCTATATATCAGAGAAGATAGATTGAACTTGATGAGATCTTTATTCTGCAGTGAAATGATAATGATGATTATTATTTGTGCAACCTTAGATGTAGATGGGGAGGGAGGTTTACTGTGTTTATTTCTTATATAGTTCTTACTTAATATTATAATTTTAATCCTTTTTCTTTGATTAATTTCTACATTATCATTATTTTTATAAATTATTTATAAATAAGTGTGGCTTTTCTAATTCTCAAATGAGAGGAAGTGGTAGGGAATAAAAAACTAAAAAAATTTGGGATCACAATTATCATGAATGCAATTGAAAATATTGTAAATATAAAATAATAAAAACAACAAACAATTGGATATCATTTATAATTGAAAATATAAGTCCAAAAACGATTGTGCTGCGCAATAATAAAAATACATAGGTGTAATTGAAATACTTAGTGCGTTCTAATTTTTTCACTTTAAATATAGAATTAATTAAAAACAAACAACTATTATTAATTTTTAAATGGTTTTTAAAGTTTATATCTGTTAAGGGCATCATATGATAAACGCTAGCCAATTAAATTATTAGTAATAGTTAGGAAAGTATTTTTCTGAGGTGAATGGTGTCAAAGATATGGATGCAGTAAGATTGACACTTGTAGATCAAATTATAATAGTCACGAATATATTTAAAATATACAATTTTAAATCTACATTAACGTCAACGAAATCAATATTAATTATTTTAAAAATTGTATGAAATCATTATTTTTTTCATTTTTTTTTCTTAAACAGAATTTTCATGCTATATGCAAAGAATTGTTTATTCGATTTTGAAAACGTTTTATAAAATTTCTTTCTACTCTAATTATTAATTTTATTGAAATATTTTAGAAAACAAGCGATTAACAAATTGGGTCAAGGTTTTATTGAATATGATAAAACAAATTCAATTTTTAAAATACCGTTTTTAGAGGTTAAAAAAGAAAAAAGATTAAATACAAAAGATTACATTTGAAAACACATTTAAAAATATTAATTAAATGAAAAAAACTTTTTTTTTTTGTAATTTAGCAGATCAGAAGTGATATTTTTGTCAATTTCTAGATATTTATCTCTAATGTATTTTCATCATTTTGAACTATCTATTTAATGACATTATATATTTACTTTACATAATCTGCATTTCCATCTTTTTAATTATATGTAGCAACTATTCTAACTCCAATCTTTTTTTTTCTTTGTTTTTTAGAGTCTAACTGTTTCTCTCTCTTTTTTGGGATTACAATGGCCATCCTTGATTACCTTTCTAATAAAGATGAAACTAAATTAATGTAATCTCAATTTTATGATTAATGTTGATTTATTCATATGAGTTTTTTACACTATGGCTTCAATACAGTGATGAAAGGTAAATAACTCCATGTGTGTGTTTATTATAAAATTAAGAAAACCAATATATTAATTCTTAACTGAGGTTTAAAGTTTATATCTGTGTTAGAGATAATCTCTAGTTTAGAAAATGATTAGTAATAATCATTATTGTATTTATCTGAGGTTAATGGTGTCAAAGTAGTGAGTGAAGTGAGTTTGACAGTAATAAATAAAAATGTAACAATATATTTTATACTGTTATAAAATGCAATGCAAAGTGATGAAACACAGCTTGTCCTTTATTACAGTCATGAATCTGTGCCAACAAGCTCAAAACATGTTACTTTTTATATTTCTTCCTCTATTATTTGCTAATCTGCTGTGCCTCTAAAAAAATTTTCCCTTTTATATTTTTATTCCAGGTCCAGAGATTTGTCTTTGCTTATTCAATAGCTTTAGTTTTAAAGTTATCTTTATTATTATCCAATCCTAGGATAAAAGGCAAAATCTCATTTCTATATATTTATTCAATTTATTTATATTTTTTTATAAATTTATTATCTGCATCTTTTCTGATCGTGTCCACAATTTAAATAGTTAATATTTTATACATATTTTTAACAGAGTTTAAAGACAAATCCTCCTTGTTATTACATTTTAAATATATTCAATTGTAATGGCTTTATTAAAACTTTAAAAAAAATAGATTACTCTTTACTAATATAATAAAATGTTTTATTCCTGATAATTTGCTTTTTTTAAAAAAGTATTAAAATTATTTTTATTTTTCATATTTGTTAGACATCTCTCTTTTTATCTTTTATTAATTGTATTATTTTTCTGCAGCAATCATTAATCCTCATAACAGTATCGATTCCATTTTTTAAAAATATAAACTAGCACATTTTTTAGCATATTTTAATATCTTTCTTATTTACTTTATTTTATAAACTCTCTTAAAATCCAATTTATAAGTATTTTAGATATTTCATGATTATTTGTATACTCCTTTAATAAATAAATAACTTATTTTTTATTATATATTTATGTTTTTGACAAATTTTATTAAAAGTATAAGTTTAAAAGTAAAAAGTGATTTTAAAAATAATAAAAAGAAAGAAATAATCGAACAAAAGATTTCATTTCAGCCTTTAGATTAAAATATGTATTTTAACATATAAAACATTTTCTTCTATAAATTTCTATCAATAAACTGAATTTTTGTAATGAATATTTTCAAACCATAAAATATTTTTTTAATTATTAAATTCACTCATATTTTAAAAAATAATAAAAATAATAATTCTATTTTTGGACATAATATGTTTCTTATTCAACATTAGTTACTTTTAGTTTGCCACCAATACATTTTCAGTCAATTAATTTTCTGCTAAAAAGCAAAACTTTTTAAATAAAAACTGACTGTTCTTAATAAAAAACAAATATTTAATTTAGTGTTACCAAATTTAAAATAAATCATGGTAAAATTGTTTTTAAAATTTCTCAAAATCTGAATTTGCAGATTTGCATTAAATACTCTCTTGTAAAGCCACAAAGTTTGATCTCATTGAATTGACTCTTCACTGAAAGTTGTTGACATCCAATTTTTTAGTGCTTGGATCAACTTACTATTTGTAAATTTGATATTGCCTTACTTTTTTTATAACTAAATGTTTTTTGTATTTATTTCATATTTATTTAAAATTATCTGGACTCTATTTCTACAATCAAATTTTCATTCCTCATCATCAAATAATAAAATGTCTCTCCATTATATTCATATGTTTTTTTATATATTTTCAATTTTCATTTTCATTTTATAAATATCTTTTAGTATTTTATTATTTAATTTTCTTTTCTGTCTATAATTATCTAATAAAATCAACATTATTTAAATATTTTTTTCATTTAATCTTTATTTTATTTTCACTTTTTTTTATGTTTTACAATATATTTATTTGTATTCTCTGCATGATTTCTTCCTTTTCTTTCTATTTTTAGTAATTTTAAATTTCTATTACATTAATCTTATGCATAGTCTTTTATAAAACTATATTTGGCAATTTTTCTACTTCATTATACTTAATGCTCAGAACTATGTCTAACAAAATATTCCATATTTCCCTCAAAGTCATGTAATATTCATCCAATTTATTTTTATCATTTATACTTCATTCACTTAGTTTCCTCATTATCTATCTATCTATCTATCTATCTATCTATCTATCTATCTATCTATCTATCTATCTATCTATCTGTCTGTCTGTCTGTCTGTCTGTCTGTCTGTCTGTCTGTCTGTCTGTCTGTCTGTCTGTTTGTCTGTCTGTCTGCCTGCCTGTCTGCCTGCCTGTCTGTCTGTCTGTCTGTCTGCATATAAATGTCTCAAAAATTTAAGTTAAAAAGATTGATTTTATAAATATATCAAGAAATTTATTACTAAATATTTTAATTTATTGATAATTTTAATTGACAAGTCCAAGATTTGTCTTTTTTTTAACTTTGTAAACAATTCTTCAAATAATGAGAATATATAACAAAGAATATTCACAATAATATATATATATAATGTTCAATATTAAATCCTAATGCCACTATTGCTATAGTTAATGGAAATGCTCTCTAGACAATACATAAGGTAGTATTTTACTTCTCTATAACAATAGTGATAATTTTGAAACATTACAAATATAAATTTAGCACTATAAGTATTCTATATTTTATATAATATATATCACATGATAACAACCTAAATTATTGTTAAGGCAACTTTTATATGTAAAAGATGGACTCTTCCACTTTCACTCTCATCTAAAATCTTAATATAGACAGAGTCATGATTTAGGATTGTAACCTATTGAAATTTTTATATTTATAAAGGTTTAAAATCTCAGTTTATTACAACTCTGTCTCATCTTTATCTTTCTATATTAAAATCCTAAACCAGAGTGAAAGAAGAGAAATCCATGTTTTTCGTTTAGATGTTGTCTTGATGACTAATTAAAAGGTCATAGTTTAGGTAATTTGGATTGCCATCTTGAGATTTACATTTAAAACCTAGTGCCGTGCAATTTCATGTTTAATATACATATATGGAAAAAATATCCAATTTATAATATATATGCATTCATTTATATATTCAGTTTTGTAACAGATCATATTTTCTTCTAGATATTTGAATGTATTTTGTATTTATAGGCATTGTTTTATTTTAAAATTAATGATAAATAAATATTAATTATTACTACAGATGATAATTAATTGGCAAAGTGCATATGAATAAGAAAAGAAAAAATATTTTTATAAACAATAAAATATATATTTAATAACTAGCTAACTATATATGAATGTTTGAGTGTAGAGTAAAACTCCAAAAAGTAGTTTAGAAATAGATTGCTTATTATTTTATATTTAGTGGCTTGCATGAGTAAATATTGCTGTAACAATTCAATATCTAATATTTGACAGAAACTAATAGTTTTAAATAATTGAGAAAATGATGCAATAATTGGTCGTTTTGAGGTAAACATTTGGCAATGAAATCCAAGCAAATGAAAAGCAAATGTTCTATAAATAATATTCAAGCACATAAGCATATTTTCATGTAATATTACATTTTTCTGCTAAAAGTATACCAGAAAAATTTAATTTTGTGGTTGCTGACATATCTGAAATTCCTTCTTTTGAAGTACATTTATTAAAAGAAGAATTTTTTTTTTGAAAGTTGATATAAATGTTAATTTTTATTGATACTTGGTTTTTGTTTCAAAATTTACATCATTTAATGTTATTATTGTAATATGTTTTGTTTTAGCATTAATATAGGATTGTTACATATGATTTCAAATTAAACTAAAATAAGAATGTTATAAATTAGATTATTATTATTATTATTATTATTATTATTATTATTATTATTATTATTATTATTATTATTATTATTATTATTATTATTATTATATTTATCTAAAATACTAAAAAAAAGTAAAAGTAACAAATCTTGAGTTAAATATATAAATAATGGAAGATTCCATTCTTCTCACAAGCTATGAAGAAACAATATTTTGTTGATGAAAGATCTAAAATAGAAAAGATCCTAAAGTGGATCCACCTATTCTTTAAGCTTTTGCTGCTTATGATCACATCCATGCAATATATACTGAAACTACAAAGTAAACTCAATATATCAGCTAGACAAAACTATGGCATTAATCATTATTAAATTAATAATCAATTAAAAAAGGAGAATAAGTGAAAATTATTTTAATGATGTTTTAATAATTGAATAGACATGAAGAAATGTAAACATTAAATTGGCATAGTTCACTATATATGTGATTAATGAAATAAGCCAGTTTCCATTCAGTCTATTATTAAATAACAGTCTCTTAATACAAAATTGGTCACGTTGACTTAATTTTTAAAATATTCAACTAATATTTGGTTACACAATACAGTCTCATCCAATGAACTGATAAAAATGCACAAATTATACAGGATAGCTTTTTCCATTAAATTAAGTGTGTACAAAAAACACAAATTGTTGCAAAAAAATGTCTCTGTCCATACCATATAAATGTGCAAGTTTTGGAGCCTTCATGCATTGATTAGGGCAAGACACATTTCTTAGAATTTTGATAGACTTAGTTGTCAGTTTAATTTGACTAATTCTAATTATAAGGTTTCACTTCTCAAAGATGTCTAATCATGTGATTCTTATTATTCTCAAACATTTTGGGAATATAAAATTGATATTTTCTCAATGTTATACATTTTAAATTAACTACATTTAAATAAACATCTAACTTTATTAATTATTTTAATGCATTAAACTTAACATATTGTTTTATATGCAGTCTATAAAAGAAATATATTTTAAAATAGTAATAAATACTTACATCACAATAATCAACATGAGTTATATAAAAAATGGAAATCATTTACCTGTTTATACTATATTTTTTTATTTATTAAGTTACAGATATATATTAATTTCTTGAATAATTTATTTTCAAAAAGGAGTTATCTGTTAAGTGAAAGAAGACTTTAATTTCTCTTTGAGACCGTAAAGGAAATGAGCAGGGAAAATTCCTAATATCCACTTTATACATTCTTGTAATTACACCTGTTATTAATCTCTGATTAATTTATATAGTATATAAACATGGATGAGCTACAGTTTCTCACCAACATGCATCAACCAGCATGTTGAGTTTATTGTTTTTTACTGCTGACTTTAATTTTTTTGATGGCATAATGAATATGGGTGAGAATGAAGTTTTTTTAAAATAGATATTTACAATTATGACAGACAAAACTAAATTATGCCCTGAAGGCTGTAAAGCCAAGACAGTAATTAGTGGTCAAAGGCTGAGGATACTTATATCCCCTGATTGTGTACCCAGGCTGCCATTCTATGATGACATTTTATTTAGGTACTTACAAAGGTTTTAGTAAACAAGTGCTTTTATTTTATTAAATATTCTTTCTTTTCAATTGTTTTTGAGTGTAATAAAACTTCTAGTGGCAATTTTTATTTTTACAATATCTTTTTATTACTTGTAACTTATTCTATGGTATCAATTGTCTAATAGCCTTCTTCAGAGTTTAATCATTTTTTTAATTTAAATAGATATTAAAATCTAAAGAAAACTGCTAAAAGATTGCATCTACAATGACTAACAATTAATACTAAAAATGTATTGTAGAAATAAAAAATAGTGCAAAAAATATATTTTGTTACTGTTGTTAGTCAATATTTATAGCCTTATGTGGTTTAGTATGGTATAAAAGTAGTAGACTCTGGACTCAAGGTCCATCCATGGTTTATAGTTTCAGTTCTATCACTTTTGGTATTTGAATGTTTTATGAACCATTAAGTAGTAAACTATTCAATTATTATCTTATGTAGTTTGTTGCAATAATGGAATGCCAAATTCTGGGCTTAAATCCATGGATTACATCCAGACTTGTAATTTACAGTGTTTCAATTTTTTTTTATTTCAATAAATTGAAACAATAGAAGTATCATTAAGATCAAATATCACAACTTTATGAGTCTTAATATTGCTTGAAAAATATAACAGTTTTGAAGAAAACATATTTTTCATGTTAAATATTTTAGGAATCCTATTAGAGGCTGCAGGACTTTTACTTTAAAAATATAAAGGCAGTTTTAGTCTAACCAAACTGGACATGACTTATTACCATATGGATTTAAATTTCATATGTAACTCTCAATAATTAACATGTAGAAATATCAGTAAAGGCAGTCATCTGAATTTGTGTATTACTCATTATCTAAATCCTAATCAATATTCCTCCAATTTCTTAAAATATCATCACTATTATTTTCTGATTTAATATAGTTATAAAATCTTCTCTTCACACTAATTGAATGCCACCTAGTGGAAGCTTCAATAAACAATGGTATATAAAATCACCGTTCCCAGACAGACAAGTTTATAACTTTTTTCTTCATCAGTGAAGACAGAAATTTAAAGTGGAAAATAATACATTTATTTATTCAAGCAGATAATTAAAAATTTTAATAATCCTAAGTTGATTCACTTGAATAAGATAAAGTGGTAAAAATCAGATGATAGAACACAAGTGATTTCATTCCCATTTAAAATCATAATCTTCATCAATGAAACTGAAGATAAAAAACAGTCAGTCTGAAAATGGAGATTTTATAGCACAATATTATCTGGTGTCAAATAATTACAAAAGTTTATAATAGATGTCTCTGAAAAAGATAAAATAATTGCTTTTAGATGCCTATAAGTAAGCATATGAGATGTCATGTGATGTTTTTATTAATATTAGTAGGTCCATGATATCATTTTTCAGATTAGTATCTATTTAATTTGTAAAAAAAATATTTAAACTGCATTTAACAAAAGCCTGTCTTTTTAGAAGCTTTAATCTACCATTTTATCATTATTTTTAGTTTATTTTTCAATAATTGAACTTCTACCCTTAACTTCTTATATTACTTCTATATTGATTATATCTTTTTTTTAATTGCCCCACTAACAAAACAATCATTTATAATGAATCATCTAGGATTTCATAATGAACCAAAAGTGACCTACTTGAATTCAAAATTCTATTTTTTGTTCATGCCTCAGTCCTATAAAAATCAAACCAACAACTTTTGGGTTTAACAACTGTTGAATCTTAGCGTAGATCACATTTTCTACCAATATTTTTGAGATAAGATCTATGGCTTTTAATTTTACTACAGTTTTCACCATGTTGTATAAGTATATTTAATTTTTTTCACATTATAACTTTTAACTTTAACCTAACCTAAATATATTATACATCTAATGCTAGATTACAGTCAAGTTTTATAATAGAAAATTTTTTAGCAAAATAAATAAAAATGTTTCTAGCATTAAATTCAATTAAACCACTAAACATCAAATGATTACCATTGCTTATGCTTCCTCATAACTGTTATTAAAACAGGCAAAACTCCCCATACAGTAGCACCAAATAGTGCAAGTCAGATTAATCACTTGATGCCAGAATGCTTGTGCATAAAATCCCTATCTAGTGCTCTCAGATCCAAGGCTTCTTACTGATGAAAGCCACAAGCTAGAAACTAGTCTGGGGATATTGGATGATTAGCCACTAGATAGGAATTTTATGCATAAGCCTTCTGGCATTCAATGATTACTCTGGCTTGCACTGAATGTCATTACTGTATGAAAAGTTTTGCCTGTTTTAAAAAATCCAACGTTTATACAAAAAATCAAAACAATAAATTATTTAATTTCATAAACAGTACTTCTATTTATAATAGCTTTGGTCAGTAATGCATGTTATCATCATCTACATTAAAGTATTCAATAAGATAGGTAATCTTTTATTGACATTAATAAAGACGATGAATTAGCTTTTCACTGGCAAATCTAGAAATTCCAGTAATGGAATAGAAGTTCAAACCAATTTAACCCATCTCAGGCTTCTCACTTAATCAATTGACCTTTTTTATATATATAAAAAAAAGCCTAAAATTATTTATATCAATCTTGAAACTTGGCGAGTTCTTAACTACAATTACTGATATACGTTCAAGTTTCTAAGAGCCCACTTTAAATAATATGTGCTTGCCTAGCCTTCACTACCAGCGTTCTTTCCTACATCATCTTTACTAGTACTAAAACTATTTTATGATTTAAGAAAACAGTTTACTAGGTTTTGTGATCTAATTATTTGTTAGACAAACTATTTAAAACTCACTATTTAAAACTTTCCATAAGACCTTTAAATACAGATTTGCAAATAATTCTAAATGTAACTCTAAGTGACCCATTGTGTAGTATATTGTCTCATGCAAGATCGCGAATTAGGATTCCCTGTTGCTGTTTGTTGAACGACTTATATATATATATGTTCCATTAAGTTTATAGAAAAGATGTCATCCGTGACTTATTTTCTGTTTCACAAATATTAATCATAATCCCTTATATCATAATACAATGTGAATATTTTCATTATAACATTCAAGTCAGAAATGAAATTTTCACTTTAAAAATAAATAAAAACAATCCACAGATTTGAAAACATTATAAAAATTTAATAACAATGCGGATCACGGAAAGCTTTTCATAAAAATGTAGAAGGAAAATAAATCTTAACATTGCAACGATTATTATTACTTTTTTTGTCACAAAAGCCAGGTTTACAGCGTAGAAAAAAAATCCTATATTAAATTTTGTATTCACTTTTTTTTAAATATATATATATATATCTTTCTTCACACGCGTTAAGAATAGTTTGCATTATATAAGTAACTTTCCCATTCTACGCAATTCCTTATTTTAACGTAGTCATTCAAAAAAATTTATTAACAAATAATATAGCCATGAAGATACGTTTTGGGTTTTCAGTATTTATGATTTCTTACTATTATTACTATAATATAGTTATTTAACTTTACACTCTTTTCATATCCTAATGAAATACTTCAAAAACTTGAGCTGAGACAAGCCATTATAAAAAAGTATTTTTGAACCATATATATATACTCTAACTTAATAACACTGACTTAACTTTCGGTAACTTCTCACCAGAATTATATTGAAAAATTAATTAACTAACAATGCGGTGAGCAGGCTGCATATATAGTTTATAAAATATGCATTGCAACAAGAAATGTAAATTATAAATGTCAGATGTCCCATTTTTTTGAAAAAATATATCAAAGAACTTACAGACATAGGGTACAAACATTCGACATTAATAAAAATAGTAAAAAAAAATTATATGAACTTTAACAAAGCCACTATCAATAACATTCTGCCCAAGCCATGAATTAGCCTCCTGTATATGTTTAGCATATCAACAAAGCTTTGGAGGTCTTGCTCCAGCAGGAATAGCATTTAGAACACTGCTCTCTCTTAACAATTTTCTGAACAATACTAAAGACAGAATTCCATTAAAACACACTCATCAAATAGCTTATAAAATTTCACGCCCATCATAGCATGTAGAGCAGCATACTAAAGGGAGTTTCAAGCTAATAGATCTACAAAAATCATCCAGTGGTCATATCTTTATAAAAAGGCAAAACAAGACCGGCAATATAAGTCAATTTTCCTGGAGAATGAGCTTGCTATAAGGCACATGTTTTCTTTTTCTATTATTAAGACCATTTGCACAGAGAGGGATAATTATAAGAGAAAGTTCAAGGAGGCATGGGATTATTGCAAGAGACCCAAATTCAATCAACAGGAAGGAGTCTCATATCCCTTTGTCAAAAAAATTGAACATCTGACTTCTATAATTTATATTTCTCATTGCAATAATTTACAAATTTTATAAACTATATTTCCAGCCTGCTTTCAGCATCATTAGTTAATTAATTTTGCACTATGATTCTGGTGAAAAGTTTCTGAATGTCAACTCAGTGCTATTAAGTTAGAATATATATATATATATATATATATATGGTTTAAAAATATCTTTTCATAGTGGCTTGACTCAGTTCAAGTTTTTATAGTATTATTATAATAGCATTATAAAATTATTATTACTTTTATTTTAAATAAGTCTTGATTTTTAAACATACATATCAACCAATCACCCAAGTTCTCATTTAAATGTAATAAAATCGAATCTCATGCTTTAAGACCCAGCTGCTGGCACAGTGAAAATAAAGGAATTCGATCATATCGTCGAGAAAGGACAGTGATTAGATCTTTGACCTGGGGATATAGGTAAATAGGGCAGAATTCATGATATACCTTATTTATCTATCTTGTACATGGTCAGACTCGAGGTACTTTACCTGCATTCAGGGGTTTGTTGGATCGATGTGTGTTTTTCGACCGATACATCGTATATTTTTTTTTCAGGTTTTTATAGTATTATTATAATAATTATTGTTCAATGGATGTTGGGATTGTTAAGCTATTCATACTATGCAGTAATAACAGGTGAGATAAATATTGAAGTTATAATAATAACACATATTTGGAATACTTGGTGGGTACCATGAACATGTTTAGTGTTTAAGCCTGTTATTTAAATGTGATTTCTTTTTCAGTTAGCCAAATTCCAATCAGATAATCCTATAATCAGTAAATGTTTATCTCTTTTTTTTAAATGAAAAAAGAGATAGAAAACTTTCACTAACCAAATGTTTTCTAAACTTATCAGTATTATTTTGTATTTTAATTCTCATTGGATGAGATAATATAGGAGCCTTTCCATGCAGTATTGGACCTTGTTTCTGTATATCACAAATTAGGGTCAGTAAGCATCTATTTTAGTAAATTTTGAAAACTTAAATAAAGCATGGGTGCAATATGCCTTCATTCTTTTTAAAAGAAATACTAGGTTTCAAACATAGTTCTGTAGTAATTATAATTAGATAAATTGGTGTATCCAATATTCTGTAAAATGAACAATCATTTTATTTCTATATATATATATATATATATATGGCATTTACAGTGAGCTTCCAGAAATAAGCCAATATAAAAGGAATTGGTGATAAAGATGATTAGAAGTTCAATCCTTTTTTTGTATATCAATTATACTAAAATAACTGAATAATCTTACATAATTGGGAACATATGTGTACAGTAAAATAAAGTATTTTAATTATACTCACATCTCTAGAGAAATGAAACAATTATAGTCCAAAACACTATCTATTCTTTATATTTGACAAGTAATCGACAAATGCACAAAATTCAACATTTTTTATAACTAGATTACTGAACTCGGGAGTTAATATTTCTACCTATGAAAATGCAAGCTAATATATTAACTCGTCACAGCACATACATATTGAATCAGGAACAAAAATTAATACTGTATTTCAAGAAACAAAAATATTTAATTAATAACAATATTGGATTAAATAATTACATTTTTCTTTCATGATTTTTCTAATCACTATAAATTTATTACAACAATCCCAACGTGATAATGGTAATCAAATATCTGCAACTATTTAGCAATTCATAATAATATTTTAGTTAATATTGCAGCTATCTTATTGTATATGTTGTTATTAAATTAACTTTCCACTATAAAAGAATAAAAAATATCATAGCTTTATGGTATTATAATAAACAAATTTCACTCATGGACTTGATTTTTAAAGCAGGCTAAAAGCTGATGAGAACAATTATTACATCAACAAATTGACAGAAAAAGTATTAACAGAATAAAGCCATTAACAAAATTAAAATTATGAATGGAATGGAGTCTTATTGATAGTGTGTGTTTTACAATTACATTTGGAATTAGTAGTAGAAGTTTGCTTTTTAATAGAAAAACTAAAAATCAAATCCTTCATGTCATATTATATCTTAAATTGTGATTCTTTTTAAATTAATAAATTTTTAAATAGTTTATTATTTCATTATATTAATTATTTATCTTTAAAAAATTATTTTAAAATGTTTTAAATAAATTTACTTGATGGTGCTGTTTCTGTGCAAAAACACAGAAATATGCCATTTACATGGCCGAAACTATAGCTACTACAACACTACCTTCATAATAGCTGTTTTTGGCCATGTGATGGTAGTGTTCTCTATGCAAAAGCACAGAAATTGTATGCCTAGCTATGTGTGGTCATGCTTTGTGCATATGTTTAGTAATGATAGTTCACTACCGTTTGATATGAGGGTGTCTGTTGTTCAATTTCCCACAAGTGTTGAAATCTCTTTTCAAAATTATTGTCTTGCACACCAACTACAGCACCCTATCAATACACTTCCCTACACATCTTAGAAGCTGCTAGAAATTTGGAAAGGCTTTTTTCAGAGTGCAATGTGGTGGATTCAAACCAAATGTCACATTCTCAATGAAATGGCTGTACACAACTAGTAATTTCAAAAGACATTTTTGGTCTTATTCAGGGTATATTATTTCTTTGTATTTGGTTCCACTTCAGGTGAGATTTTTTTTTTTTTTGTTTTTTGAAAATAAAAATGTTGTTGTTGATGATGGAATTGATGCTTGTTGTTGTGATTTCTTTGAAACCCAGTCAATCCAAAGAAGTTTTTTTTGGCACTTGTATTACAGATTTAAAAACCAAATTGTTTAATAATTTTTTTTGTTTTGGGTTGGTTTTTAAATTTTGTTTAAACATTTAATTTACTATTACAAGAATAATATCAATTTGGAAATAAAAAAAGTGTTTGGGTTTTGTTTTTTTCTTTTTATCGGCGGTGGCATAAAAAACAAAGTCGGCTGATTACTGTTTTCACAAAGTGTTTTGGGTTGTTTTCGAATTTGGTATAAATGTTGAATGTTAGTATTCGAAAAATAACGTAAATTTGGTAATCCAAAGAAAACTGGGTATTTTTTTGGGTTTGATTTTTTTTTTTAATGAAGAGTTTTGAGTTGTTATTTTTTTGTTTGTTTAGGGGAATTTTTATTTAAATCTTTTCCTATTAGAAGAATAAAGTCAATTTGGAAATCCAAAGGAAAACTGTTTTGTTTGGGGTTTGATTACTTTTTTCATGAAGTGTTTTCGGTTTTTTAGTTTTGTTTCAACGTTTTAATTTACTATTAGAAGAATAACATAAATTTGGAAATAAAAAGAAAACTGTTGGGGGGGGGGTGATTTCTTTTGTAATGAAGTGTTTCGGGTTGGTTTTTTTTTTTAAATTTTGGTTGAAATGTTTAATTTACTAAAAAAAAAAAAAAGAAATGTTTCATTTACTATTAGAATTATGTAAATTTGAAAATAAAAAGACAATTTCTTTTTTTATTTTTGATTAAACATTTAATTTAGTATTATAAGAATACAAAATTACAAAACACACACAAAAAACGTGTTTTTTTTTTTAAATTTAAAATGCTAACAATAATGTAAATTTTCCAAAGTAAAAAAAGGCAGGTCCCAAAACGTGATATTAATAAGTTTTTGAAGAGAAACAGCACTATCAAGCAATATATGGCTGCTAATAGACAAGTACTATTTATTTAGTAAAGTGTCATTTTTTGAAAAATTCATATATACCCTTTAATGTTAGTCAGTGATATTGTTTGGAAAAATAAGACATCAATCATCATTTCCAACAATTATCAATACACTGCAGAATGACAGTCCAAATTTAATACATCTTCTCTGATCTCTAGCCTGTCTTCTCCATACCACTCCAGAACACTTCCTTATTTCATCCATCCATCTCACATGTGGTCTTTTTTTAGGTCTTTTATAATCTCTTGAAACCCAGTTTAAGATTTCATTTATTATTTTTTTAGAAATGTGTACAATCCAACTCCACTTCAGTCTCTTAATTATTTCAATGAGGTCAGTAATATTTATTACATGATTCAATGTGACAGTGATGCTTTACTTGTGTTTAATTATTATACTAATTTAATCACTCTTAGAAATCGTTTTAAATATCAATTTTAAATTATTCCTAATAGTTACCAGTCATTGAAAAGAATTATAAAACTTAGCTGTAAGTTGTTCCTGTTATAATTAACTTTAATTTAAAATTGTAACTTTTTTTTATTCATCAATTAAGAACATCCTTGGTCAGTTGCTGTTTTAAGGTAATATTAGAAATGACCATAATTCATGATCATTTCAATATTATGTATAAATATGTATTTCAAGACTGTAATATATGGACATGCAAAAATAGGGAAATTATTAAAAAATAGTAGTAAGATTTACTATTCCTAACCTTAAGAAATAGTCTGATCAATTTAAGCTAAAACCTGAAAAGCATTTGAAAATATGAATAGACTTTAAAAATGAAGCAAATTAAACCTAATACTGATAATTTACTAAGAACTGCTACATAAATGAGTAATGCAAAAAAGGAGCAATTCACTAGTAAATTATCAAATGAACATGGCAATTTAAAAACAAAAAAAGCAATATAAAATATTTGAAAGATATTTATTTACAATAATTGAATATATGAGATACTGTAAAATGCTACAAAAAAGAGTTAATGGTGATATAAAAAAAAGTGTAAAATGACAACAAGAGTGAAAAATAAGAAGTTTCAAAAATATAATACAACATTTTGATATTAGTCTTTAAATTAAACATAGCTCAATGTATATGCAACCAGAGGGACTAAATCACTTTTCCCCAGGCTATGGCTTAAAAGCACTCTAAATGTTGAACAAAGGAATCAAGAACAGAATTAATACAAAGATATGCTTATAAATATCAGAGCAACTAAGAATAAGTGGATTGATTTTATTCTGATTCCTTTGTTCCACATTAAGAGTGCTTTTAAGTCTTAGCCTGGGGAAAAGTGTTGTTGGTATTGGGGAAAAAAATATTTCAGCAATAAGTAAAAAAATGGCATTATTATTAAAAAGTGACTAAGATATCATGAAGTATATGGAATAATTCTATAAAGAACTACCTACTAATAAAAGACAAAAAAACCCCTAAATATCCTCTATAATTGCAACATCATTTGAAATAAAGATGTGGTACATAAAACTAATTCAGAAGAAGAGAAAACTTTAGGAAGTAATGGAATTATTAATGACATCTTAAAAAAGTAGGTGAGGAAATCAATAAATTGTTGGCAAAGTTATACATATGAAATGTCTAAGTGATGTAGATGTATTTATTAATTGATCTGAAGAATAAATAGTGATATCGATTTTTTTAAAAAAGGTGGAAAAGAAGATCGAAATTACAGAACTATCAGATTCTATCAGTGCTATACAAGATCTTTACTAATATTATCTAGAGAAAACTTTGTATTGTTACTTAACCAAAATGGTAAGCTGACTTTAAAAATGATTTTAGCACAGTAAGTTATATACACATATTTAAAGAAATTATAGAAAGGATTAAATCATCATTATTTTTTGGGTGCTTTGATTCTGAAAAGGCATATTTGGAACATTAAAATTTTATCGAATTTTGTACAATATTTATCAAAATGCATTAATAATTATTAAATCACGATACTAAGAATACACAAATAAGATTTTATATCTTCAAAACTTTTTATTTACAGAATATATTTTGCAGATTAAATTAGGCAGCTAAGGGAATAAAAATAAATGGATCTTATTAAAGTCATCTATAGTTTGCAAAAGATATAGTTGATTTTGCAAATAATACTTTAAAAAGTTTTAAGAAATGTTTAAAGGATTATCTGATAAAAATAAATGTTCAATATTTTTTATAAAAAAAGAAAATGAATATCCATCAGTTAAAATTTAAAAATCTGTATAGATTGGTGCTGTAGAGAATGGAAGACTCTGGAGTTTAAAGTTCGTGAATAGTAATTCAATATCTTACTCATATTATTAATATAGATTAAATCATAGTGAAGGAAAGTAATCACAGAATTAAACTTGGATTAAGTGCTTTTGTTAGAAATACTTTAATATTGAAGGTAATACTGCTATGTATTTGAAATGAAAGGTTTTAAATAGATTTGTTTGGATTGCAGACTTGGATGCTTAAAATACAAAAACCTTTGACCACATATCACAATCCAGAGGTGCGTAATAGGTATAGCAAGAAGATGATAGAAAATAAAATACAGTTAAAAAACAAACAGATATTATTGGTATCAATAAAAGAATTAAAACACTAAAGTGGAACTGAGTTGAACATATTTTTTAAAAAGATGACAATAGAAATGGATCCTTTGACATTGTAAAAGATTTATAATGACATTAAGTATGAAATGAATAAATGAGAAAGTTTGCTAGAGTGATGTAGAACAGAGAAGCTATAGATTAGAGAAACTGAATTAAACTTGAAGAAACTTTCATTCACCAGTGGACAGATAATTATTGAAAATGAATGGTATAAATATATATATATATATATACAAGGATTATTGATTCACTTCAAAAAGAAGGTCTCGCCATGTTCAAACTATCTTTTCTGACCTCTAGTCCCTCTTCTCCATATTAGTCCAGCACGCATCCATATTTCATCCAACAATCTCACAAATGGTCTCTTTATGGGTCTTTTACAATATATATATATATATATATGATAAATAAAACAAGTTATAAATTTTGTAACTTGCTTTTATCTGCATTTTATAATCACTAGATGGAGCTTTACCAATAGCTCCTAACAAGTTTTTGTTTACATAAACACTGAGAGAGATGGAATTCAATATCTCTTTCTCATTGTTTATGTAAACAAAATCTTGTTAGGAGCTATTGGTAAAGCTCCATTTAGTGATCATATATATATATATATTGTGAAGTTAGCTCAAGATTGCTCTCACAACAAACCTTAGCCACCTGAAATGATAGATTGTTTTTTTATGTAATTAGCATGTAAAGATCAAATAAAAATAAGTTTTGCTAGAACAATTTTGGAAAAAATAAATGTTTTGATATATTTAACAGTGTACTAACTATATATTAAGTATTGGGAATGATGGGTAATTTACAGTAAAAAACACACTTATATATTAGTAATAAAATTTTATTGTTAAAAAAAATATAAATCTTGATAAAAAAATTGTACATAGTTATATATATATTGTACATTGTATTGTGTTGATTATATTAAACAAACAATGACTTAAATAAAAAATAATCATAGCAGTAGAAAATAAATCAAGTATTGTAATATCTGAATGTAAGAGAGATAATAATAATATAATATTGCAAATTTATTTTATAATTTGTTTTATTTTTTTAAAATGAATGATATAAAAAAATATTTTAAAAGATACAACATTAGGAATGCTAGTTTTTAAACAATAGGAATAATGCTGATATAAAACAAAACAATTAAAAATCATTGTTCTTTCTTGTTCTGCGTTTGACCTGAAAAGTCAAGTTTTATTAGAACTATTATTTTAATATTTTTCTGCAAAATGGACATTTTTTAAAGTAGCATCTCAACAAATATTAATGTTTTTTTTAGTTAATTCATCATTCAGAAAAAAAGTAAAGGAAATGAATAGAACATTATCTAATTTAGTAATTAGATAAGTTAAAGTAATTTATCAATTTACATTTTTAAAAAAAGGATTATGATTTTTGTTTAAAAGAAACTAAAAAAAAAAATCAACAGTTTATTTAATTTAAAGTTTATATAGCCAATATTACAAACAATAAATAGCTGTATTCTATAAATATATTTTCATTAAATGCAAACTGCATATATATTTATAGAAACATGTATATATAGTTAAAATATGAGATACATTGGCTAGAAGAATTAATTGTCTTTGGGGTGGAGCATTTTTATTTATCCACTATAGCCATGTGAAAATTAATATTTAATTGTCTACAATTTAAGTGCCTGATAAGCTGGACCCACACAAGATGAAAATCTATGGAGGATTAACACAAAACTACTTACTGCCAACTTAAATAAATTCAGGATGTGCTATATAAAATCAATCAGGAGTTTTTCAACATTTATAATAAAAAATGCATAAACTGTAATAACTGTTTGTGTAAGGAGGACTCTGAAAAATAGTGATGCCTGATTATATCAATTCATAAAAGATTGTAAAATTATGTTTTGATTGTAAAATTAGGTTTTATTTTCTTTTGTATAGATTTGTATTTGTATTTTTTATTTTTATTTTTATTATCTCGATCTTATATTTGGGGAAGTACTACTTATAGTTCAACATGGAACAGTTCAACATAAGAAAATATCAAGAGAGTAGGGGAGGGAAAGGTTGAAAAGTCTTTTCTTTTTGTTTTTAATAAAATCTAGGTGATTTATTTTCTACTAAAATATTTGATTTGCAGTTATGAACATGAAATTAAGTACCATAACAGAATATTTAAATGGTAAGAGTTTTTTTAAAGTCACTGGAATAATCAATGCTACAACATGACATGACTTACTTGTAGTTATAGTATATGTTTTACTAACAGTATCCTTAAGATCTTTATAATGAATGAATGATTAATATTTTTCAAATTATTATTCTTTATAATTTTCTGTTCTATCATATCACATGTTGTTTTATTATTATACTTTTTACATCTGAAGTTGCATTTAAATTTTCATTGAGTTAGCAATCTCACTTTTAATTAATAATTTTTTAGTATCTTGGATATATAGATGTCTATATTATGGGAGTCTATTATGGAAAGTAAGGGTGAATAGTTTCAAATTGTTTAAGTAAAAAAATGATAGATACTCATCATAGACATAGAAGCTACAAATACATAGGGATATATCCAAATAATTTATTTGCACTTGTAAATATTTTTTCTTGTTTGAATTTTTTTTTTACATTGATTGAGAATTTATTGTATGTTTTAATATCTTTTCTTGTTTTGTAAATAAATATTATGAAGTCTTGTTAATTGACAAGATCTCTGTAGTGTTGTTGATACAGCATTTACATTCCAGCTTATAACCAATATTTTATAAATGCACAAACACACATTATTGTTTGATAAGCATGTGAGAAAACATTGTTAAATAAGGGTTATTTCTTTCTAATAGGTAGGATGTATTATTTTAGTTGTTGATTAACTGTTTGCACAGATACATACCTGTTAAGAGAGTTGAACATGAATTCTTTCTGAGTTCGAATATCTGAGGCAATGGTTTTGAAAAAAAGTGGTGAGATGTTAGTTGAACTGATTTAAATTACATGTAGATTTGATGGATAATGCTTAGGCTAGTCTATTAAAGATAGATGTAATCATGAGTCAGATATTTCATCATGTTATCTCTAGCATCCTACATGAAGACCCTAGGACTAACAATAGTTAGATGCAATCTTGCTCTTTCTCCTATATACGTGGATGGACCGGACTGTTACATTTGGCACTATCAACTTTAGGATATGTAAGATAGCTGTACCAGCACTTTTAGATTTGATGTAAGTTGATTATATGTTGTAGTTGAACCAACTGATTGTTGGAGTTGATCTGTGTGTTCAAATGTATTTTTAGACCGGGCCATCTGGGTATATTCGACCAACCATTACAATATATATATATGTAATAATATTATTATTCGATTGTCTGTATTTTTTAAAATCAATATATGTAATCTTATAATTGAATATTTATAAATACAAAAATTGGATATATGTAAAGTATAACTTTAAAAATTTTATTCACTTAGAAGCGCTTTTGACTATTCTCGTAATCTTTGTCAACTAACATTATGAAAGGCTAACCTTTCCACAATTCCGTGATCTTAACATTTGATGTCTGTCTGTTATTAAGTCTTGTTTGTATTTTTAGACTAGCAATAACTTCCTTTATTTTCTTTTTGTTGTTATTTTTTTCAATTTGCAATGTTTTTTACATTATTATAATTGAAGTTAAAACTATAAATACATGACTTATTATGGTTGTAAAAAATGGATGCTTTTCCATCATGCATCTCAATTCCCCTATATATTCTCACTACACCTACATATCCATTTATAAATGATGCAATTTTTATTTATAAATGAGGTTTTATCTTTAGAGTAATTTATTAATTTGTTTAATATAGGATGTGCATAAAATGCAATGTCACATATGCCTTTATAAATTATTTTTACAAAATTTACTTGATCATTCAAAATATATGGTATTGATATCCATATTTTTTTTATTAGCAGGAGAATCAATATTATTATTAATATTTTTATTCTTATATTTCGTATTAAAATTTTTAATAACATTATTGTAGCCAACATTTAACAATTCATTCGAATACATTTCAATATTATGGCCAGTTTAAAGTCCTTCTTATTTAGAAGTAATAGTCTTTGTAAATACTCATTGGATAAAGCTAGAAGTATTGAAATGTATTCAAATGAATTGTTAAATGTTGGCTACAATTATAATCATATATATAATGTCATTAAAAATTTTAATACGAAATATAAGAATAAATGTATTAATAATAATATTGATTCTCCTGCTAATAAAAAATGGGGATATCAATACCATACTCTTTGAATGATCAAGTAAAGTACATTTTATAAGGATAATTTATAAAGATGTATGTGACATAAATTAATAAATAACTCTAAAGAAAAAACTTCATTTATAAATAAAAATTGCATAATTTATAAATGGATATGTAGGTGTGATATCGGATATAGAGGGGAATCAAGGTGCACATTGGAAAAAAGAGCTAAAGAGCACTTGCTGTTATTAAAAAGAGTTCAGAAAATGAAACAAAATTGCAAAGTAAATAATGTTTCAGCATCCATTTTTTATGACCATAATGTCATGTATTTATGGTTTTAACTTCAATTATAATAATGTAAAAATATTGCAAATTGAAAAAAAATAACAAAAGAAAAATAAAGAAAGCTATGCTAATATACAAATATAAACAAGACTTAATTAACAGACAGGCAGCAAATGTTAAGATCATAGAATTGTGGGAAGGTTAGCCTTTCAAAGTCTTACTTGTCAAAGACTATGAGGATAGTCGAAAGCGCTCCTAATTGGATAAAATTTTTAAAGTTATACTTTACATATATCTAATTACTGTATTTATAAATATTCAATTATATATATATATATATATATATATAATTGAATATTTATAAATACAGTAAACATTATATATATATATATATATATAATGTTTTATCTCTAAAATTAAATGTTTTGCATTCTAATATTTAAAATATTAATGTTTACAATTAAGAATTCTTTAATAGTAATACTTTATCTTTAGGTAAATATTATATAAAAAAATCATAGTAATAATTTGAAACTCATATATTTCTTATTCTAATGATTCAAATGATTCAGAATTTATTTTCTAGCTTATTAGATTGAAGACTTTAGAACATTTCTGAATGAAGATCTAGACCATAAGTTCCCAAACTTTTTCAGGCCACTGCTCCTTTGCAAGACATAAATTTGTAATGCCCTCCTCCCAAGTATAACACATTCCTGCATACAATCTGTTTGATATTTTTGACATAAATAGTAACCAATGATACTGTACCGGATGATGCCTACCCCATAATTCATATGATGCACAGAAGATATAACATGATGTCAATGTCATGCATCGGAGTAAAGCATCAACATAAACTCAATATCAATAACAAGTAAAAAAAATTTAAGTTATTAAATTTAAGTTTAAATGAGTGAACTCAAACTAAATTGGATTATATTTCCTGATTTTTCCCTTTTCAAAACTCTAATACCCTGCTAATTGGTACCACAAAGTTTTAGCAGTATATCTTTGAAATGTGAACCTCACCTTAAGAAAAAAACACTTTCAAAAAGAAATACCATTGCCAACAAAACAAAAAATAAAATAAAATCAGCATGTCAATAAATTTTCAATAATCGCATAGAGATTACAAAAATAATAATCATAATTTCACACAATGTAAGTTTCTTTTAAAAAATAGTCATATATCGTGACTCCAACTTTTTTTAAGCTTTGTGATAAATGCTTAGCAAGAGAAAGCATTTAAAATAACTGTATCAGAAACCACACCCAAACCTCAGAGCAATGGCTTTGTTCTTTGACACTCCTCAGTGAGACACTAGGGTAGTTTCAGCCACTAGATCTAAAAATACTAGCCCAAAGCTAGTATTTATCTAAGAGTTAACCATTAATAAAAAATCTGAAATTTTCAGACACTTGAAAGTCTTCAAACCCAGCTATCTAACTCAAATAGCTATATGAGGCTGAGAGATCTTCAGCCAAACCATATATTAGTAGTCTTAGCAATATAACATCACTTAAGACTTAAAGCAAAAACTATAAATAGTCAATAAGAAATAAAGTCATATATCACATGACCCCATTTCTTTTTTTAAGCTTGTAAAATATAAACAAAGAGCTTTGCTAATTGCTAAACTAGCTTTGTGATAAATGCTTTGCAAGAGAAAGCATTTAAAATATCTCTATTAGAAACCACACCCAAACACCAGACCAATGGTTTCATGCTTTGACACACCTCAGTGAGGCCCTAGGGACGTTTCAGATACTAGATCTAAAATTACTAACCCAAAACCAAAAGTTAACCACTGAGTAGAAAATCTGAAATTTTTATACACTTAAAATATTTTCAAACCCAGCCATCTAATTCAAATAGTTATATGGAGCTGAGAGATCTTCAGCCAAACCATATATTAGTAGTCTTAGCAATATAACATCATTTAAGACTTAAAGCAAAAAAAAAAGTCACTCAATGGTTAACTCTTAGATAAATGCTAGCTTTGGGCTGGTATTTTTAGATCTAGTGTCTGAAAGTATCCTAGCATTTCATTCAGGAGTGCCAAAGAACAGAACCATTGGTCTGGAGTTTGTGTGTGAATTTTGATAGAGATATTTTAAATACTTTCTCTTGCTAAGCATTTATCATAAAGCTTGTTGAGCAATTAGCAAAGCTCTTTGTTTATAATTTACAAGCTTAAAAAAGAAGTTGGGTCATGTGATATATGACTATTTTTTATTTTTATTGACTATTTATAGTCTTTGCTTTAAGTCTTAAGTGATGTTATATTGCTAATATTACTAATATATGGTTTGGCTGAAGATCTCTCAGCCCCATATAGCTATTTGAGTTAGATAACTGGGTTTGAAGATATTTAAGTGTGTGAAATTTTCAGATTTTCTACTCAATGGTTAACTCTTAGAGAAATGCTGTCTTTGGGTTGGTATTTTTAATCTAGTGTCTGAAACTATTCTAGCACTTCACTGAGGAGTGCCAAAGCATGAAACCATTGGTCTGGGGTTTGGGTTTGGTTTCTGATAGATACATTTTTAATTTTTTCTCTTACTAAGCATTTATCACAAAGCTTGTTGAGGAATTAGCAAAGCTCTTTGTTTAAGTTTCTCTTTTCTCAAATAGAACAATGTGTTAAAAGCAAACAACATATATATATATATATATATATATATATATATATATATATATATATATATATATATATATATATATATATATATATATATATATATATATATATATATATATATATATAGCCTCACATACACACAAGCATTCCAGAAATTAATTTGGTAGAACTGTTTTAAAGTAGGAAAATCAAATAATTTATAGAGTAACAAAAAAAAATACAAATAATAAAAAAATACAATAAAATCTATAGCAATAAGACATAATGATAAAAAAACAACAACAACAACAAGTTAAACCATCCAGCTTCCTTCTGGTCTCTTTCTATTAACCATCTCCAGACTTAGTAACTTTTAAGTGCACTATAAACAATGACAACAACATGGTGATGGCTTTGCTTCTTTACAGCAAAATATCGGCAATAAGGTGTACTTCAATAGCATTTTAATGATAAAATTTAAGCATTTTTATATTTCTCAGCTTTTTCAAGAAATCTTTATAATAATGACAGCAGCCAACACATAGTCGATCATGCAATTCTGGACAGACTATAATTTGAAGCTAGGCTCAGCTCAGCCTTCTTTAATACAGTTCTTCACTGCTTTACAACTAGAATATTTCTCTTAGTTCAGCAAACCCTTATCCACCCAGCAAACAAAACATAGCAAGGAAAACAATAAACTCAGAAGATACCCCCCCATCAACTGCTAAAAGCTTTTATAGCACCCCTATAGCAATACAAATTGAGAACCCCTCTTTCACTGTTACAGCCATTATCTTCAATTTCTTGAATAATTGATCATAACACAATTGATATAGCTTTTTACATCTTTTTATTTTTCACTTCTTTCATTTTCCACTCAGACTTTTTTAATAACTCAAATAGTTCCATTTTACATATAGTTTCTAATTTTAATACAATGGAAATAGCTTTTTCCATCTTTATAAAAGATTCAAAACAAAAAAAACTAAAGTGAGATATGACAAATTTTTAGATGCTCTCAGCTGATATTGGCCTTAAATTACTTTATTTTCTTAACAAAAAATATAATGCACAGGATAACCACTTCTATCTATTAGTAAAATTTAAAATTAGCTATACAATAATAACCTGAATTTCTTTTAACTTTTTAATAGAGGAAAAAAACTATCAAAAATGGCAAAACATTTGCAAAACTCTGACTATCTCTCTTTTTTATATATTCTTGAACATAAACAATTTATAAAATAACCATAAAATCGGCAAAATATCGTAAAAATTAGCCGTTTGAGAGCAAGTTAAAGCCAACAATAGGTGCATCCAGAGAAAAGGCTAGACCACCGGAATGCCCCCAGATACTTCTGAACCCACTATCGCCCCCTAGAAGTCTTCACCGCCCAATGGAGGGTGGTACT
Organism: Epiperipatus broadwayi; assembly: GCA_028023455.1. NCBI lineage: Eukaryota > Metazoa > Onychophora > Udeonychophora > Euonychophora > Peripatidae > Epiperipatus > Epiperipatus broadwayi. The sequence continues at coordinate 1,598,169 of JAQFVV010006369.1, read as the reverse complement.
GACCACTTTGGGAAACACTGATCTAGACATATTTATAAATGAAATCTAAAATTTTCAAACCTTTCACATAGTTTTATACTTCGCTATAGGTATTTCAAATGTATCTTTAAATTCCCCACATAAGAAACTCCAAAATTAGCCCAAAAAGTTTAAGATCTTATGAATTTTAATTTGTTTAAGAACTTAATGTTTTATTAACTTTGGCCTCAAAAACAAGTTTGTATGTTTTTAAAAAAAAAAAAATGATAAAGTAATACTATTTATAATTTTTGGTGAGGGGGAAGTCTTCTGCTATGGATTGATGCGATGCCTACTTGAGCGGGAAAACTTACTGTATAAATATTTGATTTAATTTGAGAAATTCTTATTTCATGATCTGTAGACTCCTTTGAATTAACAATCCAAGTTTTCAGCAAATAATTTATTCTCTTTAAAAACTCATATATTATTTCATCATTAAAGATATTGCTTCCATAACATTTTATAGATTGTTATATTTTAAATCCATAGCATTCAGCTAGTTATAAACACAAACGCACGCGCACACACATATATATTCAAATTAATCCAAGCTTGCAGATATTTAAATCAATAAAAATAATAATAGTATTTGTTATTCCATACATATTTCCGCTAATTTATTTTTTTTCGGAGATGACAAAATCTTACATATAATCCACCCTTAAACCATTTTTAAGTTTAAATTTATCCTTGCATCCAATTTACCTTTAAGAAGTGAATATAATGAACGTTCATTTGATTTAAAGAGTAGAACGCTATCGGCAATTTGGATTTTTTTTTTTCAAATCATTTTTTGTATTTATTTTTTATATTTCTTTTTGTTGTTCTTGCAATGTGAAATTCTCTTGAAAAATACTTAGATTCATAAAAAATGCATCTCATTTTTTAAAAGCATTCATGTTTTATACATACATAGAAAAAAACTATTTTTATATTATCAAATCATGTACCAGTTGTGAATGTTTAAAAATTAGCTCAAAATTATTAGCCTCAAGTAAATCTAGTCTAACTTTTTATATTCACTATGAATATAAAATGGCTATCTATATATTGGTTTGACTATCTATCTATCTATCTATCTATCTATCTATCTATCTATCTATCTATCTATCTATCTATCTATCTATCTATCTATCTATCTATCTATCTATCTATCTATCTATCTATCTATCTATCTATCTATCTATCTATCTATCTATCTATCTATTTATCTATCTATCTATCTATCTATCTATCTATCTATCTATCTATCTATCTATCTATCTATCTATCTATCTATCTATCTATCTATCTATCTATCTATCTATCTATCTATCTATCTATCTATCTATCTATCTATCTACATATCTACTTACCTATCTATCTGCATTTGTCTGTATAATATTACTGTCTGGCAATTCATATATTTTTCTATAATTAATCTTCCTGTGTGCCCCCAGATCTATTTATCCAAGTAAATACCTACTTACATATTCTTTTTATTATTATTACTCTATCTATCTTACTTTGTGACACTACATATCTATTTGCTTATCGATCTATCTAACTGAATCTCTATCTGTACCAAGTTTTGTGATATAATGGTAATTTCTCACCTTTTTATGTCCAATACCCTGTGAGCTAACACTATAATGAGCTGGACCTTTTTAGATTACTAAAAGATCTCTAATGATTTACACTTTTTTAGGTTATTAAAAGTTCACAAATGACTGTTTTTTTCCTAGCAACATACTATATCCTATTATTTGTATAATATTGATTAGAAAATTGAGAATAAAATGAGGAAAAAATATAGAAATTTTCATGAACTGAAAATTAACTAATCTAAAAATAGTATTTAGGACTTCAGTGACTGTAAAACTTGTAAATATCTGGAAAAAAAAGACATATTATACAGTGAATCATTTTTTGTTGCTATGTTATATTAATGATATAAGAAAGTAAAGGAGGACCCTTATTACTTCACTAAAACTCAAAACAAAAAGAGCTGTTCTATAGGTTAATAGGGAAGTCTCAGGATAATCAATTAATAATTGGTTTCATGACAATATCAATTGATAAAAGTTATTTCTATTTATATAGATATAGACTTTTTATTTCTATTGTTTCCATTTAGCTATTATATTTTTATTACATGGAAATTCTTGGAAATAATACTATATATATATATATATATATGCTTGTTCGGAGGTTTTGGTAAAGCTCCATCTATTGATCATAAATGCAAGCAATAGCAGGTTACGTGATTTATAATTTGTTTTTGTTTTTCATAAATGTACCTTTGAAGGTTTTTGCAAGGATATATATTGCAGAGGCTTTGACTATGTGGTGAAACTGAACTGATATCAGACCTATGTAGCTATCTGGCTTGTTAGGCTGGGTTTGAAGACATTACATGTCTGAAAAATTCATGCTTGCAAACTGATAGGAACTTGTTGCATAAACACTTGGAGTTAGTGTTTAGATCTAGTTTCTAGCTCTACTCTTCACTGATGATGGCAAATTAGCTTGAAATCAGCTGATCTGAAAGTGGAGCCAATGAAAGAGATAGTGAATTCCGACTCTTTTGACATTTATGTAAACAAAATAAGCTTGCTCAGCAGTTTTGGTAAAGCCCCATCTATTGATCATATATATATATATATAAGAACTTTCTGTATTTAAATCCATTTAATAACTTGGTTTGACATAAAAAATAATTTGTTTTTACTTCAGTGATAAATCCCAACAAAAAATCTATTGTAGCTTAATGGGAAAAAAACTTGCTTAGTCTCAGGGATATTGTAAATTAGTTGTATGTAATAGTTTCCTGTCAAAAGCAAACGTTATTTCTGTTTATATGGATATAATTTTCTTATTTCTGTTCTTTATTATAATAATAATCAATGGAACATATATATATATATATATATAATTAGTTAAATCAATATTTATCAACATTAGGTATTATTGAAATACAAGTATAATGTATATACTTAGCCTAGATATAATTAATGGGAATTGGATAGAGTGGATGACTATAGAGAGCTTGAAAGTCTGGTTTCAAATCCTCATTAACAATATTATATTTGTAATTTTCACTTATGAAACCTCCACTAAACACTATTAAAACAATTTCACCATTCATTTATATTATTGCTAGATTCCCAATCAAATATAAAATGATGATGCATACTTGCAGTCTCAGACATTTATAGAAACAGTGAGTGTGGCAAGTATTTTTGACAATGATGAAATCAACTACAAGCCAGATGTAATTCCAGCCTCTTTTTATATATCTTAAAAATTATGCCCACATAGAGTAAATTTTTACTCATATTAAAAACATATAAATTGATAACTGCAAATGGTTGTAATGATAAAGTGTATTTTATACTTGCTTGGTGGTCTAGTAAATATTTGACAACAATTTTTAATAATTTTACCCATATTTGACTCAAAGTTGTCATTTATATTAGGTTTTAAAATGAGTAAAAAAAGTTATTTCATGTCAGTGTGATTTTGTAGTGTACAAAAATATTGTGGTTACATATGATATAGTTGAGAATACACTTGTGAAAAATATTTATTGAATTAATTATGCCTATAAATATTGGAAGTTTCAAGTATAAGTGATTATTTTGTATTTGCTTGGGGACTAGCAAATATACAAGTGGTGAAAATGATTTGATGATTTCAGTTGAATTATCATATATATATATATAAAATTATTAATCAATGTCTATATTCCAATTATAATAAAATATATATAATTATTCAAAACAATACAATAATTAATACAGTAAAACAATATTTTAAAAAACACATATATACCACAATTTAATAGAAGTACTTTCAACTATATATGTAGTCGTTATCAACTAGAAAAAAACATTACAAATGTAAACAAAAAGGAATACGTCATACATTAATTTTCCCACAGTTCATTAATTTTTATATTGGCAGCCTGTCTATTTATCAAATGTTGCTTTTCACTTTTTATTAACATAGCCTCTTTAATTTTGCGTTTATTATTATTTCTTTCAATACACAAAATTTTAACTTTATTAAAATCAAAATCAAAACCATAATTACATATTACATTATGATCAAAAAATACTGATGGTGATCCATCATCATTTCTAACATTCTCTTGTCTTGATTTTTGTACTCGTTTATATAACAACAAATGCTCCTTTGATCTTTTCTCCAATGTACATTGACATTCCCCAATATATGCCTTACCACAAACACACAGCCATTTATATATTGCACAACTTTGATTTAAAATACTACACCTATTTTTTGAATTATTTATTAATCTATTTAAATTAGGAGTAGTATAAAATGCAACTCGACATATATTTTTATATATCTGTTTTATAAATTTCACTTGTTCATTACAAATAAATGGTATTGATATCCAAGTATATTTTATTTTATCAATATCTATAGCACCTAAAACATTTCTATTATTATTAAACTTAGTAACAATATTATAAATTAATTTATGATCACATCCAACATTTAACAAATCCATAATAAATACATTCATGTTACCTATTTTATCAGAACTATATTTACATAATTTATTATTCCTAAATAAAAATGATTTTAAACCAGATAATTTATGTGCTATTGGCGCATTTGAATACCAAGGAATATATCCTCTTTTTTCAATATCTTTTATTACCATACAATAATCTAATTTATTTTTATTTTTATTACGAGTAACTTTAATATCTAAATACTGAATTGACATTTTTTCTTCAAAAGATTTACTCCGTTTTAAACCTTCTAAACTATTTAATTCATTGAATAACACATTTATGATATCTAAACTTCCACAAACAAAAACATCATCAACATACCTGTAATAAATTTTAATACCTTGGTAATATATATTACTATTAATAATTATAATAATTATTAATGTGCATATTACTATTAAGAATTATATCTTCATATTTTGATACTACAAAACTACATATTTGTGAAACTACAGGAAGTCCCATAGGCCATCCGTTATCCATTTTATAATAATTTTCATTAAACATAGCATATATATTTTTATCAATAAAATACAATACATCATTTACCAATTTTACTTTTTTAACATCAACTTTTTTTAACATCAAAGCATCTAATATATTTTTTATAGATTTTAATCTATCTATTGAATTTTCTTTACAAAATCAAATGATGAACTAATAGTATATTTTCCAAATCCAAGAACATCTTTTAATAATGTTTCTATAAATCTACAAGTTTCATAGTAAAATGATCCAACAAAGTCAATCATTAATCTTAAAGGTTTATCTTGTTTATGTAGTTTAATATTCGAAAAAATCCTAGGACAAATTGCAGCAGATGGATGTATGAGCATCTATATATTTATTCTTTTTAGCTTTTTTTAAAATATCATCAATAAACATTACACATAAATTTTCAATGTTTATTTTTCCAACCTTTTTAAATTTAAGATTTTCCATTTGAATTAAAACTTTATCGTAGTAATCAAGTTTTAACATAAGACATAACCTCAACCCATTATTTTCTTTTAAAAAAACAAGATCGTTATCATGAATAAACTTTTTAAATCTAAATATATGCGAATTCCAATTGCAATTAGCTCAGTTTTTAAATTTTTTAACGTTAACTTTTTGTATTAATTCATTTGATACTTCAGGAGAACATTTAATTACACTAAAAGAATGTTCAACAGCAGCTTTTAACTCTAAATTACAATCCATCCACATACCACCAACGTATTTAGAACCATAATTCAAAATATATTCTTGTTGAAAATCAATATCCCTGTTAGATAAATTGACATAGTTACTATTTTTTTTCCTATTTACATTTTTATTATATAGAAACGTAATTTTACGATCAAATTTTTTAATATATTGTACAGGCTTAAACCTGCATTTATATATGTAATATGTGCAGGGTTCGAACTCAGACTTTCACATGACCCACCACTCTCAGTGCCATCTCATATTGCTGACCCACCCGATCACACACATGTTGAAAAGATAAATAATCACCAATAAATGTATTTCATGCTAAACCAGCAATCATCAGTTGGTCTAGTGATTATATATATATATAATCATCAGTTGGTCTAGTGATTATATATATATATGTGAGGATAGTAATCTAGACCAACTGATGATTGCTGGTTTAGCATGAAATACGTATATTGGTGATTATTTATCTTTTCAACATGTGTGTGATCAGGTGGGTCAGCAATATGAGATGGCACTGAGAGTGGTGGGTCGTGTGAAAGTCTGAGTTCGATCAATTTTTTTATAAATTTTTATATAGTAGTTATTAAAATAATATTGACATCGATTTTTATAATTAAACCATTCGTCAACATCATAAAGATTAATAAAATAATTTAAACACTTTAAATATTTATGCTGATTAAATAAAAAAACATTTGCATTGACAAATTATATTCCATAAAATAATCATTTTAATATCTTGTATTTTAGTATCTGAAAAATTGCATTCCTTATTGATTTTAACATTGCAACAGTTTGGGAAAATATGACTCATTTTACAATTATATAAAAATTGTAATCTACCTTTTAGACATATTATTCTCATCCATTCTTGTAAAATCCAAATTTGATTATCCATATTAAAAATTTACTATTCCAAATAAACGTAACTCAATAAATAACCATATTATATTCCAAAGTAAACGTAACTCAATACATAATCGTATTGTATGTAAATTATTAATCAATGTCTGTATTCCAATTATAATAAAATATATATAATTATTCAAAACAATACAATAATTAATACAGTAAAACAATATTTTAAAAAACAAATATATACCACAATTTAATAGAAGTACTTTCAACTATCTATGTAGTCATTATCAACTAGATTCAAATTGTATTAGAAAAAAACGTTACAAATGTAAACAAAAAGTAATACGTCATACATCAATTTTCCCACAATTCATTAATTTTTATATTGGCAACCTGTCTGTTTATCAGATGTTGCTTTTCACTTTTTATTAACATAGCCTCTTTAATTTTGCGTTTATTATTATTTCTTTCAATACACAAAATTTTAATTTTATTAAAATCAAAATCAAAACCATAATTACATGTTACATTATGATCAAAAAATACTGATGGTGATACATCATCATTTGTAACATTCTCATCTTGATTTTTGTACTCGTTTATATAACAACAAATGCTCCTTTGATCTTTTCTCCAATGTACATTGAGATTCCCCAATATATGCCTTTCCACAAACACACAGCCATTTATATATTGCACAACTTTGATTTAAAATACTACACCTATTTTTTGAATTATTTATTAATCTATTTAAATTAGGAGTAGTATAAAATGCAACTCGACATATATTTTTATATATCTGTTTTATAAATTTCACTTGTTCATTACAAATAAAAATAAATTAGAATATTGTATGGTAATAAAAGATATTGAAAAAAGAGGATATATTCCTTGGTATTCAAATGTGCCAATAGCACATAAATTATCCAGTTTAAAATCATTTTTATTTAGGAATAATAAATTATGTAAATATAGTTATGATAAAATAGGTAACATAAATGTATTTATTATGGATTTGTTAAATGTTGGATATGATCATAAATTAATATATAATATTGTTACTAAGTTTAATAATAATAGAAATGTTTTAGGTGCTATAGATATTGATAAAATAAAATATACTTGGATATCAATACCATTTATTTGTAATGAACAAGTGAAATTTATAAAACAGATATATAAAAATATATGTCAAGTTGCATTTTATACTACTCCTAATTTAAATAGATTAATAAATAATTCAAAAATAGGTGTAGTATTTTAAATCAAAGTTGTGCAATATAGAAATGGCTGTGTGTTTGTGGAAAGGCATATATTAGGGAATCTCGATGTACATTGGAGAAAAGATCAAAGGAGCATTTGTTGTTATATAAACGAGTACAAAAATCAAGACGAGAATGTTAGAAATGATGATGGATCACCATCAGTATTTTTTGATCATAATGTAACATGTAATTATGGTTTTGATTTTGATTTTAATAAAGTTAAAATTTTGTGTATTAAAAGAAATAATAATAAACGCAAAATTAAAGAGGCTATGTTAATAAAAAGTGAAAAGCAACATTTGATAAACAGACAGGCCACCAATATAAAAATTAATGAATTGTGGGAAAATTGATGTATGATGTATTACTTTTTGTTTACATTTGTAACGTTTTTTTCTAATACAATTTGAATCTAGTTGATAGTGACTACATAGATAGTTGAAAGTACTTCTATTAAATTGTGGTATATATTTGTTTTTTAAAATATTGTTTTACTGTATTAATTATTGTATTGTTTTGAATAATTATATATATATAAGAAACATTTTACTACACAAAATATTACATAATATATTTAAAATGAAGAAAGTGATATGTGGAAATTATATGCACAGGCTAGCAGTGCTTGCATATAAATGCATAGCAGCTAAAATGCATCCCAATAACTTGCATGAAAAGCTGATGTAAATAATAATAATTGTGAGATTAAATTTGTTGTACATACTTATTTTTAGTTTAGTGCTTAATCATTATGTACATATTTCTTAAGTATGAGATATAGTAATCTATTGAGTGTTCTAATAGACAGATATTTTCTCCTCCCATTTAGGTATGTTTTTAATTTACATTATCAGCTTTACTACTGTATATATGTAATTATGATTATATTCAAGATTTAAAACCGCTTATGCTTACATAGAAAGTTGAAGTGTTGTTATCTAGTGGGAAGATTTCAGGTATTTAAATCTTTATCTCATTTGTAAAATGAAAGGCTTTTTTATGATATGTTAGAAATAAGTTTTAATGTTTTAAATCAACAAGTATATTTGTAAAACTGTTTTACTCCTGTTTGAGTTACAAACATAATATCACTTAAATTTGCTCTGATATTTGATAACCATTGTTTACATAAACTTACAATAGATGGCTCTAAGATAGTCAAGAAAGAAAGTCTGTCTTATATATATATATGAGTTTATATATATGAGTTTCTTATAATTAAGATTTTCATAATAAGTTCAATCTTATTTTTAATGTTTTAATATTTTAGATGCTTCATGTATCACGATTTTTTTTGGTGAGTGCTAGATAAAAACAGTTGTGTTCTTTGTTTGATATCTGTAGATATTTGTATATGTATTACTAGGCCATTAATCTGTACAATATTTCTGATTTTATGTTTATTAAAGGTATAGGGGAATTTTCTTTCTCAATAACCATTTCTCTTTCATATTCTTTGTTGGGCAGTTGCACTTTCATGATTTCTATAGGTTTTTGAAGTTGCTTTTAGGAAGACATTTTGTTAAAAAATCTGTTGAGTACTAATTACTTGCTTATATATTACCATGGGATTGGTTCATCAGCAATTTCTAATATACAACTAGCCTTTGACTGAAGATGGGTAAAATGCAGCAGCAAAAGACATCAAATAAGCAGCTTTTTAGCAGTTTTTCATTAAGAAACCATTTTCAGGTGATGATATTTTGAACAATCTTTCTTCTTTAATCTACCAATTGCCACTTATTTCATTAGAGATGTGGATATTAAAAAGTAAATAACAAAAAATAAATGAATTTGAAAATATTATGATATTGAAAAATGTTTCTAATTTTCTGGATCACTTATTGAACTAGTGCGCCTATTTTAGAAAAACGTAAGTCCAACAGAGACTATCAGTGCTAATCAGGAGGGAGATAATAGAAGTCTTTAGAACACATACTGATATTATTATAGAAAAGCATGTTATAAACAAAGAATGGGAAATCACTATGCATAGCACACACACATATATATATATTGTAACGGAATATAATATTCTGTCACATTATTTTAAAATTAAAATAAAAGATCATAAATAAAAATTGATTTATTAAAAAGAAAAAAACTTAACTTAAAAACTGAAATTTAAAAACTGTTTAACGTATATATAGATCGCATGATGGACAACTTTAAAAACTATTTTAAAAAATAAAAATATTTGAAAGTAATTTTTTGTAAAAAAAAGTAAAGATATAAAGATTTGATATTTTTGAAAATAGAAATAATGTTGATTTCTATAATCTTAGAAAATGGAAATGATTGTCTTATTAATTAAATGATTGTTCAAAAGCAAACTGGCCCTTGAGGCACTTAAAATAAATTAACCCTTTCACTGATTATTTTAGCTATTGGCCCTCTACTTAAACTGATTCTTTTAGCTAGTGGCCCTCTACTTAAATCTGAGAACAATGTGATTGGTCTGTGTCATTTGCAATCAGTTCTTTTGTTAAAATATTAATCTAAAATACACAGAATTTTTTTAATTCAGCTTCTAAAAATTGAATAATTTTAGATTCAAATTGGTTAAATGTAACGAAAAAATAAAAATAATGTTAATAACTGTCGAAAAATATAAGAAAAATGTGTAAAAAATAGGTAGCAGTAAAACAAAAGAATTATAACTCAACCAATGATTGTGCCGTTATTCAGATCAACAGCGGTCGAGTAATTCTCTTTTATTTTCAGTTTGCTTATTTCTCTTGTAAAATTTAAAATTTTCCAAATCAAACTTTATATTTCCATAAAGTAACATCAAATCTTATTTATGAATGTAAAAAATTACGATAGATGTTATTATTTACTTCAATTACAAACGACACAGCTTCGTTGTCGTGTCTGAATCTTCATTTAGAAACACGCCTTAGGAATTTCCTGATTACGTTATGTAGCAATAATTATTTTTTGTTAGGATATTTCTCCAAATGTATTTTTCTTCTAATATTTAAAATTTTCCGAGTCAAACTTTATATTTTGATAGAGAACTATATTTTATTATTTGTGAACATAAAAAATTGCAATAAATGTAATTATTACAACAAAATCATTACGAATGTGTATAACGTGAATTGTCTTTGTTAGTGTTGCTCGTTTGTCAACTGTCATTTAGAAACATGCCTAGAAGATTTGGTAGTATCCAATCAGAGAACAAAGACAGAGGGGTGTAACAAGTAGGCTGTCAAAATATTGATTTTTTGAAAAGATAGCTATATGGGATGTTTTAGAACTAAAATTGAAAGCAGAATTTCCTATTAAATAAGCTAAAAGAAGAAATTGCGACCAAAATTGACCAAGAGAGGCGAGCAAACATAAACACACATCGGCGCAAAAGACAAAAATTTCAAAAGAGGCCGAACAAACCGAAGGAAATGGTAAGAGAATACAAAGAAATTAAATGACCAATGCAAGCACGAAAATGACAGCATGGACCATAACTGAAACACAAAAGGATTAGTGATGTCTTGCTGGTTGAATCCCAAGATCTAATGATAAGAGGCTAAGAAAAATATAAAAGCCAAATGATTATTATAATTCTTATCTGAGAGCTGACTATGAATACATCGTTATAACTAGCTATATTGCAGATTTTCACAATGTGGAAGTCTGCAATAAATTTAATTTTCCAGACAACCAGCTGAGGCCTACTGATGACAGTTTCTGACCAAATGCATGGCAAGTCGCAGTTTCATTTCAAAGAAGGACAAAATCTATGAAAGTGATCACGAAGATGGACTTCTAAAACTGCTAAATCCGTAAAGTATGAACTATTGTGTCGATCTAATAAGAACTTTCCTAAAATTGCAAGTAATTAATAGCTGAAAATAAGAACTCTTATCTGACTTAAAGAATGCAAATTCAATTATTGATATTTTTATGTAGATGTTTAAGCAATCATTTCCATTTCTTTTGTGTGTGTGTGTCTGTGTTATGTTTTAACTAAAATGTATAAAGTTTGGTATGGATAGCTGCATGGATAAAAATTAATAACTGTTTAAATTCGTTTATGTTTATTTTAAGGGGTTAATTTTATGCTATTAGTTTCGTAGTTAGGACAATGCTTGCGGAAGTATATATGGGTGTTTATATTAATGTAATGTGAAGCATGTTTAGCATACAGGGCAATATGCCCAACTGAATGCATGACCCCAAAGAGGCAGTCATATTGTTGAAATGGTCACAGACGTATTTCCTGTGCCATTAACCCCTTCTAGCTCTATGGACAGGGATTTATAAGTCGGCAGAAAGACCACTCTTCCCCATACGTAGCACTCTTTAAAAAAATTATATACATGATTCCTTAGTCAAACAGATGCACTTTCCTGTTCTGGACATGGATCATTTCCTTCAAATAATATCACACTGTCAGATGCACATTCCTGTCAGCGTTGTTTTATGCTAGCATCTTCATATTGCATTTGGTTGCAAATATATATCTGGAAGCTGACATTGGGTTGGCTACGAACTTTTAGTCTGAGATTGAATGAATGTTTTGATAAGTTTTTAAGTGGAAAAAATCTATGTAGACTATCTATGCTCGACATGCTAAAGTAAAATATAATTTAAATATCCATCTGTGCAGTCTATTTAAATAGTAATTTGAATTTAAATTTTAAAAAAATTATTAATGTTAAAATCTAAAAATAAATTTATTCCTCAATTTTAAATGTGCGTTAATAAAAATGTTTGTGTGTTAATTACTGGCAGTGGCTTTTATTTTTATATATATATTTAAAATGCAAATTAATCAAGTTATTTATTATCTCTGTGTCTCCATGAGCTAGTGACATTGGGCTAACAGTCTAAAAATATAAAATAAAGTGGGATCTTAACTTACATATCTGCTTACTATATAATTTTTTCTATGTTCAATGCCTAGATGGCGCCCTTGTAGTGCAGATTACAGTAAGATTCGATACTCACTTTTTTTTGGATCATTATAATATATATATATATATAAAAGAAATGTATTTTAATTAGAAAACTATTGTAATAACAATAAAAATAATAAATTAAGGAGTCAATTTTAATAACTAAAAATAAAATAAAGATAATTAATAGACAAACTGCTAACATTAAATTCAAATTCATAGGATTTGAGTTGATGACATTTGCTTCCATTTTGTTTTTGAATTTAACATCAGTTGAGACAGGTTAAGGACTTAACTGAAAGTACTTCTATGGATTGAAAGACTGCATATAATAGTTAATTACTATTACATTTATTATTTTTATTGTTTATATATATATATATATAACCTATTCATTCATTATATTTAATATTTTTATTGTTTATATATATATATATATAACCTATTCATTCATTATATTGAATGTTTACTATAGTATATTCATCCTACACTCCATCTTATACAACCAATAGACATGATCACATACATTTGAAATATGTATATTGGATATCAATTATCTTTTTACATGTATGTGGTTATGCATATCAGTTGTTTGAGATGGAGGGGAAGATGAACATAGACTGAAAATCCTAAGTTCAAATCCCTCTAATTAATATATATCTACAGTTGAGTGATTTGTTGCATAATAATTCATATGATGATTGAGCACTTAAGATAACAAAATTGAGATATGTTACATGAACCTTGAGTATTAGATTCTATTATTCTACCACTGCAATAAATTAGGCATGACATAAATATATGACAATTCATGGAATAATAGTTATTATATCATCTTGACATATCTGCAATTTGAGATTCAAATCTGAGTAAAATTTGAAAATTTTTTTGAATTAACTTAGGTAATCTAGCCATTTATATAATAATTACCAGGTAAGCTAAGCCTTTATCACTAATTGATTAGGCTGGTGAATAAAATTTCTTTTATAATATTTTTGTGAAGGCATCTGGAGATATTTTCGATATGCAGTGAAGAATTTGAAGATATTTATCTAGTGCAAACAATATAAATGTATATATATATAATTTTTTATTATTTTTTCAGCTTTGTAACATGATAATGTTTATATTTGATCTTTTTTTATTGTTTACATTAACAGTTCTTATTATTACATGTGCATCATTTAATTAATGTTTATCTTATTTTTTTGATGTGACTGATATTTTTTTTCATATTTTCATTTCTTCTTTCCAAAATAAAAGATATGCCAATTTTTCTTTTTTCTCTTCTTTTGAAGAAATATCAACACTCGAAGCATTTGAATATCCACTTCAGAGAGTGAAACTTAAGATGAGAATTAATTCGAGATCTTGTTACTAGAACCTAAACATTTTGATTTTTATCTCATATTAAATCTTAATGCCATATTAATCTTATTTTTCTAAGATACAGCAAATGCTTACAGAAGTAAATTTGATGAATGAATGTGTCACAAAGAAGATGACATGATAAATAATATATAATAAATTAATGTACTCACTTACAGACTGTTTGGGTTAGAGTATATAGTCAGACTATGGGTCAATGTCACAATTAGTTGCTAACATTTTCAAAGTTTCTTTTCTGTTTAATTATCTTACTACTTTGATTTTGTTTGGCACTAAGTGCATTAGTTGTGCATTTATACATGACTAATATTCATGAAAGCATCAATCTAAGTACTAATATGCTTAGGATAATAAAAAAATCATGATCAAAAATTGATCTCCATTGGTTTGTGTAATCAGATTTGGGGCAGGAGAAGACTATAAATAGATTCTTCTTTTTCAGGCACTGCAGCAATGACTTGTTTCATTTTTCTTCCATTAAAATATTTTCCTATTTTGTCAATAAATCTTTATCATAATTAAAGAATACCTGTAAAACTTAGCCATTTTTATTGCCTATTAATATATAAACTTTTATACTAATGAAGCTACAATTAAAAAATAAAGTAATAAATAATAGAGTATCATGACAGAATGATGATGATGATCATTGTTTTTATGACACCATAACATAATTTCTTCCTGCAATTTCATTATTTAAAATTTTATTGAGCCTTTCATAACTTTAAGATGAAAATGTTTTTAACATATGTTGTATTAGGTAAATGGAAAAAAACAACATAGCAAAGGGCCAGTGAGGGTAAAGACCTATACATCAGTGGCTTTTAATTAAAGAATGAAGTGGAAGGTATTACCCACAAGGTTTTTGATGATAGTTTAAATACCTTTTCAAATTCATTTTACTCATCTATACAAATATCATGATATATTTTAAATAGTTAACCAGGTTGATTATGGTACTACTATTTTAAAAAAACCTCCTGAACTGGATTAGCACTCAAATTATATATATATATATATATATATATATATATATATATATATATATATATATATATATATATATATATATATATATATAAAACTGAGTGTGAAAGTTCAATCATATTTAACATGCTCTGTAAATTGCATTCCCAAATTATATAACAGTATCTGGGGAAGATGACTATTTGGGTGGCAAATTATATAACAGTAAAATTGTGCATGATGGCTTGGTCATAAAGCCAAACTATTTAATAATATGTTTCTTATAGATATATGTCCCAGAAGTTCAGTTAGTCAAAGTCTACAACAACAATAAGTGGTTTTTGATTGGCATAGGAGAGAAGACACAAGCATAGCTATAAGCACACACCAACTTATATAGCAGTATATGTAGTTAAATATCTATCATCACTGATCATTTAATTCCAATGATAAATCAACCAATAAAAAACCAACACTCTCCCCTCATAATTTTGTCCTTTTTTTGCAAAAAGAGAAATCAATAGAGGCCACAAGATTGTTGGAAAAAAACCCTATCTATAGTGATCATGTGATGTCCAATGATAAATATTATATACATTTATATAAGAGAGATAACATCTTTTAATTATACTATTTGAATCAGAAGACCTGTTTTATAGATCAACCTTTATATAAACTACATACTTAATCATTAATGAAATTCATGAGCATGGACATTATATGTATTCTAAGATTGTGATGACAATATTATTTTTACGAATTTATTCTGGAGACAAAGGGTATTTTATTGTGCTACAGATAAATTATTATTATATAAAAGTATAATATTAACATTTTATATCTCAGGGTATATCAGATAAAGACAGATGACTAGCATTTAAGTAAGAAAATATGTTGAAGCAGCAAGTATAATCTTATCTTCAAAGAAAATATTAAGACTGATTTTAAAAAAATCAAAATAAACAATTTATTTTAATTAAGAGAAAAAATGTTAAACATGCCTAAAATATATATATATTTTAATAATGAAGAATCTATGTTTATATGTTAAAATATCTAGATATTCACATATATAGATGTAAGCAAATAGTTTATACTTTGTGGTTAATTATGAATCAAAATATAGATGTAATGAATTATGAAATTATTACAACGACTCAAGTACTGTGCATTTAATAAGATCAGGCATAAACCATTATCATCATTTATATTAATAATTTACAAACTAATCAATTTACATAAATATATGTTTCCATATGATTAATCAAATCAATGTATATATATTTTAAATCTTAATATTTTTCATGAGTATTTAACATTACCAATAGCTTACTTTTTCATAATAAATCTCCAATAGTGATCTGCTAAAAAATATCCTCAAGCTATGTACATGTATATATTTTTCAAAAAATGTAAGAATTATTTATATCTCTTCTTAATATGAGAGATTCACATATTTTATTGTTAAGAATGTAATAAATTATTTAGTCTGTAATCTAAAACATAGATCTATTAATACATCACTAAATTATATTTTTTAAGGGATGATTAAATCTTAAAAGAATAATCTACATTAATTTGATTAACTTTGAAATGATTTATCAAATAAAACATTAATCTCATAAATGCAGACAATTTTTTATGATTTTAACGCTGCCCCCCCCCCCCCCAATTATATTTTCAACATATATAAACAAAACACATCCCCTCATTTATAATTCAATCTGACTGTAATAAAAAAAATTATTAGTGACAACAGTAATAAATAAAATTTCAATCACCTTATGAGATGGCTTTTTTTATCAAGGTTGTACACACAAACTATATATATATATTTATAATCAAATTACAAATTTGATCTTTTCTATTCTTTTTTTTTTCAAACATAATGTTAAAAACATTATATATATATATATAGGTATAATTTCTTACTTTTCTTTTTTTTTAAAGCAAATGAAAGCAAAAGTCTTTAATAGCTCCTTCTTTCATTATGGAGTCAAGGATTTGAAGATTGTACTGAGTCAATTGATGCCAGGGGAACTTGGAAGAATTCTGATATCTGATAAATAAAATGACCATTGCTTGTGACATTTAACATTGCCTTAGTTCTTGATGTTCTTGCCTGAGAATTACCTAGATAAAATGGCAATTGAAGCTAGAGAGGTCACTCTGGGGTTCCCAAGTTTATCTTCTTACCCCCATTCTTTTGTTCAGTAGTGCTCAAGTGAAATTTCTGTTATTTTAATGAGGAGGAATAAATGAACTTCTAGTTTCAAGAAGAATTAAAGTTTTTTGTCTTCCTTAACAACTATTCTAACACTGTGTTTTGAATACAAAACATTAACTAAATTTTAAAAATACAACACTGGTCAGTTTATATCTTATTTAAAAGAAAGAAAAATACCAAAATCAAATTGTCAATGAATATATCCCTTTTATTTATTTTTAAATTAATTAACATAATATAATAAATTAACAAAGACCACATGTGAGATGGATGGATGAAATAAGAAAATGTGCAGGGGTGTTGTGGAAAAGAGAAGCTAAAGATCGGAGAAGATGGATTAAACTTGGAGAGGCCTTCATCCTGCAGTGGATTGATAATGGTTGATGATGATGATGATGAATAAATTAACAAAGCATGTTTGACAAAATTAAAATATAATGATATTCATTTTTATTCATCTTTTTTTTGTTTTTAGATATTTTCACATAACAGACCTTTGAAATTACTCATTCAATCTATAATATATTTTATTCTTCTGACATTATTTATTATTATTATTATAAAATTTTAATAATAGGAAACCCTATTTAAACAAAGTATTTGTTTATGACAAAATAGCCAACTGAGTTTGATTCTATCATCAAACTCTTAATAATCTCATGATTTTAGATGATATGATGGGAGAAACAACCATCATATTTTTACTCTACCATATATTCTTGAGTAACTATGTCCCATGAAAGTTAGTGATCCCAAACTAAACTTTATACATGAAAAGAAAAATGATAAAGTTGAGTTATTCTACATGTTTATGTTTAATTTAAAAACAGGCATATATTTATTTTTAACTGAAATTAAACTTTACACCTAAGTTAAAGATGAACTTTTAATTTAATAAATCATCACTGTATTAATGAAAGTGATTAATGACAAAGTTGTGACTTGAGAAATTTTGGCACTTGTATATATCTTAATAATAAGAGAAAATATAATTGTGAATTATCAAGGAAAAGTGTAGAAGAAAGTAAAAGTCTCAAAAGCATAAAGCAATCATCTAGGTATTGGTAGGAAACTTAGTTTTACAATAAAAAAAAAAAAGATAAAACTATTACTAAAAAGAGAGAATACACCATAAAATGTGTAGAAGAGTTCTATCAAAAATTATATAGCAATAAGGAACTAGAAAACTCTTTTTTACAACTATTATATTTTCTGACTTGCTAAAGGTTTTAAATAAAAAAGTAAAGCACGGAATTAAATTATAGAAAGGGGAAGGTAATGATGGAATTATAATCAATATTTTTTAAAGAATCAGGTGAAGAAATAGAAAAATTGTTGACAAAATTACATACCAAATGTCTCAATAATAAAGATGAACTTGATTATTGAAAGAATACAGTATTAATAACAATATTTAAAAAGTGTGGTTAAGAACATATTAGAAATTACAGACATGTCACACTTTTATCAGTTCTATAATAATTTTTAAAAAAATAATTGCTACTTATCTATAACAAACTTTAAAGAACAAATTTAATTCAAAAATGATCTCAGTACAGTGGATCATATTCAAGTATCGAGAGAAGTGAATATGAGTTGCCATTATGGTTTGGATTTGCAGATTATGAAAAGGCATTAATTCTATAAGCATTTTATCAGTGATTAAAGATTATCAAGATGTAAACTAAGGATATTGTCATATTATAAAGAATATTTATAAAAATAAAAGAACAATGGATTGCATAATGTTACTAGGAAGATTAACATTGAGAAATGTATCTGACATAGTAACTCCATATCTCCAAAACCTTTTACAGAAATATTTTGTGAATTAAAATGGGAAGCTAAGGGAGTAAAAGTAAATGGAGATTACTTAAGTCATCTAGATTTTTCAGATAATGTAATTGTTTTTTTACAAATAATGCTTCAAAGCTTCATTAAATGTTACAAAACTTATCAAATGAGAGTAGCAAAATGGAATAATGGTAAATGTTTAAAAAGAAGAAAATAAAGATTGGCACATGCCTTGGTCAAATTATAACTACAGATGGAAACTTAATGGATAAAATTAATTCTAGAATTACACTTAATTGGGTGCTTTTTGTAGAAATAACTTAATATTAAAAAGAACCAGTTCTTATTTATGTATCTGAGACATGGATATTTAACAAAAGAACAATATAAAGACTTTAGACCACATAATGAAGAATAGAAAGATGTATGTGGATTATCAAGAAGAGAATAAAAATTAAATACATGAATGAGAGAACAAACGGATATTACTGACATCATTGGAAGCATTAAAAGATTAAAGTGAAGTTTGACTTCACATATTGCTAAAAGTAATAATAATAGATGGATAGTTGAAATCTTAAACTGAATTCCAAGAAATTTTAAAAGATATAGAAAGAGACCATATGTGAGATGGTTAGATGAAATAAGGAAGTGTGTTGAATTGAAATTAGAGAGACTATCAACTTGCAGTTGATTCATAAGAGTTAAAAACAACAACGACAATGATGATATATATATATGGCAGTCCAAACTTATCTACACCATAAATCGTCTATCCATGGTCAAGACAATAAATTGAAGATTTCAGATTTAGATAAGCTTCGGCTGATATCATATGATTTATGATTATGAACCGTCCAGCTATGTGCAAAATCAGGTTTGTCATCTAAATAACATATATACAAAAAGTATATAGACCGTTGTTTACTATCGAATTATTTGTTCTTTTTATTGCAAAAAGATTTTATTAACTGTATATAGTTTTAATTTTTCCAGAGCTTTATTAAAGTAAAGATTTTTGTAAAAGAAAAAAACAACTCTAAATAAAAATAATTAAAAAGCAATTAAATATTTTATTATTAAGAAAGAATAATGTAATTTATAAATATATTAAATTTAAATTTATTTACTCAGAAATAATAAAGTAATGAGCTGTCATTTATTTCTTTTATTTTTGCAAATATTTATTTATAAAAATAAAGGGTTTTTTTTTTAATTTTAACATTTTTGTTCTAATAGAAATGCAAATTATATCAGTTTAATGTAGATGTTATTGCATAAAATGTGCACAAAAATCTTAACTTTCATTATATATTTATTGTAATGAATAGTCTATTATTTATATAGGCAGACTGCATATATAATATTATAAAGAAGGAACAAACTTCCGTTCATGCGCTTTTACGAGAACATGAAAATTCGTAAAAAGGCCTGACCGGAGGTTTGTTCCTTCTTTATATATTTTAATTTTCTACAGATATTTCCAACCACTCTTAAACTAAGAGCCAATAGGATAAATTTCAAATATTTGAAAAGTATAAAAAATAAAGAAACAAATATGGATATCTATTTCTATTGTTATACGCACATTTTATTACAAAACCTTTCTGTAAATATTAAAATAATACATGGACATAATAATTAAAATGCTAATGGTTTCATTACTCCGGACTTCATAAGAAGACTGAATGCTAGAACTGTGAGAACCAGGATCGATCCTAAGACTTCCTAATCCCAAGTCAGATGATCTATCAATTACCCAAATCACACAGGGCATATATGCAATATATTATTTATTACTCATTATAATAACACTACTTCTCCGTTTGCACTTTTTAAAAATAATCATATTATATTTCAGTCAACTGTTTCAATTGAACTTGTGACTTTCATTAGAGCTCTATCTAATTTTTATATATCCAGATTAAAACAGATCTCCGTTGAAGGAAGCAGGTTCAGCTAAAACAGTTGGCATAAAATAAAATTACTTGGGGAAAAAAGTGCAAAAGAAAGAAGTGGTATTATTATATTAAACTGAGCAATAAAGTGATATTGAAAACATTAAATCATAATATTTATTTACATATACAGTATGTCCCAGTGAAAAGATTACTGGTGGCTGCTTCTTTCTCAAAGCTGTCTGCAGTGCCATATCTGAATGAACGCATGCATTTGGTAGTGACATAGTTTGGCTAATTCTAATAAGAATTTTAAGATGCTAGCATATGTGTATTATATATTACAGCATGTGACAGTATGTCTCATATTTTAATTTATAATAGATTGACATGCTAACACCAAAATTTGTTTAAAATTGAGTAAAATTGCTACAGAATTGTTTGAAATGATTTAAACTGTGTATAGCAATAAAGCCACAAGTGACAAAAATGTTTTCCATGTTATTTGCAAGATTTTGTAATGGGAACTAGGAATATTAAAGATAATTAACAAAACACACAGTCACATTTGATATGGTAACTCACAATCCAGACACTCTAGCACCTTACTAATTTTGTACTGAATAACTAACTTATGTTGTTTCACAACATGTACTGATTCAGGGATGCTACTACAAGCATCTTGGTTAGAGACTCAATCACATTTTTATTGGAACACACTGAGATGCTGAATATGCATAAATTTTAAAAATAATAAGGGTTTTCTTTAGCCCACATTCAAAACATTTTGACCAATTGATTACAAACAAGAATGAATTGAATAACTATAAATTTTATATTTTAGATACTAAATGCTTTTAAAATAAAAACTAATTACTGTTTAACTATTTAGAGCAAAAGTCAAAAATCTGGTCTCTGTTGTTCACTAGTGAGCATTTAATTTCATATTGGTGGTAAATATCTGTCAGATGCTAAAAGAAAAACCATAGATTACAGTAGATGTGCAAAAAATGTTTATTTTTACAGAGTTGTGTCTCTTTCATAAAATATTCTAACTTAGTACAAATCTATAAAGCTTCCAATTTCATTATTGACATTCATATACAGTTTTGATATTCATATACAGCTTTCAATTATGCTTTTGTTTGGCAATGCAAGAAAACACTCAATGAGTGCTGCAACCCTATATGCATAATTGCAACAGTAATCAAACAATATATAACAATCATGCAATCTATCTCTTTATCTATGGTGGTCTATAAACATTTAAAGTTAATTAAATGAGTATGATTAAAGCCCATTTGTAAAAAGTTAAAGTAATTTTAAACCGTGTCTCAAAAAAAGGCAATGCATTCATGAAAATTTATCAAAATATTTGAAAATGAGGTTTATCAAATCTGTATCAAATAAATGGCCTGTTATGTATTTATTGTGCCACAAAATATTATCAAATGAAGTGATGAAGTCAAGTCTATTGCATGAGCATTTTGTAGCAAAGTACCCACAAGAAAAAGACAAGCCAATAGAATATTTTCAAGAAATCTCCAAAAAATTTCAAAATCATTAAACAATTGCATCCTCATTTTAAAAACTAAATGCAAATAATAAAAATGGATTAACTATAAGTTATCAAATATCAAAATTGATAAGAAAAACTGATAAAATCCATAACATTGCTGAAATATTGATAATTCCTGTGTCAAGAAATTTATATCAACTATAATGCATCGGGATATAGCTGATGTTTTTAAAACTGTGTTTTTTAGCACAAACACTATGAGGTGACACATTGATGAAATGGCAATTATTGTTGAAAATCAGTTAATATCCTTCAAAATATAAATTTTCAGTGAAATTGGATGAATCTACCATTGCCAATAATAATGCTGTATTAATAACATGTGTACATACTTTGCTGAATTGAATACATTACAGGAAGAAATGCTATTTACAGAAAATCTGTGACATATACAAAAGGAATAATTATATTTCATATTTTCCTTGTTCAAACATCTGGGAGAGAGAAAGCTAAAGTAGTAGTAATAATAATAATAATAATAATAATAAATCAGCATTTATTTTTTATAGCGTCTGTATACAATTGTAATCACATTCATATCGGCTTTTTCAAACCAAATTGTGCAAACGCTTTTTACGAGTGTTAAATAATAAATGAATACCCTCTGACCCATACAAGATATAGAATTTAATAATAATAATAATAATAATAATTTTTTATTATTCTCTTCACTAACGCATGCGAAAAAAGTTGCATATTTATAATTATTATTATTATTTTTAAAACAAATATTTAATATATATATATATGCAAAAATAAAACAAGTCTTTTTTATGTTGACTTACAGAAATGATTTTAAACTGTAGATTTTTTATTAAATAATGATCCATTAATAAGTCTATTCTAATCAATCTATTGACAAAGAGTTATTAAGGATGTTGAAATCTTATTATTACTGTAATCATTACAATTATTTCATAGCGCTGTTTAAAATTGAAAAATGTTCATAAACAAATTACTTAAGAACTGTTTTGAAAAGATTTCAATAGTGACTTGTGAATCTGCCTGTTATTTTAGTGTCCTTTTTTTTTTTAAACAAACAGTTAGAATAAAAAAGTGGTTACTACAATAAATATTTACTAGCTTGGTATCAGAGATCTATATAACTATATAAAAAAGTTGGCCTGGGTTCAAATATTAGCTTAATATTAAAAAATGGTTAAAGGTATACACCAGATCTATAACTGCATTATTTCCAGCTTTATATCATAAGACCTCATTATAAAGACAAAAGCCAGAAACCATTCTGGGAAAGGGGATTAAAGGATATTATCCTCTACTAAGTAGAGAAAAAAATTGATTTCATTTATAACAGTTCTTCATTCAGTTGACTAGATATATATTATTAAAATTAGTCAACACGTAGACAATCCCAATATCAATAATAATCAACAATCTCAACCTGTTGTCAAGGCAATATCCTTTTAACAATAACGGTATATATATATATATATAAGTTCCAAATAATTTTACTGAGTAATCATAAGAGCTCCTGATTAATTAAGATATATATATGTATTATAATTAAGATATATATTATATTACTATTACTGTTAAAATTATTTGGAATTTACATATAGTATATTTATAACAGGTATTTACAGTTTATATATATATATTGCTTCAGATGGAATCAATTAACTATTTTTTGCCACCTGAATTTGCCTCCATGTTCATTCAGTAGGCTAAGCTACTTAACGGGTGAGGGTGTTGGCTTATGGGTTTTTAATCGTTTACCCATCCAAGTATTAGCTGATCTTAACGTTACCTTAGTAATGAGACTAGAATTTAAGCAATTATATAATCTAGTAAATAACTTTTACCTATTATAAAAATATATTTAGTATTAAATTTACTGTTTTGAAAAAGTATCTTATCCAATTAATTAATATTTTGTAATAACAGTTGTAATATATATAGAGAGACATATACTTGTAATGAAATATATATCTATACATTAATAGCAAGTAAAAAAAAAAAAGTGATTTCCTTATTTTATATGTTCGCTTTTGTCACAAGCAATATTCTTTGATTGCTCAAGCGATACCGATTTTATACTTGGCATTTTAAAATGCAGTCACGACAAGCAATCTCTTTTCACTCAAATTTACATCATTCTAGAAACTTAATATATGTTAAAATAAGTTGCACATTCTTCAGAGGACTAAAGTTGAATGTTATTACTTTTTTGAATCTCGCAGATGTGACTTCACTTAAATTGTCTTGTAATCTGGCCGTGATGTGAAAATTTCTAAGGATTTTACCTATAACTCTTTTTAATAATTTTATTTGAATATGTCCTTTATGGGAAAGTATTAATAAAAATATGACTTTTACTTATAATTCCCACACAGCTTAAATTATTTAGAATGCATATAGATAGATAGATAGATAGATAGATAGATAGATAGATAGATAGATAGATAGATAGATAGATAGATAGATAGATAGATAGATAGATAGATAGATAGATAGATAGATAGATGGATAGATGAGATAGATAGATAGATAGATAGATAGATAGATGAGATGAGATAGATAGATGAGATGAGATAGATAGATAGATAGATAGATGGATAGATGGATAGATGAGATAGATAGATAGATAGATAGATAGATAGATAGATAGATAGATAGATAGATAGATAGATAGATAGATAGATAGATAGATAGATAGATAGATAGATAGATAGATAGATAGATAGATAGATAGATAGATAGATAGATAGATAGATAGATAGATAGATAGATAGATAGATAGATAGATAGATAGATAGATAGATAGATAGATAGATAGATAGATAGATAGATAGATAGATAGATAGATAGATAGATAGATAGATAGATAGATAGATAGATAGATAGATAGATAGATAGATAGATAGATAGATAGATAGATAGATAATAGATAGATAGATAGATAGATAGATAGATAGATAGATAGATAGATAGATAGATAGATAGATAGATAGATAGATAGATAGATAGATAGATAGATAGATAGATAGATAGATAGATAGATAGATAGAAGATAGATAGATAGATAGATAGATAGATAGATAGATAGATAGATAGATAGATAGATAGATAGATAGATAGATAGATAGATAGATAGATAGATAGATAGATAGATAGATAGATAGATAGATAGATAGATAGATAGATAGATAGATAGATAGATAGATAGATAGATAGATAGATAGATAGATAGATAGATAGATAGACTTACATTGCGGAGTTATTTTACTGATAAAGATGCAATTCATCAAACTCTATTATTATTCTAGAACATTGTCTGCTATATTTAATTGAATTGTTTTCTTAAAAATCATATCCATATATATCATACGCACACATACAAATATATATAGGAAAATTGTTATGGAATTAGTTGCTTAGAAATATATTTGGCAATCAGACAGCAGAAAATGACATTAAGATTTGATTTAAGACCTTTCTTGAGCTTTGAATCTGTCATTCTACTATTGTGCTAAGCCACACAAAAACCACATATAATTATAGATTTCCAATTATTATCTAGATATGTACTGCATTTTTAAAATTGTACTCAACCTTAGACATGAGCACATTTGCAATTCTTCATCATATATGTTTTTTATTCATTTTCTTTATAGATTTTGTTTTTACTTTTGAGATAGTATTATTTATAGTTTTTCTAATATTTATTATGGCCATCATCATTAGAAGCCATTCATAAATCAATATGGTCATCATAACTCTACAAAAAAAAAAAAGATAGAAATGCACACAAAAACAGGTAGGCAAGTTTTGCAATGACTATACAAACCATTCTTCCATGAACTACAAATGTTTGGGTGTACATAACATACTGTTTCCAATACCAGCTTATTTAATCTTTTGCATGCTGTTTTCTTTTGTAGCAACTTTTAGTTCTGAAAGGTTTCAATTTTTTTCTAATTGTAGCTCTGCATTATATTTTATCCTTAATTTATTATAAGAATGTTGAAAATTATTTTAAATAATATATATATATATATATATAGTCACTCATTTTTAATGAAGACTTTATAGGCATCTCTCATCATGCATTATGATTATTTATTGCTTCCATAAGTTTTTAACACACTCTGTTCTTTAATAGTGTTTTTATAGCTGTTGTTTTCAGTTATCTTGCTTAATTGTCTCATATATATATATATATAATAATTCAAACAAATTTATTTAACACAGTATTCAAATTTTAAACAATATATTCTTTACTGGAAGTATTTTCGGTTGTATCACTGACAATCTTTATCAACCATTAATACAAATGTACACAAAATAAATTTATATTACCCATCATTCAATTCATTCAAATTTCCCACAATTCTGTTGTTTTTGTATTAGCTCTCTATATCTAGGAATAGAGAGGTTTAATGAATAGACAATCAGCTAATATAAAAACAACAGAATTGTGGGAAGATTGAATGATGGGTAATATAAGTTTATTTTATGTATATTTGTATTAATGGTTGGTAAAGAATGTCAGTGATACAATCGAAAGTACTTCCAGTAAAGAATATATTGTTTAAAATTTGAATATGTTAAATAAATTTGTTTGAATTATTCTTATATGATTTAAAAATACAGACAGTTAATGGTTATATATATATGCCAGAATATGCATTATGTAACTAATACATTATAGAATTGTACATTATAAAATGTATGATGAATGTGTGTATTTAAGTTTCCCCTGTTAGATCATTATTTGCAAAATTCTGAATTGTGATTTAGTGACTGGGGCTTGGATAATTTGTAAACAATGGTTTGCTTCACAGAAACCAGTCCTGTGAGCTTTGTATTATTATTAAAAATTTAGAATTGATATGTTACATTTTATTTAATGTATTAGTTAAAAATGAACTAATAGAGGGCACTTTAAGTGCATTTATTTGAAATAATACTCATAATGGGTACTCAGGTGCATTTTGTATCAAAATTGCTTATGTGCCTACACATGTATTTACTTTTTTGTCAGTGTAAAGATGTTATACTATATAAATTTGTACGCATATTTCAGGTTCACATACATTTGTATTTTATATCTGTATATACATAAACATAATATTTACACATAAATGTCAATATATAGTTATATGTACATACCGCACGTTATGTAAGCCATCAATCTTTCCTCTATGAAATAAATAGCCATTAGATAAACAGAACGGTATAGATGAATAAGCAAAAAACAATACAAAACAATAATTATCTCTGATTGTCAAGTTGATTAAAATTTTCGCGCATTAGTAATTAAGTACTATTTCTTACACAAACAGAATTTTCTGCTTCTTCTTTTTCTCTTACTTTATTTACTTTTTAGCCAATTTAAATATAACTCAATTATTATGAGCTTTTCAGGTCTTTGGTAAGCTGTATACGCTGCATGTATATGCAAAGACATTAATCCTTATTTCAATACACAATAATTTGTCTCCATTTTTTTTTCATTTTTTTAAATAAATTAATAATTCATAAAAAAAAAAAAAAAGAACTAAGGTAACTTTGTCAGTGATATGTAATAAAATAATAGTAAGACTGTTTCATCGTTAAAGAAAACAGGAAAATATTAAATACAATCTTCATGCAATTAAAATTATATTTACTATTTCAACGTTTTCTCCCAGTATGTAAGCGATTTTAGTTTTTTCTTTGATTTCTGAATTGATAATTACAGAAATAGATTTTGGCTATCTTTCTGAATTATTTATTATATTCAAACCTCCTTTTTCACTGCCTTTTTAAAATTCAACAAGCATCTTTCCTTTCTACATCATTTACTGTTTTACAGCATTATTCTTTCTTATTTTATAATTTATCAAAATTTTGACTTTCATTAGTAAAAAGGAAATCTGCTTGTCTCTGTATCATTAATAATATATGTATATTTTATTTTTTTGCTTTCCTACCTTCTTAACAATTGATTTTTTAATTAATCTTCACATTTGAAATTTTACTTTTACCATTCAAATTGTTTCTATTATGTTATTTATAAAATACAATATACTTATTCCTCTCACATTTATCTACATTTCCTTATATAATAAATATGTTCCATTTGATAAATTTTATGTCTTCTTTCAATGAATAAATTTTATTGGTAGAGTATTTCATTATTTATAGTTTTTTTTTAAATTTTACTATCTGATTAATACAAAACTACTACAAAACTTTTGGTTTTTAAACTCTCTTTATGACTTACTGTAAATACTACAATTTTTTTAAATTATCTTTGAATAATTTCCATCTTTATTTCTTGACAATTGTACTTCTGTATAATTTAGTGCAATGTTAGAATTGTAGATTCTGGACCTTAAGGTCAATAAATTATAGTTCCAACTCTGCTACCTTTAGTGCCCAAACTTCTTATAAATTTTCAAGAAACAACCCATTCAAGTATGTACTCTGCTTGGTCTAGTGCTGTTATGGATTCTGGAGCTTAAAATCTATGGATCATAGCTTCAGTTGTGTTATTTCTAGTGTGCAAAATTTTTATGAATTTTCACAATGAAGTATTCAATTATTTTTCTTTTTATCAATATCATTTAGTCTTTTACCAAATTTTTAATATCTTATTTCATTTTGTCATTTACTTATTTTGTTTTTGTCTTAATATTTTTGAACGAGATAATCTCATTCTACCACTAATTTGTGATCTAAATCTTTCCCATATCATGGATTTGTATATATATATATACTCTTAATATTATTTCTATGAATAATTTGAATAAATAAACATTCTAATTACAATTTATTCTTATCCTATGAAGCTTTAATAATTTCTTTTAAATTACTTGCATCATATATTTATTAGTTCCACTTTTTATTTTACAAAAATATATCAACCTTTCAATTTTATTCATGCATCATAATTTCTTGCTTTTTATATCTTTTCTATTTTACTACTACATTCCAATCCACAATCACTATTATATTCATATTTTATATTCATTTTCAAATGTTGTTCTAATTTCTCAATATTTCATCACCATCATGATCACTAGTTTGATTTAGTTGTATAACTATTAGAGATCTGTTAAATTTATTTCCACATAACTACTAACAATTTACCAATATAGACACTTTATTTTAATTTTGGAACTGAAACAATACCTATACAGTTTTGTATTCTGTTATCTTATTCTTTCTTTTTTGATCAGAGACTCAATGTTTAATTATTTTTTTTTGATAACAGATCATTCCCAGTATTTCAAGTATCTGCCTTTCTGTCTGTCTGTCTGTCTGTCTATCTATCTACATACTTACCTAACTACCTACTTATCTATCTACCTATATACTTATCTATCTATATATCTAAGTAATTGTAATTACTTAGTGATAACTGGAATGTGGATCAGTTCTAAAAAATAACTCTTTTTACTAGATAGTTTTCCTAATTTTTTCCAGATCAATAAACTATATCTTCAAAACACTATTTCTTCTAAAATATTCCAAGTGATTTTAAAATTTTAAATAGAGTTACTCTGTTTTTAGTGAGCATGTGAATTAATGAATAGTAACAGGATTTGTAATAAAGTATTTTATAATAACTCCAAGCATGTTTTTAGGGGTGAGATAACTACATTTGACATAATAAACATCATTTTAAAGACATTCTAAAGAGATTATATTAACTGCTTTTATTTGGAGACTGTAGCCAAAGAAAAAATAAAATCAAGAGAAAAAATGTTGCTGAAATAATTAAAAAGTGGCATGGCAAGATGTCAAATAAGTTGACTAAAAGACAAGCTTGTGATATATATGCATGCATTTGGATTCATGGATTGGTTTAAGTAACTACGTAAAAATAATTTTAAATGTTTTTATTATTTGTTTTTCTATCTTTGTTTCTTTTTTGCTTCTACTGAAGGTAAAATGGCCGTACATTTTCGGATATCTAATTATTCTTCAAAGATTTAAAATTCTTAACTACTTTTTTAAAATTAAAACTTTATGCTAATACTGCAGTAATTTAAAAAGAAAATATGTGGAATGAAAATAAAATATAAAAATTAATAATTTACCAAGAACTCAAACTAAATTTTCCGACTTTTTAATTTCACCATAATTAATATTTGTATAATAAATATACTAGTTAACAAAGATAACATTCACTTTATAAAAAAAAAAAAAAACCTACATAATATATCTAAATTATTTTTAAATTACCTTAATAATTAACTTAATTATTTTTAAATTAGCTTAATAATTTCTGTACAAAATTAAAAACAATAGTAGTATATCAATATTAATAATGAATAGAAATTGTTTGAATTGTGTGATTATTTAAGGGGGCGGAATTAAGTTTCATATATTATTTTAAAAATATAAAATTTTCATATTGGTTATAACTTTTCAATGCAGAATTAATTTTAAATTACTTTTAATGAAATAGGAAATTTTTTAAATACATAATTATAAAATTTAAATTATATATATATTAATTATTGTAGATTTTTCTTTTTTTTTTTTATTCAAAATAATCTTTATTTGCACAAAAAGTAAAATATACATTGTAATATAGAGTTCATGTTTACAATCATGTCTGACACATTAAAGACTAATTAGTTATTAAATTAGATGATGAGTACAGGATTAAAAGTAAAATTTTATGTTATGTTACTTATCAGGGGTGATCTAATTTGGCATATAAATCCCATGGAGTGTAAAGTTTGAGTGTCATGAATAAATAATATACATGGCCATTGCTAAATATTTAATTGACTCCATGTTTGCTCAGCAAGGCTAGACAGGGCCCATCTCAGGTACCCCCTAGTCCAGCAATGTTGGTGATGAAGATATTGTCTGGCCCCTTTAATTGATAAGTACTCAGCAATGGCATTTTGTTTAGCCTTGTATTTGGATTTTAAATTGAAAATGTTAGGAATATTTTGTGCTTCATATGAAATATTTTTGAGATCACATGCTATGGATTTCCAGCTCATTGAGAAGAATAATTGGACTTTTAGTTTTAGCAGTACAAGAATTTATTAACTTTGTTAGTGTCTCAGTAAAAGTCTTCCATGCATCTACCGCAGAAAGTGTTAAAATTTTTGTTCTATGGAAATTGATATAAGCTTCAGAGATCAGTTTAATAGTGGCATTAAACTTTGTAACCATGTGAATAGTCCTTGTCATCTCAATTATAGATTGTAGAATGTTTCTTGGGATTATTTTAATCTCCAGAGCATAATGATCAGAGAAGAAGCTTCTATTTGTGATGATAATGAAGGTGAAAAAAAAAGTAAATCAATTAGTGAACATAATGATTTTGTATAAAAAGAGAATGCTTCTTCATCAAAGAATAATTTTCCACTGCACAGAGACTGTTTTATGTAACCAATATATATTTTTTTGAAAGACTTGATATGGATGATTAAAATCTCCAATAATAATCGTTTCAAAAAGGCTAGTTCTCAGTGTTGAATTAATTGCATTAATCACTCTTGTAACAGTATCTTGAGATTTAGGAAGATATACATTTACCAGATTAAAGTACCAGCTTTGATATTGTATGATCACAATTAGGCAATTTGAGTCAATGAATAGTATTTTGAACAATGTGATTTGTGAATTCTTGCTGATTATGATCACCACCCCTCCAGAAGCTGAATAAGAGGAGTAGTGAAAATATCCAAAACTATGTATCATATCAATTATGTGTGATTACAACTGCAAATGTAATTTAGTCTCACTAAGACATAAAATATCAGGTCTATTAGAATGAAACCAATGTGACAAAGCATATGCCCTGTCACGAGAATTTAAGCCTTGTATATTGACAGATACAATATTAATCATTCTCCAATTTATTTGAATTACTAGCATCCTGACAATCCACTTCAATTTGGAGTTGGCTATTGACATTCCAGTCATTCTTGTAATGGAGGATATCCTTTTCTGAGTCATGATCTTCCAGTTGTAGATTTTTCTTTTTTGAAAAATTGATATATCTTGATATTTTATTCCACATGAGACAACTTTCATTTGGGATTAGACAATATAATTAATGTAGACAGAGTGGAAATATTGGTTTCACATTAGCAAACAAGTTACATAACATTGCATATAAATCACCCTACTATATTTATTATAAAAATTAGAAAACAAAACAAAAAGATGAGGTGATGTCTAAATATAAAGAAAACAAAAGATTACGAAAACTAATTTATCAACAGACTTTAAAATTAATGATGTGGGCATAGAAGTGGTTGATAGTTTTTGCATTCTTTAATAACTCATCAGCAATGAAGATTCAATAATCCAGAGATTTATTGAAGATTAATAATGGAACAAATATCCTGCATTGTTTAGGGCATTGAGGAAGTGGCTGATACTGGAATTCAAGATTTGTAGATGACAATTACTTTCAATCTTCAAATTTTATGTGGACTTTTACATGAATGTCTGAACAACAAACTATTTGATCTTTTTTTATTATTAAGAAGGATTTGCAATTGGAAAACCTAAAAAAGATTTTTAGATGTAAAAATATATCTCTAAAATGAAAATCCAAATTGCTAAAGCTGTAATGTTTTAGTCAGACATTGAAAAGAATAGTAAAAGAATTGATTTTATTAACATGATAATCAGCAAAAAAAATGAATAAGTGAAGACTTTATCAAATTAGTCCTGAATTATTAATTGAAATACAAATTTTCAAGTCAAAAATGTCATATTTTAATTAAATTACAAAGAAAAGATTTAATTCATTAAAAATATTTGAAACAGTTGAAGATGAAAATATGTGCATGCTGACTAGCAATGAGGAAACTGAACTTCATTATCTCACAATATTGAATGTGACTTTGAACAAACTAAAAATCAAGCAGATGATAGATTGTAGAATAGTGCCATATGAATCATTATTAACTTCAGTATCTAGCAATAATAATAATAATAATAATAATAATAATAGTAGTAGTAGTAGTAGCAGTAGTAGTAGTAGTAGTAGCAGTGACAGCGGCAGCTAGTAGCAATTAGCAAGTAGTAGTAGTAGTAGTAGCAGCAGCAGTAGCAGTAGTAGTAGTAGTAATTCATTTCCCAAATATTACATTATTTGAAAACATAAAAACTACTTATACAAGCAATATATATATATATATATATATATATAACAAAAACAAGTTAAAATTTTTTTAATATGCCTATAGTTTGCATTTTATGATCACAGATGGAGCTCTACCAATAGCCCACTCAAGCTTGTTTAAAAAAATGCTGAGAGAGAATCGAAAATCCAATATCTCTTTCAAATTGTCTCCAACCTTTAAACCATGGTTTTAAGCTAATTGGCTTTTGTCAGTAAAGGGTAGGAGAACTAGAAACTAGATCTAAATCTCAACTCTACTGAACAGAACTTAAACAAACTGTTCCTATAAGTTTGAAAGCACGAATTTTTCAGATACGTAAATATCTTAAAATTCAGCTAAGCAAACTATATAGCTATATGGGTTTGATATCAGTTCAGATTCACCACATAGTTAAAAGGTTCTGCAATCTATATCATTGCTAAAACCTTCAAAGGTACATTTATGATAACAAAAACAAGTTAAAATTT
This sequence comes from Epiperipatus broadwayi, assembly GCA_028023455.1. Taxonomy (NCBI): domain Eukaryota; kingdom Metazoa; phylum Onychophora; class Udeonychophora; order Euonychophora; family Peripatidae; genus Epiperipatus; species Epiperipatus broadwayi. The sequence continues at coordinate 1,563,952 of JAQFVV010006369.1, read as the reverse complement.
TTTTAATATGCCTATAGTTTGCATTTTATGATCACAGATGGAGCTCTACCAATAGCCCACTCAAGCTTGTTTACAAAAAATGCTGAAAGAGAATCAAAAATCCAATATCTCTTTCAAATTGTCTCCAACCTTTAAACCATGGTTTCAAGCTAATTGGCTTTCATCAGTAAAGGGTAGGAGAACTAGAAACTAGATCTAAATCTCAACTCAACTGAACAGCACTTAAACAAACTGTTCCTATAAGTTTGAAAGCATGAATTTTTCAGATACATAAATATCTTAAAATCCAGCTAAGCAAACTATATAGCTATATGGGTCTGATATCAGTTCAGATTCACCACATAGTTAAAAGGTTCTGCAATCTATATCATTGCTAAAACTTTCTAAGGTACATTTATGATAAACAAAAACAAGTTAAAAATTTTCTAACCTGAACTGATATTAGACCCATATAGCTATATAGTTTGCTTAGCTGGATTTTAAGATATTTACGTATCTGAAAAATTTGTGCTTTCAAACTTATAGAAACAGTTTGCTTAAGTGCTGTTCAGTAGAGTTGAGATTTAGATCTAGTTTCTAGTTCTCCTACCCTTTACTGACGAAAGCCAATTAGCTTGAAACCATGGTTTAAAGGTTGGGGACAATTTGAAAGAGATATTGTATTTTCGATTCTCTATCAGCATTTTTTGTAAACAAGCTTGAGTGGGCTATTGGTAGAAATCCATCTGTGAATATATATATATATATATATATATATATATATATATATATATATATATATATATATATATATATATATATATATATATATATATATATATATATATATATATATCCAACAATTTTAAATAGACTACTGTTGAGTAAAGATCATTCCAATAATCACTCATAGAGAAACAGAGAAGATTATGAATAATATCCTTGCTTTTCATTTTTCAGGTTGTGATCATATGAATGTTTTTCCATTCTTGTTTTCCATTTTAATATAAGAATAGTCAGATACTCATTTACCAATAAATATTGGATTTTCAACTGAGTTAATTATTTATTGCCTAACTGCCTATTTTTACATTTTTCTTTTTTTTTCCAAGTTTAAGATTTATTTATTTTTTTGAAAAATAAAAATACATTTAATAGATGATAATTTGAGAAATCTGTGAGTGATTTAGATGATTACACCTTTTCAATTTGATAAATGGCAGCAATTAAAATTTAATCAGGTTAATGAATTGTTGAGAATTTGGATATCAGCATCTGCAATAAATATTAATTGAAACTGATAGAGTGGAGAAGCTTTTTTTATTTAAATATATGGTTTAGAAGCAATTGGCATTTATTATTAGTGATGTAATACTTAAAAATAAAATAAATGGTCTATTGCTTTGGAGTTTATTTAAGTAACACAGGTGGAATTGTAATTCATGAATTCCTGAGTCTACCTTTTAGAACAGCTTTGATACACATGGACATGTAGTAATTTATGTAAGACTTATAGAAGTACAGTACTTTAATTCAATAAGCTTCATTTGTAAAATATTCACCAGATAATTTAATGAAATTCCTCTTTATGATTTAAATATAATTTCTTGTAACATATAATAAATGTAAAAGATCAAAAAAGAAGTATTAGTAATAAATGTTTTTTGTGTTTTTTGCTTGAGTAAAGTATAATTTTAAATTATTTAATTTGTTTTTAAATATATATAATGAGATATTATTTTATATAGCACTATGTTTTTATGGCTTCATCGCTAATATCACTATTAATTTGTTTTTGTAACCCACAGTTTACTATGCAAAAGAGAAATGTCTGCTTACCAAACCTGTATTGGGAATTAAACTACATTTTTAATGTTTTTGCAGTTATTAGACATAATTATTAATAAAGATGGTTTTGATATAAATAAATTTTTAATAGTAATTTGGGAAAAATAATTTAAAATTTTTGTAAATATAATTTTTTAATAGTTGTCTAAATGGTTACATTTCATATCAAGTTTCATGAAATTGCACTCAATAAAAAAGACCATTCATATCCTTAAACAACAGCATTTTAAAATTATAAAATATAAAAATATCAACGATAGATAGTTATTTTTTAATATAAATATACTAAATAATTTCTACACTAATACACATTCTTTTGAAATCATATGAATAAAGATACAATAAAAGACAAATTACCTCCAAGATGCATTTTATGCTGAATAAACATTCATCAGTTATTTTTTTGGTAAATATTGTTTTGAATAACAATCATCTGAGATATAGTCAACTGATCAATTATTAGATAATAGAATAAAACAAAATCATCTCAAAAGATATAAATATCTGCCAAAAGTTTAAGAAGATTAATATTACTCTCAAGATATCTAATGCTTATAAATAGTTTTATCAAGTGAAAGAAAGCTATATTCATATGATAATATCACTGATCCAGAAGATATTAACTGCTTAATACTTGATCAAAAGGTACATTATTACATATTTAACATAAAGAGAATAAGCAGAAATTGTAAAGTAAATCAGAAAAATAAAGTATTGTACTTTTTGTCCAAATTAAAAAATTAAAAAACTTAATTAATTAAGAGTAGAAATTGATAGAAAAAAAAATGATGTTTTTCCATCCCAATTTTCACTGTGTATTATATAACAATATTACAAGAAATTAGTATGAAACCCCAAAAAATAATATTGTTGACACTGGTGGAAAATGTAATAAAATTATACACTTCAACACTTAAAGGTTTGCTTTGTTAACATAAGATCACAGTTTTTGTTTTGACATGGATATCAGTTTACTCTCCAGACTGTTGATAAAGAGTGTTGCTTTTAAAACAATTATGTCCTGTGAGAGTTGGTTCAAAATTAAAATCATATAAAAAGAAAAAATGTATAGGGCACTTTAAAGAATTTAACTGTTTATATTTGCTTATATTTTTTTAACATTGATATGTTTAGTTATACATTTTCATATGAATTAATTATTCAATATTTTTTGAAAATTTATTTTTATGTGACTTTTTCTTGGATGTTAATTAACTGTACTGGGTTAGGTTTCATTAAAATATGACTGCTGTATTAATTATCACCAAATTTGTCATGTTTGAATTACTAATATAAAATAAATTTTATGTTACCATAGGTATTAGTCTATTACTGGATAGTTGTTAAGAAAGTTACTCCCAAAATATGAACATTCTAATGATGATTATTTCAATTTTTATGGGATTTTGCAACTAGAGAAAAGAAGGAAACTAAAAATAATAAATGGCTGTCAAGCATTGGTGGTCGAGAGGCCAGCAACAGCTGCTTTACAAGTAGTTGTCCCAGGTTAGTGGGTTCACTTCCCGGTTGATGCTATGACACATGAGAAGAAAAAAAAAATAATAAATGGCTACTAAATAATTAAAATAAACTTGACTAACATTATAACTATAATGATATCAATTTATTAATAGTTCTTTTCAGTATATTATTATCATGATTTTTGATATTAGAAGTAATTTACTCCCAGATTTATACTATTCCAATTAATGAATTTTTCTCAGATTGAAGTGCTAATCCAGAAGCATCATTATATACCTTTTTCTATTCAAATAGTAACTAATTTTTATTGTTGCTTAAACAAAATGGCAAAAGTCTGGACTTTCAGTTTAAGTTGTTTTGAATAGTTGGTGGTCTTTTTACAAACAGATTTTTTTAATTATATATTTTATTTATTTAATCCCAAAGTTGGATTTAAATTTTTCATAATTCTGCACTCAGTTTATATTATAATGATTTCACTTTTTTTAATACAGCCTGCACAATTTTAATTATTGTTTCACAATAGAAAGAGATATAAAAAAGCTTTATTTTAACATACCCACTTCCAAATCCTTTTGGAGTTATTTATTAACAACAAAGAACATAGTAGTCAAGAAATTTACCAAGGATATGATATTGGACAAGCTTGCAATGAAAAGCCTAAAAAAGGTGTTTAGATATAGGTCACATGTATTTAAGATATGATGTGCCTTATGATTCTTATTGAGTTGGAAAAACATTGATGCTTTTAATTCTGGTGTTGATGAAAACTTTGGGAATTTTATAAACAGCAAAAGAGTGAGAAGAGAAACAAGTAGATAATTCATTAGATCATATCATAGTAGAAACGATCGGATTAAAATAGATTTATTTTGATTATGTCAAGAAACAACCAATTCAATATATACATATGTGTGTGTGTGTGTAATATTTGTAAATATTGGTGATGGAAGAAAAAGTATTACCAACAGTAGTTGGATGCTCTCTATTATTGCAATAATGAGTGATTGATAATGTAAACGGATGATAGATAATGAAAGTATAATATAAAACTTAATTCATTATTATTGCTGTTATGCTTTCCATAAGTAAATGATACAAAACATTAAATGTTTACTTTAATATTATATAATTCATTAGGTACAAACATCTTAAAAAGTCTATTATTTAATTGAAAACAAGTATTTCTTAAATCCTTCAATCCTGCTACTTAATAAATTTATTTTCACTGTGAATTTCCACAAGTGCTTTTATTTTTATAAGTTTCTGACTCAATGTTTATAATTAATATAATGAATTCTGAATTAAACAGAAAAAAGTGAAACAAAAAATAAAATTAAAAATTTAATTATATAAAGAATAAAAATGTGATAGACCATCAAAATAACTGATTAGATTTTTTTTTTTTTTCGTTTTACAAATTATGTCCTTTTCAGAAACATTTTAAATTTGAAATCACTTATATTTTAATGAATTAAATTAATTCTAAAGATAATTTAATTATATTGAGAATTGATTAATTATAATATTCTTTGTAAATATTCTTTTAAAATGATTTCAATTTCAACAATTAAATTACTTGTAGAATTAATTTAATTCATTAAAATATAATTCTCCTAATTTTGTAATTAATTGATTGACAATCGAACCTTTTATATGACTAAAAAAATCAAAACCGAAAATCCGTCAGTATAAAAATAATTAATCATGCTCATTATTTTGGTAATAATATGCCTTTTAATTAATATCAAGAAGCTCACATTTTATACAAGCCTAATATATATATATATATATATACAGTATACGTATAAACATATTGAATAATATTACTTTAAAATTCCATAAATATATAATATAAACCCCAGTTATGATTTATTTATGTATATTAATTATATAAATAAATATTATGCTATAATTTACTTACTTTCATGGCCATCGATTATTAACCGCATAAGCGTATGTATTTTGCATATAAGCTATGGCAGATAACGATTACGTCATAAGCTAACTATAGCTTAATAAATACTTACAATTAACATCATCATTTTCAAACATTATCAGTTCATTGTGGGATAAATAGCTTTCCAAGTTTAATCCAGTTTCTCTTACCTATAGATACACTTTTCCACATAGTATAAAAAAATATTGCAGTCATTCATTTCACTCCGGATCTCGTTTTAGATCTTTTATAATCCCTTAAGATCTACTTTAATACTACAGATGGTCATCTTCTTAATTATTTCAGTGACGTCAATGATACCCATTTGTTCTCTGACCCAAGTATTTCACTTTCAATAACTTTTTGTTACCCCTAATATATATCTCTTTACATTTTTTATTTTATTTACAATATCAATATAGTAAGTTTTATAAGGTTATCTTCAGTTTCATTTTATTATGTATAAATGTTATAATTGATATATCTAAATATATAAAAAGATGATTTACAGGTAATTTCTTATTACACACTGCTCTCCTTATTTATCTAGTCTACATTTTTATTTTGGCTTCTTTTGATTTTTGATACTTTTCTCAAATCTCAAATTTTATAATTCAGAATTTAATAACCAAAATAGGCAAAAAAATTGTTGCATTCCAGCCTTAGTTATTTTTATTATCGAATGAATTTCACATAAAGTTGGTCTACTAATAGTGGCTAGCAAAAGATATCTTTTATTGGCTAAAAGTATCAATTTGGAAATTAACATTCGGTAAACATGATCATGCTATTCTTATATAAGATTTTATGATATAATTTGGTAGTTATTTTAAATTAAAAAATAGTGAATGCTAAAATATTATTCACAATAGTTTTATTTCATTAATTATTAGTTTTTTCAAAATTTTGCAGTGATTTCAAACCATTCTTGTTCCAAAAACCATATATCCCAAAACATGCATGTTGAAATCTCCCACTTAATATTTTTTTCATATATTTATATGAATTAGGAATGATAAGAATTTAAAATGGATACTCTTAACAGTGGTTTTACTTAAATTATATATATACAAATAAAATGTCCGTTAATTAAAAAACTATTGTAATAATAATAAAAATAATAAATATGGCAGTTGAGGTGGATTAAGGAATTAATCAAAAGTAGTTCTATTGAAAGCCTATATATAATAGTTAATTAGCATTATATTTATTATTTATTATATATAAATATATATATAAGTAAACATGATTTTTAAACAACAATTTTAACTCGGTAACTAACAGACAAAATCTCTTTTTATTTGTTCATAAGCTTTCACTGAGATATTAGAGATCATATACAATTGTATAATTTTGTTTAAAAAATTCTAATTATTATTTATATAATATTTCACTAATCCCTAAAACTAAATTGGATTTTACCGAATTTGAGCATTTTTCTTTATTTATCTATTCTCAGACATCATAATGTTGAATATAAATTTATTAAAATAGTAACTACTTCATTCCCATATATTCTTAGGAATATATAGAAATATTAATAAAGATATAATCTTCCACTGAAACTTTTCAAGAGCAGTCTGTAAATGCAGATACAACAGTGGTATTTGGGATCCATTTATTATTTAAGCTCATAACAGATGGCTCTGATGTCAATAGAATAAACTAATATTTTTATTGCAAGAGGTATCCTTTTAGTTTTGAGAACATTACTAAAAAAAGATACCATTACAATTATGTCAAATTTTGTCAATGGCTAAAGGTTTCACTTTGCAAATTATTCAGATTAGTAGCTTAGTTATTTTTTCTTTTATTTACACCTCTTTAATATTATTTTTTAAATATTAGCTTTTATGTTCAATAAAAATGTTTCTTTGATACCATCTTAACATCTCTGCAATCCACTAAGGCTAAATTAGTATCAAAACTGGTAATTTTAAAAAAAAACATGTGATGGGATGTGATGCATTGTGACTTCTCCTTATATGGAATTAGGAATCTCTCAGAAACTATAGCAAGAGAAACCTGTTAGCCACTTTACCTTCCCTTTCCATTCCCCACCCTATGTTTTCCCATAATTTGCTCCATCCCATTTTCACAACATAATCTTTGTCAACTCTATGGCCCCCATATCTAAATTCCTCTTATTTTTTCCCAAACCCAGCATAAAAACCAATAACCCACTTTCTATATAATCACTTTGTTCATATTTATTCTTCCATAACTTCATTATTTGTACCCTTTTTGCTTCCAAGCATTTACATTGAATTAATAGATGCCTAATATTTTCTATGCTTTTCTTACACAGCTTTCAGACTAAATAACCTATATTTTTCCATTTATGTGTATATTCCCTTGTTGCTAAAGATCCCATTTGAGCCTTAAATAATAGACTACTTTCCTTATTATTATCATAAATTAACTCACATGCAATGTTCCATTTACTTCTATCCCTTTAACTGCTAATTATATTATTGGTTGTATGAGGTAAAAATCAAATCTTTTAATTGGCCAACTCACAAACTGAAGACAAAGCCTATTGTTAAAACATATTCGCCTATAATATTAAATTCAACTCAGATACGTTTATAAAAAGTATATTACTAATTTTTCAGGTTATAAAAGAGAACGAAAGTTCTTTCAAAAATAAATTACTATTTATTTATTATAAAATATATTCAATTTTGGCAAATATAAAGCGAATGTCTAAACAAAAAAGTGCTGACGCAAATGCTTTTTTTCAATTTTACGTTCTGGAAAAGTAAAGATTTCTTTTTGCTAAATCTTAAATATTTTTACTAAAATCTTCAATATTTTTCGAAAATAATTTTGTTTTTTTAGTATATTTTTTAAAAAACTATTTTAATTTCTCATTTTATATTTTTTTAATATTTAAATTACATTCGAAATGAAAATCTCAGCATTTTTCTTTATTTTCTTTGATCAGGCGGTTTCTTTGTTCTTTCCAGCCAATCAGAATGTCTTTTTAGGCTGAGAGCTGGCTGACAGCCAATCATCAACAAGGTTCTTCTTTGTTTAGTTTTAAATGCAGTTTTTTTGATTTTTTACTTGTAAAATAATTCGGAAGAGGGCACCATCTTACAGAACTTTTAAAAACCTAATCAATAACTGTCAAACGAATATTCTACCATTAAAACTAGCAGAATTAGAGTGACGTCAGATGTCGACGAGATGCCTCGTAAGAGGCGGTTGAAGAACTATATATATCTAAACCCTTTTTACTCTCCATTCTAGTTCTCTATTTCTCACACTCCCTATCTTTTATTAATGCATCTATTCTTCTATCCCATTTCTTATCACTATAACTCTCAACAATCCACCTATTATAATCATCCCACCTTTTGTACAAATATACTGATGTAAATTCTTTATCCAAATCTTCTGCATACCGCATTAACTTTCTCACCCATCTTGTTGCCTGCCCTTTACTCATAACCCAATTAAATACTATTTTGGCTATTCTTTTATTATCCATAAAGTGCAATCTACTGAACATCTTCATTTTCCTTTTTGCCATTGTCATATAAAAAATTGACCATCCCATTTCTCCTTGAATTGCCTCCTTTGTTGTCCACATATCTGCATCCAATGCATGTCTTCCTACTTCCCTTTGTACTTTTTCTAAGTAATCTAATACCCCTTTACTAACACACAATGCACAATTTATTTTACTTCTGCTCTGCCACCTATTGTAATCTAGTGTATTTAATGAATGGTATACAAGAGTGCTTATTAAATAGCTATTCAGTATTGCTCTATCCATAATCCCATAATTTTTTTCTGTTTGTATAATATTTTTTTTATTTTAATCACCAGATTTTTCACATCACCTTTTTATTTTTGTATTTCTTTATAAATGTATTCCTTACCATATACATTTAAGATTAATATGTATTCATTATTATACAAGTGTAATAAAAATTACATATATGATGATATATTAAAAAATGAATGAAAGATTAAAAATTAATATTCTCACTAATTAAAATTATTCATTATCTAATTAAATCAATATTGATATTATTTGAAATTATTCATATACAGTTACTTTTGTAGTGGAAGGAAAGATCTCAGAAATAAGAAGCAAAGTTGATATATTAATGAAACAGGAATGATAGCATAAAATGTGTAATGAGTTTTTTTTAAAAAAAACTACATAGATATTAATAAGAAAATGGAAATCAAATAATGTCTATGATCATACCAATAACTGTTAAAGTGCCAAATATTTTAACTAAAGATAGGAAATAAGCAATTAAATCCATGAAGAATAGAAAGGCTACTGGATATAATAAAATTATTACAGATATTTGCAATTATATGCTAGACTACTTCCATTATATAGTAATAATAGTTAAATGTCATTTATTAAAATTCTAACTTTGTTAAACCTTTTCAAATACATTCAGTTGTTAATAATAGCACAAAAGTTAGTAATATAACACAATATTTTGAGTGTTATTATTTTCCTGCCTTCTCCAGGTGTTGCTAGCTTGACCAATGACAGTATTAACATGGGAACCAAACCAGGGACATTTAAATTTCCGAATGCTTAGTTTATATACAATGCTCTAGCCAAACACACTATTCTCTAAAATATTTAATTAATTGGAATGTTAACTTAAATTTAATATTTATGAATATAAAGTTTTCAGGTTTGATTTCCATGGTAGTACTATTATTGATCTGGCCAGTAACAGCTGAAAAAGAGTCAAAATATTATCACTTGAAATGTTGTATAACATATTAATATGTGATCTATTGCTAACAGTTAATTACATTTGAAAAGTCTAAATAAGACTTGAACATTTCTAAAAGACTTAAAAATTAATATTAGGTAATAAAAGTAGTCCAAATAAAATACCATTATCACAAACTTTCAAACAACAAATTGTTATAGATATTTTAAAACAAATTTAAAAAGTAGAGACTTGTTGGTAAATTATATACCGAATGTCCGTTATAACATCACATGACTACCATTTTTATGCTTACATCATCTGTTACTAATCTTTCAGCATCTATTGATTACTATGGTTTGAACTCTATGTAGAAATTTGCTATTGAATTAACAGATTGTGTAAGTATATAAATGATTGCCATGTGATGTTATATATGTTTAATACTAATCCTAGTCAAAGGATATTGATGACCATGGTTATTAAAATGTCAAAGACACCAAAATATATAGACAATGTAATGGGTTCATATCTTTATAAGTATACAAGTAAATTAGCTTGGATTGAAAACATTATTATGTTTTCAGTTAGTACCCATAGATTTATAGTGAACTAAAATGTTAAAAGGCGGCTGGTGGAAGGATGCATTAGATCCAAAGATTTAGATGCAATGTTCTTATATCCAAGGCTCCTCACTGATGAAAGTTGTAAGCTAGAAACTATTCTGGGGATATTGGATGAGTAGAAACTAGACAAGAATTTTGATGCACTAACTTTCTAACAAACATCAATTACTATGGTTTGCTCTAGGTGGTGATATTGTGTAGAGAAAGTTGGTGCTGTGTTAATTAGAATATACAACAAGATGGAAATAATTCAGTAGTGATTACTGATATTTAAGAAACATAAGAATAAGATATTAAAAATTACACATCTCCTAATTTTCTATCAGGTTCATACAAGACCTTTATCACAATCAATGCAACTTACCTCTACAGATCTTAGTATACAAAGCAAATAAAAAATAAACAAATTGGATTTAAAATTGGCTATTATTAAATCTCTTCAAATTATTAAAAAAAAAAAAAAAAACTAAATGAGTATGAGTTGCAATTTTACATGATTGGTAAACTATGAAAACAAGAAAGATTTTTAACTTTATAAGGAGTTAAAAGTGAATTGAAGACTTAAAACATGCGGCTATAAATCCCAGTGTATATCAAATTTTGATAAATATTTATCAAAGTGGAACCGCAATGATTTGATTACGTGGTAATATTAGAAGTCTTAATGAAGAATAAGAGTATTTGAAAGAGTCATTCTACATTTCCAAAATGTTTTAAAGCAGTTTTACAAGAAGTATTTTACAGATTAAATTAGAAGCTAAGAAAACAATGATTACATATGTCATTTAGATTTTGGAGTTGAGGCTATTTTTTTCATCAGAGTTACATGAAATATTACAATAACTATCTTATAAAAGAAAAAAAGAAGTGGTAAATGCTAAAGTAATGAAATTATATGTTCAATGAAAAACGAAAACAACAACAACAAAAAAAAAAAAACAGTCAATATGTTTCTTTTTATATGTCAAAACGAACCGGAGGCCAGCTGTTTGGAAGGCAGCTATGCTAACCGCTAGGCCACCAACACTTGACTAAATTATATATTGTTAGCCATAAATACTTTTATCAGATTTGTTAATTCATATGGAACATAATGAATGGAATTAATCAAAAAATTTATATTTGATGGAGAAAATATGTTAATGTGTCAAGCGTTGTTAGCCGAGAGGTCAGCGCAGCCGCCTTGCAAGCAAGTAGTTGGTTGCAGACGGTTGTTGCGGGTTCACCTCCCGGCCGATGCTATGACATATGGAAAAAAAATGTTAATGTGCTTGAAAAAAAAAGTGTTTACCAATGCCTATTTATATATTTGATACTTGAAAATTTAATATAGGAGGAATATAGATAATTCAAACCATGCTATTATAAAATGTTATATATATATATATTAATTTTTTAAATTTTATCGTCGAAAAATATTTTTTCTTCCTAAATTTCATAAAAAATATTGAGTGAATGACAATTACGTAAAATCTTAAAAAATAAATCATTTTTTGTTATATATTTTTAATAAGTATTTTTAGCATTTGATAAATTGTTGATTAATCAAAATAAATTATTTTTAAGTAAAGAAAAAAGTTATTTTTTATATATTTCTTTTAAAAAATCTATTATTATTTTTTATGTTTTGTGTATAAAAATACATATGGAGCAAATAAATTTTTTTAGATTTTTTTTTTAATAATACAATCTAAATTCTTATTATTCACTTCAGTGATTATTCCATTTTTATTTCTATGCAAGAAGCTATTATTATCTAGAGGGTAAAAAGAAGGATTGAAAAACATTAAACCCGTCACTACCAGTGAGCTGGAACAACCTGATGAGTAATGCTTTCTCTTGCAAGGCTCCTTAAAAGGATGAGCAGTTGAAGTCTTAGCCTTGCAGTTGGTAATTTAGAAACTATTTAAATTTTTTCTTATATCTATGTCCAGAATATTGAAGAGCTCATAGTCCATTCATTTGCCGCGCTTACAACTTGGGTTTGAATTCAGTTTTAAAAAGTTGAAGTTTTTTTAAAGTTTAATCAGATTTAGAATTTATTTTGATTTAATTGACTTATAGTCAGTTCATCTAACTATCTTACTATTGGTTAGTAAATGGATATCTAAAAAAATTTATTTATAAGGTGAAACAAGAATGGAAAATCAGCAATTAAAAAATTGATGATTATTGTTTTCTTCATCATTTTTTTATGAATGGAGCAACTATTGGAGAGGGTTTTATTGTATAGTGAGATAATGAAAGTTTATTAAATGATAAATAAATAAATTATGCATTAATAATTGTTTTTTTTTTAAGTCATATTTTTCTAACCTTGATAATGTACATTACATATATATATATATATATATTGTAACCGGTCGCTTACTCAACCGATCGTATAAGGATTGAGAGCTCCGAAATAAACATGATATAGCGTAAAGCTTTATTTATTTTCTTACATCGATAGTTGTTCATTATCAATACAAGGGGGCGCCAGATACGATGATTTAATTTACAATTTAATTTCTCGCATCACCTTACGTCATATCAAAACGATTCCGAAGTCTAATCCCGCCCATAAGCTCACACTCCCAGCATGGACCAATAAGGGTCACTCAGGGTCGCGATGAAATTGTTTCAATAATATCATTTTGGTAAAAGAACGCAATAATAACCAATGGAGAGACTTTGGTTGATTTATAGATCGGTCCAAATATTGGATCGGGTCATTGGTTATTTGGTGACTAATACGAATGCTTAACTTACGCATCCTTAAATTAGAAGCTTATAATATCATCCCCCCGTTATCTTACAGTCCAACAGAATTACTCATACTAGCTTTATTGACATTATTTATATTTATTAATAATAGACCCTCCCAACTCTTAAGTCTATCTTAACTACATAGTAAATAAACATCGTGACTTACGGCACGATGAAGCTTAACGAAATAAACAAAATAAAGATAAGAAAGACAAATTTAAAAGTAAACATAATTAATTGCGTGAATGAATTTTAATTATAATACTTAAATATATTTTTTATAATTATAGAGAATGATTTGAGGAATGCTCGACTTGTTTAAATAAAATGGAATTTATTGAATATAAAAAAAATGAAAAAAAACATTAGTTAATAGATTTATTTGCACACACATACACGCATTCTTGCACTCGCACAGAAAAGAACATATTAAGCATAATAAGCATGGATGATATAATATATTTTCTTCTTTTACAATTGAAGTTAGGTGTGTGTTATAATTTCGTTGCGAAAAGCAAACAATAGTTCTGATCAAAGTTCATAATAGGAAAAGTCCTAAGATTTAAATAGGAGGAATTATATAACGTCTGATATTTATTTACGGAAGTTGAGGTTAAAAATATTAATATTCAAATATGAGGATTATGGATCATTTTATATTTAGATTTACGAAATATGAATTTAATTAGTTATGAGATTGCCTTTTAAAGTATACTTAAAGAATGAACGGGAGCATAAAAGAAATAAAATATTTACCTAGGATTTTGCGTAATCTTCTGCTGCTTCTAATTTGATGAGGGTTCGAACCGGTTGGATACTGTTTCCATAATAAGTGTTTATTTATTTTATATAAGTTCAGCATAGTATATTTGGACGATTCTTGTAAGTTAGACAGGACAACGTCATTGGAATGATTGGAGTACGATGTTTGGACGACACTGTTGTTGATCACTCATAGCGGTGGAGATGTTCTGGCGGCGGAGCGTCGATCAATCACTGAGGGGTTTCTTAGCCCATCATGACTATCGACGCTCTAAAGGTTAATTTCACAGCAGTCATATTGGATAGCCCGGATAACAAAAAAAGTTATAGTTGTAGCTTCTGGAAGAATTTTAAAAAACTATAAGCATAAGCAAAATAAAACAAAGAATGTAAAAACTGTAATCAAGGTTTTAAGGTTAATCAAAGTTTTTAAGGTCAATAAAAGGTGAAGACAAAGACTAAGACTCATATTTATATGGGTTGGCTATTATCTGAGGATCCAATCTACACCCAGAGTTCAATATTCTCTGAGTTGTCGTTGGGGTCCGTGTCCTATGTAATGTTCATTCAATCCATATGCTTGAGGCAATCTTAGGTTTAGGCAATCTCATATTGCAATCTCAGTTAAAAAATTTATGCTTATTCACACCTTTGATGCATACGTGCGTGTGTGTTTTAAGAGAACAATACACTCTTACATTAGTTTAAAAGTCGAGCATTTAATCTCAAAATCACCTCTATAAGCTTTTAGTTTTTGCTATAGTTATAATTTAAAATAAACCCTTTTCTTAATTACCCCCGCGGCAGATACAAGTAGAATTATTTATTGAGATTTAGAATGGAAATTACTTATTGAGATTTAATGGCATATTAGTAATATTTTAATATTTTTATTTTTTAGAGGATATTATTACAATAAATTATATGAAAGCCTTAAATTATTTAATTAGAATTATTAACATTTTATTAACTATTTAATCAGAAATATTAGCATTTTATTTTATATTATATTTTATAAAGTATTGAAAGAAAATATATTTACAATTTATCATAAATTGAAAGTAAATAAATATAGAGTATTTACACTGCTTGTGTGTGTGGGTATATACATGTACTGACTTTGTCTCGGTACAATATATATATATATATATATATATATATATATATGAATTATTTGAATCATATATGATTAGAAATGCAGTAAATGAAATCAGAATTAATACCCTCAATATTTATTTTTTAGCATAAACAATTTGCACAACTTATTTTAAAAAAAGTTAACACCACTCTTTCTACCAATGTTTTACTTAAAAATAGAAGTCTGATTAACATATTCCATTATATAATGTATATTAACAATTTTTTTAAAAAATCTCAACCCTTTTTTAAAAAAGAATCATGTTAACATTCCATTCGCATTTTTTTGTTTCAATTCTCACCAACAAATAATGTAATATATGAAGCAACTCAACTTAAGATTCAAGAATTTTATGAACTTAATTAATTTATCATTTAAGGATATCAATAAATTCAAATGATAATTATTTAATATGTTTAAACCTTTGTTTTCAGTTTTATCAAAAACATGTAATTACAAGCTGACATGATTAAGTTCAATCATGATGCACAACTTATCACAAAATAATAAGTTAATGATCCTAATTTAATGATTTTTTTATGTTTATTTTTTCAATTGAAAATCATTTTACATAAATATAATTAATGATCCAAAAAGGTATATTTTCAAATTACTTCATAAATATGTAATATATTAATATTATTTTACTTTTATTTTCTATAGAAAATTATGGAAATTTACAGATTTTATATTGCAGAAAAATCAAATAACTTCTTGCAAGGTATATATTTCTAATAATCAAACCTGATATCATTAGCTGCTCAAGAGATCAGTTTATATTGTATCAAATTTAGCAATTCAATATGTATTTAAATGGATTCATAACTTAATTAATATTAAAGTCTGAACATACATCTTAGAATAAAACCTACTTTGTATTAATTTCATAATATCAAAGAACAAACCACAGCTTATAATCCAATTAATCTTATTTACAAATAAACATTTGAATATATAAATATTAATTAATTAAACATTACATACATAAATAATATATTAACATTCTTTTACTTACATTCTTTATAGAAATTTATAGATAGTGTTATTTTTGACAATGTTTAATAAAATATCAAGTAATCTCTTGCAAGACCCACCTTGACTTCATCAGTTGCTCAGGAAAACAGATGAAAGGTCATCAAATATATCAATTTAATTTTTATTAAATAAATTTACTATGTTCAATTTAATATTAAAGTTTAAACATAACATTTAATGAAAAGTTAACTAAAGGCTTCTTTGTGTCAGCTTAGTGTTAATTGACAGGGAGAACTTATAATCCAATTCATTTTAAAATAATTTAGCTTACAAATAAACATTTAAATATATAAATCTAAATTAAGAAGAAATTTAGTTGCTATGTTTGATGTAATGTCAATTGGTCATATATATATATATATATATATATATATATATATATATATATATATATATAGTACCTACTGAAATTTGAAATAAATTTCCATATATGATGAAATATTAGTCGTAATTTTTTTTTTCTTTTTGTTTAATTTTAATGGTAAAAATATTAACATGGACTGTATTAGACTTATTATTAATTGTAAAAATTATGAATTGATTTTATTTATTTTAAAGATGAATGTGTAAATAATAAAATTTATAGTATTGAAGATATTATTATTCTTTCTTTACTATATGTATCTTTGTTACTGCATTCACAATAGTAGATTACAAATAATACATATAAATGTTAATGTCTCAAGTATATTTGCTATTTTGTTTGTATAATATTGTATTAAAAATGTATGTAAAAGGTATATTTCCAACATATTATAGAAAAATATCATTCTAGTTTTTTAATTTATATTGGAGTGAATCTTATTTGTATTTTAAATATATATATATATATAACAATTGTGAAAATTTTTTTACTTATTATTATTGTGTAATAAAATTTTTAATTATGACACACTGGCTAAAATTGATCAAAGAGTTAATACAGAATGTTGCTATGGTTTCTCTTACATTAATGGAAACATTTTATAAAGAGAACTAAGCATATTAAATGATCTTTCTCTCATCTTGAATTTCCAGTGGTCTGACAAGATTATAAAATTTGTGAGAGGTGACAATTTATTGAAAATATGAAAACTAAATCTTAGGAATTTTAATAATCATGAAATGTTTATTTGCTTTAAAAATAGATATTACCTACTTTTCAATAATGAAGTCTAAATGCTAACAATAAAAAATATACCCAAAGATTATGTTCAGCTGTTGATATAATTTTATGAGTTTGATGGACTATTTATACACAAGATAAAAATTGGTTCATTTTCCATAGCATTATCATGGATGAAACTATTGTCTGATCATTTGTAATGTTTTATGAATTAATTACTTGCTAAATGAAAGGACATATACATTGTATTGTTATGGATATGAATTAATGCTTACATACTTATAACATTATGTAGACCAAATATCTGCTGAATGAAAAGATAATTTGGATATATAGTAAATATTGGAATTAATAAAATGTGTTTTGGATTTAATAGCATTTCATGATATTTCACTTTTTCTGAAATAAGAAAACATCTTCAGATTGTGATTTAAAAAATAGATATTAATACTATGATACTATTTTGAAAATGCTGTATGGTCATTTTTTTATATGTATCATTATTATTGCTATATATTTTTCCCTTTATTTAAATTATATAGTATTTATTGATATAAAGAGTAGTATAATTTTAGGTTAAGTAGTGATCTACTTATATACCTAAATATAAAAGAGTTATGTTTTCCTAAGTTTGAATTTGTATTTTGCAGCATAGTAATTATTATTTTAATTTAAAATATTCACTTTTTTATTTATTGTTTATAAATTGACATATGGGTTTGTACTTAATATCTAATAAGTGGAGATTGATGTGCAATCACCTATTTAATTCAATATATACATATATATATATATATTAAATGTTTATTTGCTATACACATTTTTTGAATTTAATTTATCTCAATTTGTTAATAAATTTTGAATTAATTTAAAACAAGTAAACTTGCTTGGTTGTCAGTCAATTTTACAATATGAATTAATTGGTTAATTATATTTGGATAAGATGACATTCACTAATTGATTATACCACATAATTCATTAGAAGCATTTATAAAAATAATTCAGAATTAGCAATCTTATTAATTTGTTGTATTTTTGTATTGGACTATTTCCATCATCTAATATGAGTATTGAATGTCTTTAGAAAAATTTAACTTTATTTAAATATTCTAAATACATTCAACTGTTAGTAATAGCACACCAAACAGCTTAGTATTATTACTAACAGTTGAATGTATTTGGGATATTTAAATAAACTTAAATTTTTTTAAAGACATTTAATACTCATATTAATTGGTGGAAATAGTCCAATATAAAAATACAACTAAAACACCATAATCACAAACCTTCATGAAAACATTAAAATGTGTTTATCGTTTATCAATAATGAGTGACTACAATTAGATATATAATGTATTGAATTGTATTCTCTGTGGCCTGGATAGGCAGGTAGACAAAATGTGGTCACTACTCATCTCGACTCCACAAAAATTGTTGTTAACCAATCAACATGGTTTCAATTTGGTACTTGTAAACTTATACCTCTCTGTGCTTGTCTCTGAGGTAGAAATAAATGTTGCTTTTGAAACAAAACTTTAACTATAAACTACAAATATGATGACAAACTGGTGCATTTCTTTTAATAAAAATGTATTCCTAGTAACAAATTAATATTTTGAATAAACTCCATTGTCCATATTTAGAATTTATGTTTTCTATACATTTAAATTAATATTGATGTTGTTAACTGATATATTAAACAATGTTTTTATAAATTACATATCATATTTTTAAATAATAAATACATAATAAAAATAACATTAATTTAATAGCAAAATAAATAAATACCTAAATAAGAGTAAAAATAATTGCAAAAGAAAATCATTTTTATAATAGTAATAATGATAAAAAATATTTTTTATATTGTATAGAAAAAATTATAATTATTTAATAATATTTAAGAGAATAATAATTCTCATTGTTTTGCTCTATTTTAATTACAGATTATATGTATTATGCTGTGAATATAAATATTTATATAAAACAAATAACTTAAAGGCAATTTATCTATGAAGAAATAGAAACTTAGGAAGTAAATAACCAATATGTAGTAAATTTCTGTGTATATTTTAGTGTTACAAATAAAAACAATAAATTTATAATAATAATAATAATAATAATAATAATAATAATAATAATAATAACAATAATAATAATAATAATAATAATAATATAGCATTAAACCTAAAGTATTGTTAGTAGAACAGTATGCTATATGATGTTCAAGCACAGGATTTGACAGAACAAAGCTGTGATCCTGCTTCATAGACTTTTAGTTCTTAACTCTGCTACTCTAACACTACATTAAACCAAAAATGCAATATTATGACATTAATTTCAATGAAATAGAAATTCCATGATTTGCAATAAGTGAAAAATTAGTACTAATATGACTAATTATTGTATATATTGTGACATGACAACTTTCTTTCTTCCCCTACTAACTGAATTTTAGTTATTAGAATCATCATTGAGGGCGCCACCAAGGATTTCTCTCTTGGAACCTGGTCACGTAACTTTACATACACCTGGTCTTTATTTATTTTCGAATGATGATTCACTGATTATAAACTTTGATTATAATCTCACAGGGGTTTTCCTTTAAGAACACTAACGAATTATTATAAATAATTCAAGAATTCAAGAATACATTGGACAAAAAAAACTTTTAATTTCTTTTACTACTATTTATTATTAATAACCTTATAATTCTCTCCGATCCAGAAAGAACTGACTTACGATTTCTGATTTTCCCTCTGTTTACTTTCTAATTATGCTTCCCAAATATTTACCATAGATTTACTCGCGCCTACACTAATACTGCGAATTCTAGCAGACATGTATATAAGACGACTTATAGTATTTTTAATCTTTCCTGAAGTTTATTTTTAAACTCCACTTTCTTTGGTAAATGAATAAATTGCAAAAATCTTACAATGAACGTATAAGTGTCTTTCGTTTTCTTATACTTTCAATTCTTTCCTTATTTTCTACTAACAAACGAGTAACGCCCCAAGGTTCTCTGTTACATGGTGACGCACTTTTATACCCCCACTCTGATGTTACTCTTTAGATCGAATAGATATTAAATAATTTAAACTACAGTTATTCCAATATTTCATAAAAAAATATTGAACAAAAATTAACATTAATAGATTACAATATTAAACAAATTTATTTCCCCCCTCTATTGTTGAAACATTCGTAATAAACATAATAAATGAAAATTAAATTAAAGATAAAGTTCTATTACACTTTACTTAGAGTTCTCATTAATTAAAAGTTTATAATTACCCTGATCGATCAGAGCGGAGTGGCCTGATTTTCATAGGTTTTACATTCCATTGGTCGTGCCTTTGTCCTTGTACATGCGAATTCCATGAGTGTTCTTTTGGTTGTCCGGCTAGCAATATCCGTTTCTTCCATTCCATAACTCTCTCAATAGCTTCATTCAGATGGAGTGGTGGTCAATTCCCCAAAGGGGAAGGTTGTGATAACTTTAGCCGCTATACATTTGAAAAGAGTCCGCAAAATTAAATTTCAATAATAATAATTTTTATTGTTCGAAACACAGCTGCTTTCTTTATTGTCCTTGCTGGTCTCTAAAGTCAAGTCAACTCCACTAACTCTAAAAGCGATCTTATCTCCACTCTTTCTTATCTTTTTTTTTTTTTTAATTAGCGTAATAGCAATTACCAACCAAATATTTTTACTTTGTGAAAGTTTCAACAATAGAGTATAATTACTACCAAGAATCTAATTTTGTTTTCTTTTCCCCACCCTTTTATCTCTCGAATTTTTCTCCCTTTTAATTAAACACTTTTAACATTTTTTTATTTTATTTTATAAATTATATTCAATTTTATTTGTTTATTTCAAAATAAAAGTTCAAAATTTTTACCCTTTCCATCAAATCAAAACCATTTGTTAATTTTTTTTTTTTTTTCATTTTACAAACTATTTAACTTCAAAAATATTTATGACAAATTATAAATATGTGAGCTTATATATATATGAGCTGACTTAAAATATCAGCTCAATATATATATATATATAGTGTGTATGTCTGTTAAATTAAATATTTTTATAGTTATTACATAAAAGTATCCCACTTATTCCTTTGTTATCATATCTATATATGTAAACATATTACATTGATATAAGCTATAATCACAATGCTGGGGTCATTTTTACTCAGTCGGTGTCACAAAATTAAGTCAGTTACTCAAACATAATTACTGCAGTTAAATAATTCTATTACACAATGTCATTGATCAAATTTTTTATATATAAAATGATGTCTGAACAATGAATATTCCAATCATTATGATTAGAGGTTACATCAACAAAATTTATTTAAATATATTTTTATGTGTTATTATTGATTACATTACATATACAAGTGTTGACTTATTATGTGAAGTTTAAATAATGAAGTGACTGTACTGTTTGTTATTTAGCCAGATTGAAATAAGTTGATTTTTTAAAAGTCTGGCACATAGTTTATTGATACTTCAATTTTAAATCAATAGATTTAATATTATTGATATAAGAAAAAATATACTTCTATTAAGTATTTGTAGTATTCTAAAAAGTTGATGAAAATGATATTATTAAATGTATGCATTCTGCAAAGATCATTTTTTCTATAATAAAGTTATTAAACAAAACATATTTTGGGAATCTAATTGGAAATTTTATCATGTTAATTATTTATATATATTTCTACATGTTGTTATGTATTAAATTATGTATATCTAATTTATGTCACATCTCAGCACATCATATCTAAAATTTCCAACTAAATCACTTCAATTATAATCAAGATAATGGTTAATGAAATTTTGTGATTTTAAATGTCATATTGTGTTGTTTGTGTGATGTAATTTATATATGAGAAATGTAGCTTTTGACATTTTTTAGTTTATCCTATATATACCATAAATTAAGCAAGTGTAAGAGCATTAACATTTGATCACAATACTTGAGCATTTAATTGTTTATAGATTATGGAACTTTATTTATTAAAAGATATTTTTTCCTTATAAAATAAATAGATTTTTACTTGGAAAATTTAAATCCTGAGAATGAGAGAGCTATCTACTTTTTACTCTCATAAAATTCTACTGATGAACTTATATGCATTATACCTTGTAAAATAGTAATCAAATATATGAATTTGTTTAGATATTTAAGATCAAATGTTTAAGAATATTTGAAATGTAATTACTACCTGGATCATCAAAAGTGATTAGTTCAGTCAACATTTGTGAGGGACAGTTTTACATTTATCTATGTCTTTTGGATATTTTTTTAGAAAAGGGAGTTGAATATTTGATATAATAATATAAATAATAAGACATAAAAATGTTTTTTAAAAAAATCAAAAAGAAAAAAGTTTTAGAAGCTTTTTAACCTGAATTTCCTTAGTAGTAGCAACTTGACATAGTTTTTGACATTTGGGGAATTATGGTGGCACTATGATTGCTGTTTCTTCTCTATATTATTTTAAGTCTAACGTTAACATTATCATGTGCAGTTTTATTTTATCCTAGTTACAATTTTTAAATTGTTAATTGAAAAAAAATCTAAAAATATCAGTATTATACAGACATTTTAGGTAATAATAATAGTCAATTTTCATAAAAATACCATGCAGCCCTTGCTGACAATAAAAATGGTAATTTCTAATTGGTGGAATTTTTAACATAAAACCCCATAACAGAAAAATTTACAATCCTAAAGAAAAATTGTAATTTTCAGTAATTTGTTTACAAATTAAAGATTATTTGTGCAATGTTTTTATAAAATACTTATTTTAAACCAAAACCTTACATCACTATAAGGAGATTTTTTGAAAGCATTTATTATTAAAAAGACAACTTTTAAAAAGAATGTTATGGCAAGGTGAAAGCAGTTTTGACTGGCTAAACAAGAATAGCCTTTTATAAAAATGGTAAAAAATATTTTTAAAAATTTTAATACCAATAAATTAAATATTTACTTTTAACTTTTTCTTTTTTCATGGATAATAATAACCCTAAATTGTTTTAATATCATAAAATTCAAATATCTAATATTTTGTTTTGCTAACTTTTTGAATAAATAAATTTGTCCAATAATGCCAAACACTATTATTATAAATAAGAACCCTATTTAAATTTTTTTTCATATTTTGCAGACATCAAATATTAATTATTAGAATATCTGTCATTTAGAAGCTTACATTTGTAATTAAAAATATTAATATTATCAATATATGATATAGAAAAAAGATTGAATTATAAAAATAAAATGTACAAATATGAAGGAATATAAATGAAAATCTCACTTGTGCTCATTCAAAATGAAACAAACAGGTTAATAAATATTGCTGGATTAAATAAGAAGGTCTTAATATTAACAATATTATGAATAATATGACTTTCATCATGTTCTTCATTAGAAGTCGACTACTGATTTCCCAAGACCAAATAGTGGAAGCAGATAGTCCTATTTTTTATAGAAAATCCTAAAATTCTATGACACAAACTTTGATTTTTATCTTTTAATCCATGTTAAAAATCTAGCTCTTGTCATAATAATAGAAAATTTTTAAAAATATATCACTATTTTATGACCTCTTATTTTGTCTTGAAATATTAGGTCAGGACTTCTAACAACAGAACAGATTGATGGAATCTCTATTAATAATAATCTTATTAATATTAAGACCTTTTTATTTAGCTCAACAATATTTCTTAAACTTTTAAAGACTTTATTTTTTTTTCTTAAACAATAATCTTTTATTTTACATCTTATTAGTTATAATATATAAGATTTGCAATTGTATTTCTTTATGGTGTATAATTTTGCTTCATAGCAATCAAAGTTTATTATAAATTTTAAATATGCAATAATTTGTGTTTATTGAGACTTATCATTGAGGTAATTAAAGTATATTATCCATATACCATTTAAACCCATACATCCACATAATAGGGTTCCATGATATTTTGACTTTTGTACTAACTTGTGTGTGCAATACCTTAAATATTTTGCATCTCTCTTTAAATCAAATTTAAAATGAAAATATATTCCAGCTTGAAGTTATGAAATATCATTGGTGAGATAATAAAGTATTTGTATTGTTAGTATAATTGGTTTTAAACAAATTAATTGAAAAACAAATTTTGAATACCTGTGTTTATGGCAGCAACACATGAAGAAGTGTAGAATTGAATTAGAAAAAATATTTCATGTTATCTAGCTTAGGTATAGTAAGAATATTAATTAATGAGAACTGTTTTTATAATTTGTTTTTTAGTTTTTAACATATTTTAACACTATTTAACTAGTCTATCTTAATTTTTCTACATAATTGAAATTACAATAATCAACAGAAAAGAATTATATACTCATTCGAAGTATCACTTTTTTCTGTTCTATAATTTCTGAGATTCCAGTAAATAATGAACTAATTTATAAGAAATATAAACTGTTTAAAATGTCATGTAAAGGTTTATACTCCTTTGTAACAGAATGTGTAACAATTCTGTTCATCTAACCAAACCAGGATTTTTTTATTTACTTTATTTATTGATCCTGTAACTTTTGGCTCAGGTTCACCACTCTACAACTATGATACACTGCATAGCATGTTTTACTGTTACTTTTACAGAGAAAATATTCTGTTAATGATTTTTTGATTGTGATAAGACGTGAGATCTGACCATGGAATAATGTCTGCTTAGTTGAGAATGATTCAATCATTTATTAAAATTATGTAACAATATTCTTCTTAAATGCCTATCAATAATCGTAGTTATTTTTAAATATTTTGTTAATATGAAAGTAAAATACTCAAATGTATTGCTATTAGAGAATTCATGTATTGTTAAAGCACCAGATGTCACAGGTTGAGTTTCGATCTGGAACTTTTAGCTTTCAAATTTGTCCATTTTTCACTGCACCAAATTGTATTGGCAATCAATTAATAAATTTGACTTAAAGTTACATAAAGAAAAGTAGTTTATATTTACATTTAATTTGTAAAAGTAGGAAAATTAGTGAAACATCGGTTAATGGTTGTCAAGCAATTTGTTATATCTGACCACACTCTTTACTGCCAAGGATGGTTTGTTGGGAGGGGGGTCTGCCAACGAACTTGGTTTCCAATAAATCACACACAATATATATATATAGCAAATGTGAGAGAGAAAGAAAAAAATATGTAAATACAAAAAATATTTTAAACATTTTGAAATGTCAAATTTATTTGAAAAACATCAGAACTCTTAATGATATTAAATTTGCGTTTAAATAAATTATACCTTGAGAAAAAGAAATTGACAGTAAAAAAAAAAAAAAATCAACTCCGAACTTCATAACGTCTCCCATTTTGAAATGGAAAATTTCATTTTGTTTGCCTTTACTGATGAGTGAGTCGAGGCCGCGTCAATCATGTTGGCTAATATTTCACGAAGAAACATTATTCCCCGAGACTACATTTTCTCCGATGTTTTATTAAAAATTTTTCAGCAAAAAAGATATTCTTCAGCGGTGACTCCAAAATCTGATTTCCAATGTAATTTACCATTTCAGAAAATAAATATCCGCTTTCCCCAGACTTATTTAATTTATCAAAATAATGATTCTTTTTATTTCATTTTCTAATATTAGAATAAGATTATTGCTGGATTAATTTTGCAGAAGCTCCATACAATTTAATAACAGTACTCAGTATTTGTTAGCTTTTTAAAAATTTATTATTAGGATTAAAATTTTAATACTATATATTAAAATTTTACATAAAGTCTTCGTTTATATATATGTGATATTTTTTTTAGCATACTAAGAATGCTGAAATCTGCAAGATCATTGTTCTTACACTTGCATCAATTCTAAATTTAAAATGTCTAGTCATCATCAATAGTAGACATTATGAACGCGTATAGTCACTCTTATTTCAGAAGAAAAAAGAGATGGAAAGAAAGATGAAAAATAAAATATTACAAAACAAAGAAAAAAAGAAAAAGGAAAATTAAAATTGCAAGAAAAAGATTAAAGATTGACGTCAATATTGCTGCAATTATAAAAGAATGAAAATATAATTGCACAAACCCACATCCCATAGTAACAATTAGGGTAGAATGACAGTAATATCAAAAGATGCTCAATTGTTACAAGAAAGGCTCATGATAACAGAGCCCTCTATCAATCAAGTGATTGTAAGCAATATGATAAAAAATGGAATTAAAATAATAGAATCTGTTTTTTTATTGTATACAAAATGCTATAATATAATTTTAAGGCTAATTTTCCAAAGCTAAGAATCTGTATCATTCTCAATTGCTTATCTACAAAGTTGTAAAGAAAAACTTATTGAAAAATCTGGTTAGGGCAAAATTTATCAATATACATATTATCCGTATGTAATATTTGAATACAAATATAATGTATATATTTAATCTTTAGCTGTAATTAGAAGGGAACATTTATCTTTTTACATGTATGTGGTCATGTGTATCGGTTATATAAGATGAAGTGGATGACTGAAGAGAGCTTGAAAGTCTGTGTTTAAATTCCATTTAATTATTATCTCTATGATAACACATTTGAACAATTTTTGTTAATGTTCATAGCACAGTAATAGAATTGATGA
This sequence comes from Epiperipatus broadwayi, assembly GCA_028023455.1. Taxonomy (NCBI): domain Eukaryota; kingdom Metazoa; phylum Onychophora; class Udeonychophora; order Euonychophora; family Peripatidae; genus Epiperipatus; species Epiperipatus broadwayi. Next base: position 1,536,947 of record JAQFVV010006369.1, on the reverse strand, counting down.
AGTAACAGCTTATGGTCCACTAAACACTTTTAGTGCTTAAACTAAAAATGAACTCTTGAGCAATAAACTGTTTGATTATTTATAACTGCATTAAAAGTATTTTGCTTTGCTAGACTGTTTCAAATAAATATAGCCATACTATATGGAGATATGTTCTAGTGTTCACAAAGTTTTCATCCAGATGTGTTAATGAGAGCATTGTTAAAGAAATTGCTGATACATTTATGGAATTCTGTTATTTTGTTAAGAATCCCCATATTTAAAACATGTTTAGTGTTTAAATGAAGTAATTTTACAGTTTCCACTCAGAGAAACTATTTCTTCAAAGGATATAGGTGATAATTGTTTTGCATTCCCAATATCTTGTAACCAAATCATTTTTCTTTCTGCAGCACAAGGCCTACATCTCAGTAGTACTGGTACAGATATTATACATGTTGTATGATTCTAAATTGCTAACTTTTTATTAATTGAAATTTTCATTGCAAAATAAAGTCCAATTCCCTATATGACAACTAATCTCATAAGCATTTCCATACTATTTTCAGGATGACATGTATAGATAGATATTCTAGACACCTGTAAAGTAATTGTTGGAAAAATATGCATTTATTATTAGATAGAGATTAAAAATAATGTACTTAATCTGAATAGATCACATGAATGTCAATATATTGTCTGTAAAAATAAAAAAATCCAATTTTAATATAATATACCCTTCATCACTGATGATGGTCATATCACTCTCTTATAAACACTTAGCTGCAATTGTCTCTATCTTTTGTATTAATCAGTGCATCTTTTTTTTATTATAACTTGAAAATAAATAAAAAATGTTAGCAATTATGAACATAAATCAGCAAGATTTTTTTCTTCTATGTGCTTTCTTGCTTGAAAATGTGTTTAAATTTCTAATAACGGGCAACAGTACATCACAAAAAAAAATTTCACAATTGAAATATTTTCCCCCTTCATTTGTATTCTCACTACCCTTTACATCTATACTGAGACATATCACTGATATAAAATTCAACTTCATATCTTTTGGAAAATATATATTAACTTTGTCAAGTGCTTATCCATGATATAAACATTTTTTTCAAGCAAATATATAGACATGTAATTGTGTCCTGTTTTGTTTTATCTACATGAAACTTATTGCAATTACAAATGACTTGAGCTTGAACTATCAAGCTCTCTACATCTATCCAATCTATCTTATATTACTGATACACATAACCACATACATATGTAAAAGATAAATATTCTTTAATAGTTCAACATGAAATATGTATATTAGAGATCATTTAAATTATAGGTATCAGTTGCATAAAATAGATTGGATAGATGTAGGGAGCTTGAAAGTTTGTGCTCAAGTCCCTTATATATATATATATAAATTTTGAATGTGTGGAGTTATCCATTTAAATCAACTTAATTAAAAAGCACTTAGCCTAGAATAACTGCACCAGGGCAATAATAAATTTAATTAACAGACTGGTGCATTCTTCTGTCAGTTTACTTTAACTGTTGGCCTGGGGCAGTTGTTCTAGGTTTACATGTAAACATTCATAAAAAATATTGTATTTCAATATATATATATCATTAAAAAACAGACTTGAGCATTATTACCCTTTATATATATATATATATATATATATATATAAAGGGTTATATATATATATATATATATATATATATATATATATATATATTCTAACTTCAAATAATCAAGATAAACAAACATTCATAAATAAATATAAGCTCAGGATTATCCTAAAATACATAGGCTTACTCTGTTGCACATATGCTGCTATAAGAGGAAAAGTAGATGCATTATTAATTATGAACAAATGCAAAAAACCACATAGAGTTTTTGTACTCACTCTTTAAAATACAACTCTTATAATATAGGCAGCATGTTACACCAAAAAATAGTTTGGTTACTGTCAACAATCTTTATCCAACACATCTTCTAGTATAACCAAATCTTATAATTATAATTATTTTTCTAATGATCAAATTTAAAGTATATTTATTTTTTATTAAAATATCTTAAGTCTTCTATGCTACCCAATTCTTCTTAGGATAAATTTTGTTTTAAGCATAGCAATTTTTTCATAAAACAATTTTTTATAAGCAAATCTCAGGGTTCTTTTAATTAATATGAATTCCTCAAAAATCCATAATCTTAATTTTTTTTCATTTCATAAAAGCAACAAAAATTTGATGCTAGTAATAAATAATAGCAATAAGACAAAATGTTATCTTTAGGATGATATCTTATTGAATGAAATAATTTTTAAAATAGAATTAAAATTAAACAAAAAAACTCATATATTAAGGATAATAATAACACACTAGGGTGACATTCATGATATTATGAGTAGAAAAGGGATTTTATTGCTACCCAAAATATCACACCAATAGGTTTTGTTCCAATGTTAGATTAAAATAAAATAATCTTATTATCTTAACTCTAGATGGATAAAGTAAAGTGATGTTAAAGTTTTATCAAATAATAAATAAAATAGAAAGGTGAATAAGATGAACTTATCACTTTTGCTTTGAGATAAATAAAATAATCCTCTTAGATCTTATCTTAACATCATTAAATTCTTATATAATATTTCTTGTATTCTTGTACTCTCAATGCATAAAATAAATAAATACCTGTGTGATAATATTAGATTTCTGAATGATGCAGAAGATGATAAAATAGAGAAGCAAAAATTAATAATTAAAATAACATTTATTGATACTTAGAACATTGATAAAGCAAATGCAAAGCTATTTTATAAACTTGATAAATTACTAAATATTCCCAAAAATAAGAAATAAAAATATAAAGAAAGTATAATTTAAGATTTTAGCAAAAAGTTATCAGTAAGTTAGCAATTCCCTATATGGAATGTATTCAGTAAGGCTACATAAAATAAAATCTTACCATTCTTTTGTAGCACTGAATACTGAAGAAGATGTATAAATTTTATATAGCCACCATAAACAATTATAAATTTAATAACAAATATGTTATCAGATTTTAAATCAACTGGATATGCTATCTAGGTACATCAACAAGACTTGTGCATCAAAAACCACTCTGATTTACAAACAGTGCAATTGAAGGTAGGCTTGGCATTACACATTACCTTCAAAAATATCAAATGCCAGGATAAAGACATGGTTGTGCATTACATATAACTTTAAATAATATATAACATTAAGATCCACATTAAGGGATTAAGAAAACAAGGCAAAATAGAATGATGGCATAAACTCAAATAAGCACATGCATATGAGGACAACAAAGAACTAGGACTTTGCCTCTGGTTATGAAATATAAGAATGAACCATCAGAAGAGAGGGGTTTCACTAAATATAGCATTGTATGATATTATCACACAAATGTAACAAAAGTCACTGACATAATATAGTAAGTTATAAGACAAAGAAAAAATTATAATTTTATCTTTCTTATTGCATTGCCAAATACATATAATATTAAATCATCTATGTTATATATTACTGTTTCATAATGCCTTTTTATAGCCCACAAGACAGTTTCAATTTCCCAGCAATCTTCTTGAGAACTATAGCCAAACTCTATTTCCAGTATTCTTTATCTTCTTTATGAAATATTATAACTTTATCTTTCTTATTGTATTGCCAAATCCATATAATATTAAATCATATATATGTCTAATGAGTTATTAAAAAAGGCATTGTGAAACAGTAATGAAGTTCATAGATGAACGTAGATGATTAAATATTATATGAATTTGGCAATGCAATAAGAAAGATAAAGTTATAATACTTCATAAAGAAGATAAAGAATACTGGAAATAGAGCTTGGCTATAGTTCTGAAGAAGATTGCTGGGTTAATTGAAACTGTCTAGTGGGTTGTAAAAAAGGCATTGTGAAACAATAATAAAGAACATAGATGATTTAATACTATATGAATTTGGCAATGCAATAAGAAAGATAAAGTTATAATACTTCAAAAGAAGATAAAGAATATTGAAAATAGAACTTTGTTATAGTTCTGAATGAGATTTCTAGGGCAATCAAAACTGTCCAGTGAGTTGTAAAAAAAGACATTGTACTTATGAAAATTGTGTGGTGTTAAAGCATTCAAGTTGCAAGTTATGAATAACCATTCCATTTAATTGATTCAAATAGAGACTTTATTCTACTAAGAATGAATCTAGAAATCTTTAACATATGGGTTTGTTCTTGTACTTCTTTGTGAAACTACTTATGGAGACAAAATTATGTTTTGCTTATCTTAAAATTAAAACCAAATAAACACATTCAGTGTTTAATATGTTATTTATTATAACATATAATATTATTTTTACATTGATAAAAGTAAAATGTATCATTATGTAGACAATAGCAATTCTTTTGGGAGATTAAATAAAATTTATAGGAAATAAAAAAATGAGATTCTTCTAGTTCTCACACTTATAAAAATGTCTGAGTCCGAAGCCATACAGTATCTTGAGTTGGAAATAAAAGAGACTTCTTTTTGTTTTTAAGTAAATTCCAAAACAACAACCACAAAAAAAATCTATTGTGGGATACTAGAGCAAATAATTAAGCTTCACTACCATCCATAGTAACAGATAATTACTCAGAAACATTACATCTCTGCATTTATTGAGCTTGTGGTGCTAAACTCTTGAACATATGAAATACATTATCATGTGAGAGCTGCTTATTGTAAACCTTTTTTATAAATAATAATTTTTGTGCTCTTGCTTATAGCCATAATCTAGTGTCTTCCATCTAATGTAAATTTTAATATTTAGTAAATGCTAGTACATATTCAATTCCTATCCAATGCTATCCTATTCTCATTTCTAGATTAATTTCTGGCTTTCAACTAATCTAAGTATATGGATAAAACAGAAATTCAATAACCACTACCATCCCTTAATTACACATGGTTGCAGTAGATGATAGAACCAGATTAATATAAATGAGTTTAAACAATTCACATTGATGGAGTAATTAACCATTTTTAATATAAATAAGTTAGACTAGGTAAAATGTTCATTTTTATTTATATGAACAAAAAAATTGTATTTTTTTTTCAGAAAAACCTTTCATTTCTTTATTCATGTCCAAAAGACCTGACTGTGTCACTTTCAAAAGAGTAGGTTGTGCATCTCTTTAAATATAACACAGTCAAATATAAATGTTTTAAGCAATTACGTGTACAAAAAGTAAATTATATAATGAAAACATTAATGAAATAGTCAGTAATAATTGGTAAAACTGTATATATAAATATGGTAGTCTCCATACTTATAACTTATTACCTGGTTTCAGGATTACACTATTTTAAACAATTCTTAACTAAGAAAAATAATATTACTTAAATTTAAATTCAAAAATTCTATGCATACACCTGAATGATCACCTACAATCCTACATCAATCATTTCTCAGTTATTTTTCATCTTGTACACTCAAAATGGAAGCATCAATTTAGTCATGTTACATGTCTTCCTGGACGTGTTATATAAGTAAAAGTCCATTATTCATTTATAGTTAATAAATTGGGAAAAATAACAATGCATAATTCATTCTAGTGAAGTCAAGCCATTATGAGAAAATGATCTGTTTATGTCATCACAAAAAGCAGCAATAGTTGGAAAATGATTGCATCTCAACATTCAAGTATAACCAAGATATTTAAATTGATTTATATTATAAAAAAAAAAATCCAAACTAAGATTTTTCAGTGAGCTCTTTTAATCCATAAAGGTTGCATTAAAAACATATAGAAGCCGAACAGAAACATCAAAATTTTATCCACATGTTTGCAATAGTATTTATTTAAAATGCAAATGTTATTTTAATCTTGAAGCAGACTAATCTTTGATAGGTTAATAAGATATACTTTTTTAATCTTTTATCTGTAACATAAGGTATAAGATATCATATTGTTAAGTGCAAATGCATTCAAAATTGCTAAATCCTTTATAGAGATTTTTCTGCTTACACAAAATGTTTGTAATAGAAAATACATGTATTAGACAAAAGTTAGAGAACAGTGAAATATTTAATAAACCTTGTTAATACAAATTTACTGTTCTTAAAATTGAAAACGTCCTAAGAAAAATTTAACTTTTATTTATATTTTCTAAATCATTCTTGGTAGTAAAGCATAGTGTTTCAAGTAGTAGTATTTTTTTATTTTTCAACTGTTTCTGATCTAATTAGTGGAAATTAGTTTTTTAGAGCATCATCTTAAATTCAATATTTATGAATGTAAATTTTACTATTTAATGTTTATATTAGAGGTCATTGATAGGCCAGCAACATTTGAAAAAAAGAAAAGATGATATTCGGAATATCACTTTCCAAACTAATGTTTCTGATATTTGTATTTAGATAAGTATAAATAAAATTTGAAATTTTTTTTAAAAAAGTACTAATTTTAATTAGATGATGAAAGTAATTTAATTTATAGCTATAAGTTGATTTTTCTATTTATAGATTTTTATAAAAAAATGATTTTTAAATAATAATTTAAATTTTGAAATATAATACATCCTTGTCTTTATAATGGTATAAAAATGATGCCATTAATTAAACAATAAATCAGAACAAAAAATTATACTTACTAATTAACTCCCTTTTTACTTTATTTTTTTGTTCTTACTTACTGATAGAAGTGAAGCTTTGCCTACAGGGGAATGCATTTAACAATTTCCTATTTACCTTCATTCTCTACTGGCTATTTGTAGTATTAGTTTGCTTGTTTTGCAGATATTTGATGTCAAACACTGAAATTGAAATAAATATTAATTTATTAGTATTAAAATAAATCTGAAGATGTCAATTTTGTACAGAAAAGCTAATACAAATGAGAAAATAATGTAATTTTTTTGTTCTCAGGCTATGACAATCCTTGGAAAAAACTGAAAAAAAAATGTATATTTTCTGTAGTTATTTATATGTTTATGATTATTTTTACAAATAATTGTAAAATATTTATTTTAAAATATTCATAATTACACTTACATTTTATTTGAAAATGTTTTTTAAAAAGATAAGTCAAGAAAAATGTAATAATAGTAAAACAGAAAGTTATGATTGGCTGAAAAAAGCCTTTAGTTATTTTGTCATTTTTTAATAATTATAGATTAATTTTAAGTTTTAGAACAGAATTTTATTGTTTTTTTTTTTTTTTTTTTTGGTATCTTTAACAATAATTCATTTGACTTTTAAAAATGGAATTAAAACAAGTTGTCAAGCATTGTTAGCCGAGAGGTCATCGCAACTGCCTTGCAAGCAAGTAGTTGGTTGCAGACGGTTGTGGGTTCACCTTCCGGCCAATGCTATGACATATAAAAAAAAAAAAACAAGTTTTTATTCATTAAATATTTTTACCAACAATACAGCAATTTTTCCAATAATAAAAAAAAGCTACTGTCTGCCTACATATTTTTTACATTTTTTATATTTGAAAATTTGATATATTATTTTTAAAAATTTTTTTCATTTGTAAACTTATATTTCTAATGAATAAAGCAAATTTTATTGAAATATGAAGCAGAATAAAAGTTTAATCATTAAAATTAAATGTTGTAAATGTAATCCAAAGACCAGTAGGAGATGTAAGAAAATATGCAAAGTGAAAGAATTAATTAAAGTGTAAGTCAACTTGGCAATACAATATGTTTTTTTTTTTGCAAATAAAAAACATTGAAAGTATTCCTTTTTACTTTTTGGTGATTATTTTTTCTCTTTTCTTCATGGTAGTTGGATATAATGTTTTTCAAAAATTAATTATGGCATTGATCATAAATTTTAATGAAGACAGATTGCTGTAAAGAGGCTTATTATTTATAAATATTTACTATATTTTTTTAATTTTGTTTATAAATATATTTATAAACTAATTCAGTTATTATAAAATGTAATTTATCACTTTGGAAATTTTCTTTGGTTAATAAAAGCTTTCAATGATAGTTAGTCAGATTAACATACACTGGTTGCATGTTAGGAATTTCAAAAGTGGAAGATAAGATATTTATTTTATATAGCGCAATGTTGTATAAATTGTAATATTAATCATTATTCATTAAGCTAATGCACATGTGCTTTGGGGATTTTAACTATAAATGAATACTCTCATTCTATCTTTTCACAAAGACTATATCTTGGGTTTCGAAAGTGAGAGTATTCATTTATAGTTAAAATTCCCAAAGCGCATGTGCATTAGCTTAATAACTAAAAGTGGAAGATATAAAATTAGATTTTGCAGTGAATAGAATATCATGCAGATTTCTTTCACTCAAATGATCTGTTTTTCCAAAGATGAAGCTATCTATTTATTCAATTAAATTTCATTTTTTGAAATATTAGTTTTACTAAGAGAAATTAAATCATTCATAATTCTTGGAAAATCATTACTTCTAGATGCTATCCTTTATTCGGATCTAGAAAAGTAACTGAAAAAAGTAAACAATAACATGTAAATATTTATAACTTTAAAAAGCTTATTTTATAATAAACACTATTTTTTAAATGGTTAATTTAAAAAATCTACTGCAGATAATGACTGAATGTTTATTGTCTGATATGTAATCTTTTGCCAAGCAATTCTTTAAAATTATAAGATTTTACATTTCAATTATTTTTATACCCATATCTTCTTGATCTTTTAACAAGATGCAATGACTTAATCAGCAAACTTTATTAAATAAAATTAATTAAAGATATTAACAGTTTATCATAATTTTAGCTTTCTCAGTAACCAATAAACATTAATAAAACAAATTAATAAAGTAAACTGATTTATAAATGCTGCATATAATATTTATTTAATTATCCTTTGACAAAATTTTCATTAATAAATTATTTTTTTCAATAATTTCAAATTTATAAACTCTATATTTTTTTTAAATAATGCATATATAATCGATGCATAATTGCCGGGAGGGGGTTCTATTTTTATCATTAGTGCATTTTAAAATTGTAAATTAATATTATTTTTACTACCTGCTACTATGGTTATTATTGTGTAGGTAATGCTTCTTACATCATCATCATCATCTTCTTCATCATTATTTGAAGTTACTTATAAATACGTATAGTCAGAAGAAATAAAGACAAAAATAACGAAAATAAAGAAAGAGGATGAAAGATTAGATTCAGAATTGTTATATATATATATATAAATTTATTTGGCTTTTTTTTTACATACAAATTACATTTGATATATATATATATTACAAGTATATTGTCTATACTGAACTCAATATAATTTAAAAGGGATTTGAAAGACTTTCAAGCTTCTTACAGCTATTCACCTATCTTATACAATCTATACATATGACCACCTACATGTGAAGAAGATAAACGAGCTCCAATGTATGTATTTTGTGCTGAGCCAGCATATTATAATGATCAAGAAAGAATGCTCTTAAATATTACTAGTTTATTGCCAACTAATAACTATCATTCATCGTCATAAAACAATCAATGGAACACATATGTATAAATATGTGTAGACTTTAAAGATAATTTATCTTAATGTCATCTACATTATCAGATAAATGTTTACACAATATATTATACTTTGTGTTTCAGCTTGATGTTATTTCTTGGTTGTTCTATGGTTGCTTAGATCATGATTTCAGGATTATCTCTAAAAAAAAATAAACTCTACACAAAGCATATTAAGTATGAATATACATTAATAAGTTAATAATGAATAGATACATATAACCCATTTATAATCTATTCTCTGTTGAATAAGGTTTCCCATTTAAATGTATTCCATTTCTGGCATGATTAATATTTATCTTTCTTCATTACCTTTTTAAACTTAAATTTTATTTTAAACTTACTCCTTATAACTTTGAATATTTCACAAAGTGGTATATGTGCTAATAGAAAGTGATATATCTCAACTTTTATACATATTAATTACCTCATGCCAAACCAAATGCCTTATGTTATCACTGTTAGGTAGTAATCAGTAACATATTTGTAGTGTTACTGATTGTATTATGCTCTTTGGTGTTTAATTCTTTAGCATATTATTGTGGCCCTTGAGATCAATAGTATTCCTGTGAAATAAATATTCTCTGTAATTCCATTTCTGGTTAATGGCACAACTTTTAGAGAGACTCTTGTTAATGACATGTATTGGTGAAAGTACAGGTTTTGATTGCTGTGTTACAAGTGGCCAGATGGCTGCAAAAATATCAGGATAAGTAATTTTATTATCTCTTGTTCTTAATTTCACCATTTTGTTATTAAATAATGCTGGATGGTGCCTTGTATTGTTTCCTAATATGAAAGTGCAATGAATGCACCAATATGCATAGAGCATGAATATGAATTGCACAGATATGCAGCAATAATTATCTGGGGGTGGTGTTGGCTTGTCTATAGGCTCTGATCATGGTTATAATGAATTCTGTCCAGTGCTGAACAATGATAGATATGACAGAAGAAGAAAAGGAATCAACATATTACTGTAAACTACCAGTATCTTATGAAATATGGAGAGGGAATGGAGGTTTAATATTAGTAAAAAGTTGAATAACTTTGGCTCTAGAGACTGTTTTTTGAACTTACAGAGTAAATGTTAATTGTTAATTCCAAACATTGTGAAATTGAAATCTTGGATGGCTCAAAGAATAGATTTTCCAGTAAGAAAAGAGAGAGATCTGTGATAAGGTGTTTTTATATGGCTGATGATGGATGCTAGTTAATCATGCGTGGGGAGTGGCCTACCTGCTGGTGTTATTTGAAGAAGGCATTGTAGCTTTAGAAAGTGTTTAAGTATAGCTATTATTCGGTTTGTGGCCTTCTACAGATGAAAAGGGTGACTGACATGAAGGCCAAATTTATTGTGGATGAGTGGTCTGCTAAGCTTGTTTTTTGGCTATGGGTATTATCTTCCTCTAACACAAAAGCTTGTTGTAAAGAGAAGAGATCTTGTTTGTAAAAACATTAGAAAAAATAATTATTGAAGAGTAATAGAAAATTTTGGTGATGATTAGCTGGTTAAATAGATTGATATTAGAGTATATGGAGATATATGCTTTTGAGAGTGAGGTAATGACTTGTCCTATTTCTTCTTTGATCTTTTGTTGAATTTTACATCTCATTTGATTTGCACTCATATAAAAGACAAACCCAGAAAAGCAGATGGATTTTCTCCATATATTTCTGTGCATGGTATGGCATTATTACATTAAGTTTATTTGTATCTGAAAATTTTTGTAAAATCATGTGTAAGGTTGGTAGGTGTTGCCAGTGAATGTTTGCTGGATCTTGATGAGTAGTGAGTTGATATAAAAAATGAAAAGCAATCAAGTTAGGGAAGAACCTTGGAAAATGGATTGTGCAGGAGTGAATGATCTGGAAATTTTTACCACTGAGTATGCTATGGATTTCACAATTCAACAGTAAGTTAGTCAGCACATACAGAAAAATGCAAGGAATTGTAATAGCAGCCAACATGTTAATTAGTACCTTGATTGCAATGGAATCAAAAGCTGCCTTAATATCTGTCTAAACTGCAAATGCAGTACATTTTTTTCTCACACTGTGCTCAAAACTAATTTAAAAATATGTGCTGCTTATCCTGTTGATGACAGCTTTCTTGCAAACTGATTTAGTGAAATCAGTGGCAGCAGATATGGCTTAATCTTATCTTTAATCACTTTTTCAATAAGCTTGATGGCTAGTGGGTCCATGGAGATAGGCCAAATGTTGATAAGGGTGTTTATTGAAGCTGGTTTCTTGTTGAAAGCCAATATTGTGATTGGATACAAGTTCTCAATATTATAGATAATTTATGAGAGATAGTTTGTAAGGTCACATAGCACTTGAGTAGTTGAGTGGTTGAAATGCTCAAACTCAAATTTTGGTATACTATGAGTACCTGGATGATAAGAATTGGGCAATAAAACAAGTTTGATTGAAAATTCAGTAGTGGTAAATGGTGTGTTTGACTAAGGTGGTCCAAAAATGTCATGAAGTGGGATGGATTAATAAGTTTGAAGCTACTGTTTATAATGATTATACATAGGCTCAATCATATTATGTGGTGAGTATGTGGATGTTCTGATTCAAGAAGCCATGGACACTCTAATGATGAAGGGGTAGTCCAGGGTCCATTAGATATAGCCTCTAATCTATGTATGCTATTGACTGTGGCAAATTTTGTCTCTTTTCATGGTTAAGTAGTCCTTAAATCCTATACATGTTTTGTTATATGCCTGGGTGAGTTTATATATATGCAAGTATGTGTTGTGAGTGGGTTCGACATTGCTATCCACTAATGTAGTTCATCAGCCAGAGCTGGAAGGCGGAAATGTTTTTCTGGTGATGTGGTCAATATTAAATGTTTATTTATATAGGCCTGGTATCTTTGCACAGGACTTAACTGTAGTCCTTCAAGTCTGTGGAGCATAATATAGATTTCAGAAAAAAAAACTAATTCTGAAGTGGATACAGGAAGTAGAATTCCCTTTTTTCAAGGAGTAATGTATTTGGCTGAATTTCAGCTAGGTTTAGGGTTGCAGTTTGTGCAAAGTGGTCTGAGAATGGAGATAGATTAAGATTCAGGTTAATGTAGAGATGCAGCATTGGCAAAAAAAAAAAGCAATAGTCAATTAATGGTGTGTGATTGTTATGGAACATTACTGTCTTTGATAGTAAAAAAACCTTCAGCACTCATTACTGATATTGCTATTTGATAAAGCCATTTAGAGGTGAAGTCTTTGTACTTCATATCAAAATCGCTCATAAAGATGGTGGGTAATGTGTGAGGTTTAAACTCAGCTAACAATGTACACCACCTCAGATAATGAACTAGAATCACACAAGGGCTTCTGGAGAGAAAACTATACAGCAGATCCCAAATTGACACTACAGAGCATCTTCTTTATTATTTATCGTCAAACATTATTCACTATTTTATATTCAACTTTTAATACTATTTCATATTTATTTACATAAACTTTTATCTGAAAACCGTTACTAATTTAATATAATTATCTTTATCATTTAACTGAAATTTTCTTCTTAACTAAAAGATATAAGCATTGCACAAATAAATAATATTATAGTAATTTAAATATTAAATCAATACATCTCAATATAATATTATTTTAATCATATAAACCTCATAAAAATATCTTTTACAATTGATCTCCACAACGAGAATGAATACACATTCAACATGCAAACAGAATATAGTTTCTGCCTTCACGTAAGAATATAAAACAAACTATCAATTATTATAACTTAAAGATTCCAGTTCCATTTTTCTCATGTTTCATAGCATCGGCCGGGAAATGAACCCGCTAAGCGGGGACAACTGCTTGTAAGGCGGCCACCTCTCCACCACCACCGCTTGACAGTTCCATTTTTAATGCAAAGAAATTAACTTCGACTGAATTATTTTAAATAATGTTCAATTACTATTCACAATGATAATACAATATTCATTTTTATATATCGGTTTGCACAGGATTCCTCCATATATACACACACATATATTCAATTATTGTTTACATAAACCTCGATTTGGAAATAATGGTCAATTTTTACTTTTCTTATAAAAACTGTACACTTTTTTTTTATGACACTGAAACATATTCATGTTAATGAGCTAATTTAAACAATATTTATTTGATTTTCTCTCCCCTATGGATGCTTAATTTTTCTTTAAAATTAATTATTTTAAAAATCACTTAAAGAGGGAAGGGGGTGGACAAATAAAACTACTTTTAATCTAACTTAAATTTTCTCTTTTTTTTTTTTTTCGAACATAAATCACTACATAAAATGTAAAACCATATACATAAATATTTACATTTACATACATTAAGGAAATATTCCTAGGAAATATAATTTCAAACTACAAATATTTACATGACTGATTTTAGGAGTATGCAAATTGAGCAGTACACAAAGACACTTCCTCATGGGGGTACCAAAACACTAATATAATTAATAAAATTTATATGTAAATGAAAATGTTTGCATTATCGAAATCCTTCATTGTTAGAAATATGTCCTGAATGTAAATATTTTTTATTTAAACATGAAAGATTTGGGTTTTTTTTTACTTATTGTAACAATTGTCTGAGCCTTGAATTTCAAGACTTGAAATATACTAAATAGTTATCATTATGTTAAACCTGAATAGGAGATGCAATTTTGTCATGATCGTTAATAAAACTTAAACCTAAATTTTTAAATTTCTGAATCACTTTATTGTTTAAAAAATGTTCGATTATAAATATTTTTTATGTTTTACTTAAACTTGTGACAATTGTTCCAATCTTGAAATATACTTCATATATACTTTAACTTTGCACAAAACTGAACAGGCCAATACCTCTTTGTCACTGTAATTAATAAAAATTGTATGTAAATAAAAATATTGAGATTTCTTAAACACTAATTTATATAAAAATTAACACTTTGCTAGTAGTAATTGATTTTTGAAATATTATTTGATAATTATAGTAATTTTTCATGGGAGGAAATTAAATTTATCAATGGTATTTTGCAAAACTTGTACATATCAGACAGTTTAGCTTTGTGGTAGAGTATCCATTTATCCATCTCTTGAATGTGGGGTCCTTGGATTGATTCTGTTAAGTGGCTTGTGAAAAGTTTTTTAATAACAGTATTTTTTTTCTCTTTTTTATATATTATGTCATAATATATTTTGTATACATTTTACTAAACATGGGTTTTTTTTTTTTGCACACCAAAATACTTAATTCTTAACAAATTTAATGATAACAATGTTATTTAATAGAATTCTTTTACTAGAATAAAACCTCTACATGATTGTTCTATTAAAATAATCTAAAAAATCTATCTAGAAGAACAAACAAATCAGCATAACCTATGAATAAACAAAATAAGGTTCAAGGCATTTTAATGGTTTCTAAAAATGTATGGAATAAACAATCAAAGTAAGAACATTTTAATTTTTTTCCTGGTTAAATCCCTAATTGTCAAACTACATAATAAAGTGTAATATATATAATACTACTTAGTTATTAATAAGCATTAAAAAAATAAAATAATATAGGAGGTACATATTTTTTATTGGACAAAATATAAACAAATCTTGAGTGACTTAAAAATAACAAAAGGATTTTTAAAACAAAGAATGTTCTAATAAGAAGATTTGAAAAGGATGTAAAAATTTTATCAGTCATGTTATTTAAAATTGACCTTTTTGGTGGTCCTAATAAAATATTAAATTATGTGATCAATACACAATGTAAGTATGAAAATTTGAAATAAGATTGTATATATAATAAATTATAGTGAATAATGAACAACAAACATCACATAAAAAATTAAATAATAGTGTAAACATTTTATTATTGAATGAAAACAAGTAAACCTACTTTTGTTATTAGAAAATATAAACAACTTTTGTGTAAATTAAAAAATAATGAATGGATTTGTAAAACAAATAACATTTTAAGGAGAAAATGATAATGGGGTGTAAGAGTTTAATCAGTCATGTTATTTAAAATTAAACTATCTTGGTGGTCCTAACAAAATATAGGTTATATGATCAATAAACAATATAAGTATGAAAATTTAAAATATCATACTATATATATATAATAAATTAAAAGTTTTATTTTGAATTCAAACCTAAAGTGATACTTCACAAGCAATAAAAATATATTTGCCAAAGTTGGAATAATTATGCCCAGACAATTATATCACAGCTGTGCTAATCCCAAAGTACCAATAGTGGGATAACACCACATAAAAAATTAAATAATAGTGTAAATATTTAATCATTAAAAAAATATAATTTTGATAATAGAAACCATGAATAAGTTTATGCATGAAAGATTTTAATGAGTTTTCAAACAAACAAGAATTAAGTTTTAATGAGCTATTGATCAGCAAGCAGGAAGAATGAAACTAAGATTTCTGAATGTACATAATATTTGATAATAAGAGTCCCAAACTCTCTACGCAATAGTGCCACCAAGTGCAAGCTTCATAATCAATGAATGCAGGAAGGTTTGTGCATAAAATCCCTATCTTGTGCCTACTCATCCAACATCCCAGACTAGTTTCTATCTTGTGGCATCCATTAATTGTGAAGGCTTACACTGCTATGTGGAGAGTTTGATACTCTTATTAGCAGCATGTGTACACATGTGAAATGGTGTTCATGTGAGGTTTTGATAGTTTTATATCTATCCTGCCTATATGATAATGGTAAATATGGTTTTTAAAAAGCCAAAGACAACAAAATATATAGATGCTGAACTGAGTTCAAATCCATATGATTATACAAATAAATGAGCTTGGGTTGAAAACATTAGGGTATTTTTATCTTAGGCTCTTAGCTTTATAGTTAAATAAATAGGTAAAAGGTGGCTGCTGGAGAGTTGCATTAGATCTTAAAATCTAGGTGCAATACTCTCAAATCCAAGGCTCCTAACTCATGGAAGCCACAAGCTAGAAACCAGTCTGGGGATGTTGGATGCATAGGCACTATATCGGAAATTTTATGCACAAACGTTCCTGCATTCATTGATTATTAAAACTTGCACTTGGTGGCTGTATTGTATGGAGAGTTTGGTACTCTTATTAACAGCTTGTGTAAGCATATGAAATAGTCTTCATGTAACATTTGGTAAGAAATTGATATATTATTTGATTACTTATATAATATTATAGCTGGCCCAAGAAGGGGAAAAATCCATATAATGGTTTTGTGGGTGGGTATGATGTTGATAGTTCTGTTAAATATAATAAAAACAGATATTAAAAAAATTGTCTTATTTATAGATATTTTCTATCTGTAGAAGCATTTTCGCAGGATTGTCCACAAAATAATATAAAAACTTTTGAAAAAAAAAAAAAACAATTCAAAATTTCAAATTTACTAAATAAATATTTAAGTAATTAGATGAATTTGAACTTAGAATGTTTCAGGCTATATTCATTCACAACTCCATCTCAAACAACTGACACACATGACCACATACATATATCTTTTTTACATATGTGTGGTTATGTGTGTTAGTTGTTTCAGATGGAGTAGAGGATTAATATAGACTGATAATTCCTAAGTTCAAATTTTTCTAGTTACTTATATAGAAATTATTCAGTACACTGAATGAATAGGTTAATTAAATAAATATTTTTGATAAAACGCATAAGGTATTTACTGAACATGTTAAATGATTAAAGCTATAGTTTCAAATTTTTCTTGTGAAAGCGGTGGGGAAAAATATTTTTTTAATTTTCAAATTTTATTTAATAAAATGGGGAAGGGGGCTAAAATTTACCTTGCACAAAGGTCCTTCTTAGCCATGCGGCAGGCCAGGAAATATATAATTAGAAAGAGAGCAATTGATAATTCTTTTAGAGTTTTACAGTTTAAAATAAGTATAAGTACCTTTACTTTACCTCTTCCAGCCCACACATATGTATAACTACATAGTTGATTTGCCTGCAAAATTTTCTCCATGATAGACTTTTTTCCATTTTAAGTAAGGATGAAGCTTCAGATTATTTAGAATGAAATCAGATTTGCTTTCCTGTTTTACTGTCGTATATTATGAGAAATTTTAAATCAGTTTCCTAAAGTCATTTATATATATATATATATAGCATTCATGGATAGAAATTTGACTTTACCTATTTATTTCATAGGTTGCTGGCATTTAGAATCTGCTCCGTGATTCTCACGTGAAATTCAGAAAAACTATTGCTCTACTCTTCAATATAGAATAGGTTGTTGTTAGAATTTGGAAAGGCAATAATAAACTAGAACACTTCCTTTGCAAGCTACAATTTCCTTGATTGTTTGCTTATTTTAAAATCTTTTTGATATACTTTTACCCAGCTCTTAACTTTATCTAGAGTTTTATTGTCGTTAAAAACTAATTTGTACTTTTACTGATTATTACAAAAGAGTATAAAAGAGGTTTTTCTCTTTAATTAATCAAACCAAAATTATAAAAAAAATATTTCTAGTTAATCTAGAATAATCATAGGATTTAAATTTAATTGAAACATTTTATTTCCTTTAATATTAAAATAGTTTATTTCTTTCAAATTTTGATTTAAGCAATTTATTTTAGTTTACTTTCTTTTAATAATAATAATACTATAAAAGAATTTTTTTATCTAAAATTTTATTTGCATGGAAAACATCTTTAATTACATTAATTAATATCTAATCAATTTGAAATAGTCTTAATCTCTAAAAAATAAAAGACAAATAAATTACTTTTACTTTTCTTTCATTTACATATTTAGTCACAAAAATGAAATACCGTGTATAACTTTGAATAAGTATAATTTTGAATATATTTTATCCTTTAATTTCTTTTAAAATTAGTTTGTACTAATTATTTTTCATGCATACATAAAGAAATACACAATCAAAATTATTCCAAATTCACAACTCAATCAAACTAGCAAAAAATAAACTCTAAACCATAACCAAATGTTTCACTTTTACAAGCAGATTTTTCAAATGTTCTTTACACTTGAGAAGCTGCTTATAGCAATGAAACCATTGGTTGTGCTTTAGGTAGCTTATTTTTTTAGCTAGTCTGGTTGAATTGTGAATTTGGACTAATTTTGATTATTTATTGATTAATTTAGCTTTATGGTTTTAATTTATATATATACTTATAAATGTAATTTATATTAAATTTATTGATCGATGTTTTTAAAAGACTAATTTCTTATCCAATTTTAGTGCGTCTTCATTCTATACTGACAACAATAATTATTCTAATCCTCAACTTCTCTTCCTGTCTATTCCATAAGGCCTTGACACTGAAACATTATGTATAAACGTTTTAAAAATATTATGAATGAAGATATGTATGGTAACATCCTTAGTAATACATAAATGAAAATAAAGTCAATGTCGTGGTTATATTTAATAGAGCAGAGATATGCACAATAACAAAATAAAGCAAAGAGAGATTGCTAGCCATAGAGTTTATTATTTGAAATCAATAAAAACTGCAAGAATAAAGAAAATAATAAATTAGAAAATAAAAAAGTTAGTTTAAATGAAGAAAAAGTGATAACCGACATTGAAGAAAAAAAAATTAAGATAGTTTAGCCACAATTAAGAGGAACAAAATACTAAGAATGATGATTTATTAGAAGTGAAGAGAAAGATAAGAGAAGGAAGACTATGGAAAAAATTAAAAATGATCTGAAAAACAAAGTGAAAAGAAATGATCTATCAAAGGCAGTTTTTATAAATAGAGATACAGAAGATAAAAAATATAAAAATCTTTTATTAAGAATACCTTCAGCAGTGAGGAATCCTAAAGAAGATGATGTCACCTTAATATTAACTCACTGAGTTATATAAATATATGTGATCATACATACTCATATATCATCATCATCAACCATTATCAATGTGGGCTGCAGGATAAAGGTCTCTCCAAGTTCAATCCATCTTCTCCAATTTTCAGCTTCTCTTCTCCACATCATCCCTGCACACTTTCTTATTTCATCCATCCATCTCACATGTGGTCTCTTTGGTATATATATATATATTGAAACAGATATGCTGTTCCTCATATAAATATTCAAAAGATCCCCCCCCCATTCAAAAATGTCTAGCGTGATTCAGTCTAATTGGGAACGCAATAAAGCTGTGATTTGTTAAAAAAAATCATATTTTTAATTTTGTGATTGATGGATTTGAATAAAATGTTATGTCATCTTATTTTTTTTTATCTGTCTCAATAAAAAAAAAAAGAAATTAATTATCCAATCGTTAAAAAGAAAAAAAAAGATACTTGGGTTAAACTGAGGCAGTATTGAAATTAGGCACATCGTCGGAAGAAAAGAACTTTCTTTTTTTTTCTCTCGTCTTACACAGAGAGGCAGAACATATTACATTTTTTTTTAAAAAAAGTGTATTACTTAATTCTTTTGACACATTAAAATATAGCTTTAACAAAACGTGAAAATGGAAAAAGAAAGCTTTGCTAGAGGAATTATAATGACAATGGGGTAAATTAGCGGCTTCATTCTCTCCACGCTGTGCCATGACTTTCCATAGATGAAATAACCTGCCTTCTTTTGAGTAAACTAGACTGCAAAACTGGAAGGTAATTATGTTATAGGAATGTTTAGACATCTTTATCATAAATTATAAATTGACATCATGAAATATCTACATAAAAATTATTTTTATAAAATATTAAAACATTTTTATCATATGTTATGAAGTGAAGTTATGAAACGGTTGCATACATTTTGTTTAATAAAATATTAAGACATCTTTATCATACGTTATAAAGTGAAGTTATGAAATAATTACATAGAATTTGTTTTATAAAATATTAAAACATCTTTATCATACGTTATAAAGTGAAGTTATGAAATAATTACATAGAATTTATTTTGTAAAATATTAGAACATGTTTATCATACGTTATAAAATGAAGTTATGAAATAGTTATACGCAAACTTATTTATAAAAATATTTGAACGTATTTACTATATGGATTAGAAATGCTTTAATTGCATATTACTTTTATCTGGGTAATGTAACAGAGCTTATGTGTATGAATATACTTTTATATTTGACTAAATTATAAATGCTTCAATTACCAAATGATAAATGCTCCACAAACCAAGAATTGCTGAGTTTAAATGTTTACCAATCAATAATAATTCATAAAATAATGAAATGCTGTATAAATCATAAATGCTTGACTGCTCCCAAGCTTCTTCCCTTAAATGAATTCAAAATGAATTATTGTATAAACCATAAATGCTTGACTGCTTCTAAGGTTCTTCTCTTAAATGAATTCAAAATGAATTATTGTATAAACCATAAATGCTTGACTGCTTCTAAGGTTCTTCTCATAAATGAATTCAAAATGAACTATTGTTGAATTAGAATATTTCCAAGCTTCTTCTCATAAATGAATTCAAAATGAACTATTGTTGAATTAGAATATTCCCAAGCTTCTTCTCATAAATGAATTCAAAATGAACTATTGTTGAATCAGAATATTCCCAAGCTTCGTCTCATAAATGAATTCAAAATGAACTATTGTTGAATTAGAATATTTCCAAGCTTCTTCTCATAAATGAATTCAAAATGAACTATTGTTGAATTAGAATATTTCCAAGCTTCTTCTCATAAATGAATCCCAAATGAACTATTGTTGAATTAGAATATTTCCAAGCTTCTTCTCATAAATGAATTCAAAATGAACTATTGTTGAATTAGAATATTTCCAAGCTTCTTCTCATAAAGGAATTCAAAAATGAACTATTGTTGAATTAGACTGTTTCCAAACGTCTTCTCATAAATGAACTTGTAAATGAACTATTGATAAAAAAAAAAAGAACTGTTTCTAGCTCTTTCATAAGTAAAATGAAGATGAATTATCATGTGGATAGAAATGAACTTCGTTAGAAATTGCAAATTAATTGTTATTTAATAATTTTTTTTTGTTACTAAAAATTAAATTGGTTATCCAGTTGTCCAATTCTGTTTTGTTTTATTGCATCACTCATCAGTTATAGCATTTGTTCATGAGAATCTCATGCTTTCTGAGCTACGTCTGACATAACTAGACCCTTGTAAGTAAGGTTGTGGTGAAGTTGAGCTCTAGTGGCGCTGTTTGCCAAGTCAAACATATAAATAACTAGATGTTTCTAACCTCTATGTTGCCACATTTTCTGATGAGCAGGAAATATTGTTGTAGGAGGCATTAACATCTGCATCAGGAATGTCAATTGATAGTTCCTTCCTACAGCATGCTCATCAGAAAATTGTTACAACTGACATAATAAAAGGGTTGTATGGGGGTCCGGTTACAATATATATATATATATATCTTAATTCTAATATTTTCATAGACAAACAATCATTTCATACTATTATTGTTTTTGGGAGATTTTGCATAGTAAATAAAATAGGTAAATAGCTGAAGTTTCGATCAATAACAGTTACTTCCTCAGAGCTTCTTCTTTCTCAAATCATAATTTTTTTTTCATTTATTATTTTCTTTCTGTGCTCATATTCTATTGGTTGAGAAGTTTTAAATTTTTTTTATCCTCCAATAGCTTTTTTCAATTGTTGTTTATTTTCTTCAATTGACCTATCTCATTTATGCTGTTAAGTCTTTTAAATATCTCTACAGCTTCCCTTAGCAGTCGTCTCTGGTCATATTGTTCAATTTTTACCAGTATGTATATTTTATTAAAATTAATTTCATGGTTAGTTAATTTTATGTGTGAATAAATGGCTGATGAATTGGATTTTTCTCTAACTGCCAAAATAAATAGAAGGAAAGAAGAACACATATTAGCAGTTAGAGAAAAATCCAATTCATCAGTCATTTATTCAAACATAAAATTAACTAACCTTTAGACAAATTTTAATAAATCACACATTCTGGAAAAAATTGAACAATATAACCAGAAACTGCTAAGAGAGGCCATAGAGATTTTTAAAAGGCCTAAGAGCATAAATAAAAAGTGTGAATTGAAGAAAATAAACAATATTTGGAAAAGGCTATTGGAGGATAAAATATTTTTAAAACTTCTCAACCAATAGAATTTGAATACGATGAGGTAATAAATAGACAAAATAACAATTTAAAATCTCCCACACATTTTATGATTTGAGAAAGAACTCTGATGAAAGTAATAGTTATTATAATGAAATATCAGCTATTTAGCTATTTTATTTACTATATAAGATCTCTCGAAAACAATAATAGTATGGAGTCATATACATATGTTCATAAACAGAATGAATAATAACACTTAATAAGTAAACTTAATAAAGCAAATTGATTTATAAATAAGTCATAGAACATTTGTTTAATTATTGTATAAAAATGATTTTCCTTAATATTTATAAATTCGTAAGTTTGTTATTTTTAATTCACTATGCGTGTGTATTTATATTTAACCTTATATTTGGTTCAGACAGAGGTAGGCATTCAATAGTAGTTTTAAAAAAAATTACTCAAATAAAGATAACTCTGTTGTTAAATAAACTTGACTATTTTTAAACTGTATAAAATCTTTATTGTGCATTCTAAGTTATATTAATAAAATATCTGTGTTAAAATGTATTTGAATAATAGTTAATAAAATATCAGTTAACTGGCTTAATAGCTGATTAAAGTTAGAATTTGGTATGATAAACTTGGGTAAAGTTAGTTTTAAATGGGTTATATTTTGATTTAATTTCAGTAGGTAAAATTTAGTTTTGCTGACTTTTAAAATATTAATTATTAATCTGTAATCCATCTAGTATATATGCATGTGGGTATATATATGCACATGAGCATTTTAAAAGAAAGAGAATTTAAAATAAATTATCTTTAAAAGTGTTAATTATTTTTAAAGGAATAATATATTTCATAAATGATATTTTAATACTGAATAATTCAATTATAATTATTGAGAAACTGTTAAATAAAAATGAAAAGTATTGTTTAAATAAAGCAGTAATTTTTTAGTTGGTAATTAAAATAAAATTAATTATATTTCATTTATAATTAATGCCTAGATATCTTAAGGTTAAATCTATTTTGGACATGTTAATTAATAAAAGTTAAGGTTATGTTAATCAACTTAAAAAAAAAAAACTCTGCCCAATATAAACAGCCAATTGATTCACTGATACCACATGACAAACTTTGTGGTTTTTCTCCCAAGCACCCATATATTTAAAAAAAAAAATTTGAAAATAAATTATTTCTTTTTCAACTGTTTTTCAAATTACTTTTCAACTTTTTAAATAATTTGGTTTAATTAAGTAATGTGCTTTTAAAAACATTTGAAGTCATTTAGGCAAATCTACTTCAGCTTGTACACCTCTTTTTCCCATGAACAATATCTTTCATTGGAAAATACAACAAGCTGTATTGTTATAAAAGAATTTCCACAGCATCATAAATGTGAAAAACTACTGTAGGCTGCTAACCTGGAAAATTCATATATATGTTTATTTTACCATTTCTAAAATTTTTTAATTAATTCTGAACTTTTTATTAGAAAACCAATTTATTAATATTTCATTTTTAAAGCTTTAATTAGTTATATAAGCTAATTATAACCACTAATGCTATTGCTTTTATATTTTAATAAGTGCCCTGCTTAAAGAGAAGTCATTTATATGCGCCCAATTTAAAATGTTCATTTTAAAGCATTAATGACTGAAATAAATTATTATTAAATTTGGACATTACAGAAACCATCTAGAAAATTATTACACTCTCAATTATTGAAATCAATTTGATAATGATTTATTTTAAAGTTATCATTAACCAGCTCATTTACTGAAGCAACAGACCCATGTCTGAGAAATATAAACCTAAAATTTGCAGTTTTTACCCTATATTGAGAAATTTTGCAAAGTTTTCTTTACAGCTTTAAAATTCATGTATAATTTTTTTCAAATATTTTAATTTCAAAAAAAATTCAAAAGATGTCAGGATAATTGAATAAGTGGGAATTTTAAAGTATCTGAAATCACATGTTGATGCTTGACAATCTTGAACTTTGTGACATTACTTCAAGAAAATATTATGATGGTCTAAAAACTTGACTTTTTTGAAAGTTTATGATTATTTTAATATCATAATTATAAAATAGTTATTAGGTAACAAAAATATATATTATTACATATTATTTTCTACAGAAATATTTTATTTTTAAATATAAAAGAATATATTTTCTGTGTAATATTACCAAAGAGATTATAGTCATGGAAAATATAACTGTCTAGAAATGATGTCACTCAACAGACTGTTATAACATTTAGTGATATCATAAAGGTTGCAAAAAAATGTTAAACTTTTAAAGTATAAATTGATAGATTTACTAGATATTAAAAATAATTCATTCAGATTTTTAAAACAAACATCAAACAAAAAAGATTCTGTTCATTTTGCAAATTGAATTTGCTCCACCTGAAATTGGACAACATGGCAATGCTTTGTTTTGATTAAAATCTAATTTTTAAATAATTCTGAAAATCAAATGTGATTTTTAAAATTATTAATTGCCAAACAAAAATATCTATAAAATGAGGTCAAATTTATTATATTATGATAAATAATAATGGTTTAATATTAAAGTGAAATTTGAAAGCTTAAATCTAGTGAAAACAAATAAATCTGTCAGAATGTTAGCAGAGTTCAGGAGGAATAATCTAAAGAATGAAATAAAATATTTTAAAAATTTCCATTTAATTATAATAAAAGAAAATGTTATCCATGCTGATGTTTTCAATACTTTGGAAAAGACATTATACATTTGTATTTCAACCAATCCAAATAAAATACTATCTTGTAATTTCAATAATTCATTTATTCATCTACTGAAAATATGTTTTATTATTCTGCAGAAAAGAAGTAATTTAAACTTGCTTCATGTGTTAATTCTCCCTAACTATTGTTTTAACTTTTATTATTGAAGTGTTTATTATACTGCTTATACATAATTTTAGCTGTATCTACTTGATGCTCCTCTTCAAGTGTTTATTATAAATTAAGAATTCTTGGAATTTATATTCCTGTATTATTAAAGTGTATTAAAGTGCACAGGATAAAACAGTTTTTATATGTTTAGTATGGGAAAGAATGTAATGTTTGAAGTCAATGTGTGAGTTAAAATAGCTTTAAATTCTTGGTGTATGATATTGCCTCTCAATTATTTTTATATTGGTTTATATATTTTGCGAACCAAAAATTTCATGTATGATTAATAATCCATGTTTTGCTTATTTATTGATCGATATTCTCTATGTAGTCAGCTATAGTTGCAGCAATTATGTTGATGGTTTGATATTTTTATTAAACCCCTCTAGAGATGAGATTGTGATTTCTTCAGCACTCCCAAGTCGAGTAAACAGGTATCAATTTATTTATCACCATCTATTTGCTATTTTACTTTTAATAGTGTGAATTTTAGAAAAGCTTATTTAAGGCATGCAGTTGTGTAAAATTGTTTAGCTCTACTTCAAGTTATTTCAGATGAATTAATTTATTGAGAATATTATGCTTTTATTACTTCCCCCTTATATGCATAAACATGTAAAACCTTTATAAAATTATTTGTCTGATATTCATCTATTAGCAATATCATAGGTATTTTATTTACTCATTGATTTTAAATAAAATTAGTTTTATACTTTAATTATTATCATCTTCTAGTGGTCTATCTGAAGGCATATGTTTGTTATTCTGTGTACGTAATTGCTAGCTGGTTAGTTTTTCAAACAAAGTTGACAACTTCTTAATCACATGGTAAATTCAATTATTGTGATTTTGCAAGAATTTACTAAAGGGATATATTTATTTTAATTTATGTAAACGCTTATGTCAGCAATAGTTTATACTGCTATGTTTATTGCTTATTGTATTTTCATTATTGTATTATTAAATATTTATGACATGTTGTAAATAAATATTTTATTATTCATTAAATACGTTTTTGTGTTAGTTGTCATCATCACACCAATTATCCAGGAAATCTAATTAATACAATTGTATGTCACATTAAATTTATCTATTCACTTTATTTATTATTCATTTTATACCTGCATTATTGTAAATAAATATTAGGTTGTTTTTGTTTTTATTATAATTGCACTTAATGATGTAGTGGGTGACATAAAAGTATCCTTTCTGCCTGCTATATTATTTTCTTCTACCTTGCTTGGTACAAGGTTTTGCATTGCGATACTTCAGTAAAGATTTACCCATAGGTTTTATGAAGATAAATATATGTAGAAGAACTTTAAATATTTATAAGAATATTTTATTACTAGCCAAAGCTTATCTGAAGTATTCAAATACTAGAGTACTTTATATTTAAAGGGTCTCGTTTATTTTAAAAATAAGATATAGGATTATAAATAAAAAAATTAATAACAATTGAATAACAAAATTATAAGAAGATAAGAATATATTATGTATAAGAACTTAAGTTGTTATTTTATTACTGGTATTTAAACATTAAGCAAAGTAAATATTTATTGTATAAAGTATGAATAAAAACGCTTGAGATGTGGATGAAATAAGAATCCTAACATTTAAATAAAAACTTGAAATTAGATTGGAATAAGAACCTAAAGTGTTTATTACTCATATTTGTATTATAAGTTATTTTGTCTATAAGAGGACTAATACTCTGAGGTGTACAAAAACCGATAGTCATTATGGTGCTGGTCTCTTTGTTTTGGTATGAGGGTTACAAGTTATACCGTTCTTTAGTGCCTCCTTATGGTGACCCATGTTATACATCAGTGACTGTACAGTTACACTATTTATATATAAAAATTAATAATTTTTAGATGAAAAAGTCTTTACATTTTACAATTTTTATTAGTCACTGTCTGAAATAAAATAGAATAGATATTTCCACATTCTTAATATATATATATATATATATATTGAAACAGACAGATCGAAGAATCGATCTTAGTTTCATGGTTGTCATTTAAGAACGGTAATTCTAAACCACTATTTACCCGCAATGAGACTTTTTCTATTCCAAGCCACATAGATTTTAAGTTATTTATTTTGTGTTTGTTTAAAAAGAATTTAATGTAAAGAGTATGAGTATAAATGTCACAAATCATGATAAATAATATTCGTGTGTGTGTGGTTTGTGGATTTATATTAGCTCAATTTAAAAGTTTCAATTGCGTGTATATTTTCTTTAAATTTTAATTTTGCAAATTATACAAAGTCATTTAAAAATGCTGATCAAAAGTCACATTCCTTTGATCAGTATTTTTAATCAAAATCTTACTTGTACAAAATGTATAGAATAATTAATTTGTACTTCGATAAATTAAGATAATGAATTTATATTTTTGTATTCACGAATTCCGATGTAATTGTTTTGTCAATTTAGAATCATGTATTAAATTTAAAAATAAATGAAAACCGAACAATGGAAATGAGAAACGTAGAACTCTTATCAAGAAAGGCAAATGCTATTGTATAGTCAAAAATTAGATATTGCTGGAGGCCGAAAATCAAAGGAGGCGGAGTTATGAACAAAAACTAGGCAGAAAGGTCAACCGTAGCCATCTTAAATATAA
The DNA here is from genome assembly GCA_028023455.1 of Epiperipatus broadwayi. NCBI lineage: Eukaryota > Metazoa > Onychophora > Udeonychophora > Euonychophora > Peripatidae > Epiperipatus > Epiperipatus broadwayi. The sequence continues at coordinate 1,508,818 of JAQFVV010006369.1, read as the reverse complement.
TATAGACACTCTAACTTTTGACTTGGCTGTGCTTAGATCGTCTCAAGCTACAGCAAAGTAGTTGTTCCAGAGAAATCACTTCAACCGTTATTAAGAAGTTGCCCGGTAAACTGCAATCATGATGGGCTAAGTCCAAGAAGCTGATCCCTGTTCTGCCAATTTAAATCTTTCATACCGCTGATCTGTAATGTTTTCCGTGCTTCCAGTCTTCCAAATTCCAACATTTAAATTAACCATGCCTTTCTAAGAAATTCAAAATGCGCGCCTACGTTCTTCATACATATCACCGCAAGAAGAAAAGCCGGACGAAGAAAGAATGGTAACTTTTGTTACATGAACTTTTTGACTTTCCTCTCAGTAATAATTTTATATTTAATCTGTTAACCTAAGTAATTGCATGTAAATTTCTTGTTTTCCATTTGAAAATGTTACACTAAAACCTGTCAGTAAATTTCTTCTCTAATATTTCTGTGCTCTAGTCTTTAGATGATAATTATTAATATTTGTGCCTACTAATAATCCATTTGTGAATACATTTATATTTTTACTATTACTTATTTTACAAACAAAACGATGCCAATAATAATATTTCTCAACTCTAATTAAAGTCAGTAAAGTTTATCTCATAATATTTATTATATTCATTTTAAAAGTAATTTTCTTTTATCGAACTAAAAATTGTTTCATTTATGTTGAGTTGAGAAATATTCAAATATTTTTATTGTTTCTTTTACTTCGTTATGATATTTTAATCTATACTCCAAATCTCAAATACTTAAAATAGTCTAAAATTTTATTATAATTTTTTTATATATTATTACGGAGTAAGAATAATAAGTGAATATTTTTGCTATTATTACCTTCCGAACAATCTGGGGAGTTATGGGTTTCAGAGTGAAATTAATTAATTATTACTTTTGCGATCGTTTGATTTCGCCATGTTTTATTGAATAGTTATATCGGACTGTTGCGTAGAAAATGTTACGGAGAGAAAAGGTTTTATATAATTTCGTTTTAAAATCCACTTCCGATCACTCTTCCTCGATGTTACTGTGGCAATGCCTTTACCTTCGCCTAAGTTGGCGTCTCGTTTTACTACCACATGGAGAGAAAGAAATTCTTCTCCAGGTAATCTCTTGGATCACCGGGGTTCGAAAATGAGCCCGGCTGGTTGTAGTGTCCCGGATCTACTTGGGGGCATTAAGACTTGTCAAAGTACAAGCCGCCCGGTATTCCGTCAATGCACCGCAAGTTATTATTTGTAGTATACCTTAATCCCTGCAACCATCAGTACATCAGTATTATATATTATATTTTTATATAAAACCGCCTCCCATTTATCCGTATACGCAATGGTTTGAATCTATTAAAATAAAACAACTTAATATAAACTAGTAGTTAAATATTTTAAGTGCTCCAATTACTCTGATTCTCATATCAACCTGTACAACCATTTAAACATATAAATATTGGCATGAGTTTGTTAATCAGTACAAACCGATTATTGATGACTAGCAGCAATTTATTATAAAATACATATGAGAGTTTTACCGTACCTGTAAATAATATTATTCAATGCTTTCAATAATTTATTAAAAATTTATCTAACCTAATTTTGTCTCTCTTGCATTATTACTCTCGAAATCTAGTCAATCACCTGCTGTCTGTATCGACAACTTAAATATATACATTAAATTATTAGCCGTACCAATATCCCGACTATAAGATATCTATGAACTAGCTGATTGTAGGTAATTTAGTCTGTGTTTTTCGATGAGCTAGTAAAGGGAAAACCCCGTACCGTTGTAATGTTGTCATCGGTGGGTCATGCCAGGGTTTTGGGTTTGAATTTAGTTTGCATTTTGGAATTTATTCCTAGACGTGGACTGGGTTTGAATTCGGATTACTGTGTGTGATTAAGCATGGTGATTTTTACCGGTACAGTGTTTAAAATTTTGGACGCCCTCCGTGGTGCTCTGATGAAGAAATCTCCCACACCCTGCAGAGTGAACAAGAGTAAATATTAAATTATAGAAATATTCGATTTTTTTTTCATACCGTTGAGATATATATACTTTGCGTTATTAAAATGCGCAGTTTTAAAACGATGTTTTGAGTAAGTCAAATATACTAATTTTTTTTTTCACCCGTGCTTGCAAGTAGTTTCAGTTGAATAGATTGCCTTCTAATATTGTTAAGATAATATAGTGAGATTTTTTTTTTGAAAAAAAAAGTGTGAAAGCGATTTTGAAGTTTTGTTTTAACGACAAAAATATTGAGAATAGTTTCAAAGCAAGTGAAAACCTGTATCGATTTTGTGCGTTTATTTAATTCAAAATAAACGAATGTTATTTCATAAATCTTTTTGCAAGTCAATTTTGTTTTGTTGTTTGAAAATTTTTTAAAAAAAAAATAAAGCAAAGAAAGTAGGATTACTTTTCATGTCTTACAAATAAACGCGTGTATGTGTGTATATATATTGTTTAATATAGAAATCTTATCAAAGCCAGTGCATAATATAAATATCAGTTGAATAAAGTTTGGCCGGAATATGTGCTATCCGATATTAAGTAGAGTAACCGTTTAGGTTAAGTTTTTTTTGTATAAAACCAATCAGCCAAATACAGTCGTCAAAGTGTTAACGGTATATACACGTACGTTATAGAAACTTGAAATTGTATGATAACCCCGCAGAAGTAGCGTTAATATTAAACGTTCTACATAAAACATTATGTTCTTGAATCAAATGATTTTATTAAGTCACGTAAAAAGTATATATTTGGGGATCAGTGGATTAAATTATCTATTGGTCACATGTTGCTGGCTGGCGCCTTTCAAATAAATTTGTCAGCAAATATGTTTGTCCATACAGCAGTGGTGAGTTTTGTTTGGTCTATAAAAGAGAGAAATGGTGATATATATATATAGAGAGAGAGTTACTGACAGTATTATAAGAATATTATTGTGTTATATACTAATTGTTAATATGTTGTTTTATAGGACTGAGGAGAATAGTTCGAACTGGGTGAAATAAAGTTTTTTCTCTCCCCTTATTAATAATTTAGATACACGTTATCATATCATATATATACATGTAATAATAAAATAAAATAAAAAGTGAAAAAGGGGTTTTATATAACAGAAATCAATCGGAACGTAGGCGAAAAAAAGAAAGGAAGGAAGACACACAAACTGGATGAGAAAGGTGGGAACAGTATCAGCAGCGGGGAAGGATTTGGCATATAGGATCAGGGATCAGTATCTTTTATGAATATATACATAAATAAAAAAATATTTCGCAAATAACTAATTCACCTGCTAAAAAAAAAAAACACACATATAATTAATAAAAAAAAAAATACCAAATGGCAGAAATAGAAGGGTTCAGTAAATCATCTGGAAATAGCACAGAAACATCAGACGCGTCAGTGACTGTAAGTGAATAGATTAAATAAACAAATAACTAGTTACTGGGGAATACGCACACAATATAAAAGGAAGACAGTGTTCACGGGTTGAAACGGGTCAGAATGGACAAATCATTTGACCCTCAACACCTTTCGTTCAAAATTATAGATTTTTATGGGGAATACTGGGAAAACCCCCACGAACATGTCGACAGCTTAACAGATGCTTTCGAAATAACAGACCTAGATAATAAGCAACAAATGGCCATCATTCAGCATCATTTGAAATCAGTCGCCAAAGACTGGTGGACCATACTGAGAGGAAAACCTAGAACTTTTGAGGAGTACCGTGACAGGCTGCTAAGGACATTCTGGGGCGAGGAAAGACAAGAAATAGCATTGCGTAGCCTTATCAAAGAATGCTTTCCCGCAGGGAACCGACTTACCCTAACAAAATTTTTTTCGCAGCAAGCCACCAAGTTTTGTTCGTTGCACACTTTCAACTGGTCAGATTCCCGAGTTATTCGAATGATAGCATACAATATGCCACAAGAAGTTAGAGGGCTTATGATCAGTAGCCAAATACACACTATTTCTGAGATGACAAAGTTCTTGGAGACAGTAGACCAACACTTCATATCTCCGGCACCAGATAACAGTAAAAGTCAGCCCATTAAAACCATCCACCAGATGACGAACCTAATTTCAGAGAAAGAAAACCAGGATCACCAAGCAAGTTACTTATGCCCGGTTATAGAAGTAAATATAGAAGACAACAGGGTTACGGTTTTGATTGACTCAGGCAGCCAAGCTTCAATCGTATCGGCAGCTTGGATCAATAACCTAAAAAGAACCCGCGAAATCATGCAGTTGCCAACTCGACCTATTCAATTCACATTGGCAAATGGGAAAAAAATGCTAAGTGAAAACCGGCAAGTATGGCTGGAAGTTAAGATAAATCAGAGGCCGGTAGGACATACTTTTCTGGTGATGACAGGACTTATTTACGACGTGGTGCTCGGCTCCGATTTTTTGGCCCACAATGATGGTGTTATCGATTATGAAAAGGGAAGATGCTCTTTCGGAAGTGAGGCAGTCGATTTCAAAATACCAATTACCCAGAGACCTGACTACAAAAGTTGTTTGGTCCAGGCAGTCGACCCAGCAGCGATCAGTAAAAAGGTTCAAGAGTCCATCCTCACGGAACCCAGGGACACAGATCAGATCGGAAAAATACTAAAGAAATATGAAGCTGTTTTTTCTCCTACACCGGGGGAGATTAGAGGATATACACACCGGATCCGTGTAAAGGAGGAGACGTACGTTCCGTCGAAAACTTACCCCATACCTTTTCAGTACAGAGGGGAAGTGGAAGCCCAGATTCATCAAATGATTGAATGGGGTATTATTGAACGTGGCCCGTCACCTTATAACAACCCGTTGGTCGTGGTAAAAAAGAAAAATGGGAGTTTGCGTTTGTGTTTGGATGCACGCAAGTTGAACAGCATTACTATCCCAGAAAGAGATGCTCCTCCACCTATTCAAGAGGTACTGGTGCGGCTGGCCGGTAAAACCATCTTTTCAACCTTGGATTTGACCGCGAGCTACTGGCAGTTGAATCTGGACCCTAGGGATCGGAAATATACGGCCTTCCGATATAATGGGTATACTCATATATTTAAAAGGGTCCCTTTTGGACTCATAAACAGTGGAGCAGGCTTAATGCGCTGTTTGCGGCAGGTCCTTTCCGATGAGATACAGGAGCATATGGTATGTTATATGGATGACTTGGTCATCGTTTCAGAAAACCTGCAGGAACATTTGCAACATTTGGAAAGGTTCCTCAGAGAATGCAGAGAAAAAAATATCACCGTAAATTTGGAGAAGAGCCGTTTTGCTATTGGCGAGATAACTTTCCTTGGCCATATCATCAACCAACATGGTATTAAGGCTCACCCCGATAAAATTGCCGCGATAGAAAATTTCCCAACACCAACTAAACCGAAGCAGGTCCGATCATTTTTGGGCCTTTGCAACTTCTATCACAAATTCTATCCGAACTTTTCCCAGGAAACTAGAAATCTCGTAGACCTCATCAAGAAAAACCGCAAGTGGGAATGGACACCTTTTCATGACAAAGAACTCCTACATGTAAAAAAAAAATTTTTACAGGCTGTAATGCTGCACCATCCGAATTTTCATCGCCCCTTTTATGTACAAACGGACAGCAGCAAACAAGGACTAGGAGCTATTTTATTTCAAATAAGTGATACCGGAGCTCACCAAGTTATTTATTTTAGCAGCCGTGCATTGAAGGGGGCGGAAGTCCATTACACTACAACAGAACAAGAAACTCTGGCCATTGTGTGGGCATGCCAGAAATTCCGGCAATTTCTTTTGGGATCTCAAGTAATCATTATCACCGATCATCGTTGCCTGGAGTTTCTCAACAAGAGTTTCCTGACTAATGACCGTTTAATCAGATGGAGTTTGACCCTCCAACAATTCCGGTACCAAGTCCAGTACTGTCCAGGGCGGGAAAATATTGTGGCTGACGTATTGAGTCGTCACCCTGTACCGATGAAGATACAAAACCCTGAAATCAAGAACCAACCCTTGGAAGTTATGGCCACTACGACATCGAGTTCTGTAGAAACTGAACTGCGGAATTTGAGTTATTGGCAGAATATACAGTATTCCCATATCATTCATGATTTGTCCAAACCCTCGGATAAGAATCAGAAGCCACAAAGCAGATACCCCCATTTCCGGATTGAGGGAGGCACATTACAAACCCGGACCAAGGATTACAGTGCTCCTTGGAAAATCGTGGTACCCAATAGGTTGAGGGCCCCTATAATTAAACATATACACCAATCCCTGGGACATTATGGACCCAGGAAGATTGAAGAAGTGGCCCGTCGCCAATTTTACTGGCCGGGAATGTATCACCATATCACTTCCATAATCAGACAGTGCGATACCTGCGCGACTACTAAAGCTCCCAACAAGTCCTACGCGGGGAAAATAAAACCTGTGATGGCTACGAGACCGAACGAGATCCTTGCAATAGACCACTATGGTCCCTTGCCCAAATTTAAAACATTTCAGTATTTGTTGGTATCATATGATATTTTTTCCAAGTATGTTAAGGTTTACCCAGTGCGGTCTACAAACACCAGAAACGTAACTCGGGTTCTTCAGGAAAAACAATTTCAAGAGGTAGGTAAACCCGAAACCATACTTTCCGACCATGGTTCGGCATTCACCTCGAAAGAATGGAAAAACTGGGTAAAGAAGCAGAATGTAAACCATCGCCTAACATCAATCAGAAACCCACAATCAAACCCGTGCGAGAGAGTCATGAGAGAAATCAGTCGACTTTTTCGCGCGTGTTTATCAACGGATCACCGGAAGTGGGTAGAGAAACTTCAATATGTCATGGATTGCATCAATCATACCATGAACGAATCCACGGGATTCCCACCCACGCGTCTTCACTATGGTAGACCATGCCCGGATATTTTCCCTACGCTATCACCAAAGCGTGAAGTACATATAAATCCCAGCACGGATCAAGACATGGCCCGGCAACAATTGGAGCGCATGGCACAAAATAGAATTAAAAGAGGAGGAAGGCAACATCACAATTTTAAAAGGGGGGATCAAGTCTGGCTAAGATCTCCACGAGTCAGTAATGTACCTAGGAAGGAATTCAAAAAATTCTTCCCTCTGTATAGCGGGCCATATGAGATAGTGGACGAATGCCATGAAAACGCTTTTCTACTGGAAGGGAAGGGTCTACGAGGTATTTACAATGCGAGACAATTAAAGCCTTATATACCTCCTGACCCAGGGAGAACATAGAAAACAAACAGTAATTTTGGGATAACCCGGTAAATGACCACTATGTTATAAATGTTTCAGATGATGAGTAAAGACCAATGGACATTAATATACAAATGATTGATAAAATGTATCATTCCACACCCATGTTTAGGTTCAAACTCTCACCCAGACTGTTCTCCAAAGTCGATCAACTTTGTAATGAAATGTAAGTCAGTAAAATATGTATAAACATTTTTTTTTGTTATTTTTTTTTAAGTAGGAAGAAATGAAACAGACAGATCGAAGAATCGATCTTAGTTTCATGGTTGTCATTTAAGAACGGTAATTCTAAACCACTATTTACCCGCAATGAGACTTTGTCTATTCCAAGCCACATAGATATTAAGTTATTTATTTTGTGTTTGTTTAAAAAGAATTTAATGTAAAGAGTATGAGTATAAATGTCACAAATCATGGTAAATAATATTCGTGTGTGTGTGGTTTGTGGATTTATATTAGCTCAATTTAAAAGTTTCAATTGCGTGTATATTTTCTTTAAATTTTAATTTTGCAAATTATACAAAGTCATTTAAAAATGCTGATCAAAAGTCACATTCCTTTGATCAGTATTTTTAATCAAAATCTTACTTGTACAAATGTATAGAATAATTAATTTGTACTTCGATAAATTAAGATAATGAATTTATATTTTTGTATTCACGAATTCCGATGTAATTGTTTTGTCAATTTAGAATCATGTATTAAATTTAAAAATAAATGAAAACCGAACAATGGAAATGAGAAACGTAGAACTCTTATCAAGAAAGGCAAATGCTATTGTATAGTCAAAAATTAGATATTGCTGGAGGCCGAAAATCAAAGGAGGCGGAGTTATGAACAAAAACTAGGCAGAAAGGTCAACCGTAGCCATCTTAAATATAATATACACTCTAACTTTTGACTGGGCTGTGCTTAGATCATCTCAAGCTACAGCAAGGTAGTTGTGCCAGAGAAATCACTTCAACCGTTATTAAGAAGTTGCCCGGTAAACTGCAATCATGATGGGCTAAGTCCAAGAAGCTGATCCCTGTTCTGCAAATTTAAATCTTTCATACCGCTGATCTGTAATGTTTTCCGTGCTTCCAGTCTTCCAAATTCCAACATTTAAATTAACCATGCCTTTCTAAGAAATTCAAAATGCGCGCCTACGTTACCACAAGAAGAAAAGCCGGACGAAGAAAGAATGGTAACTTTTGTTACATGAACTTTTTAACTTTCCTCACTAATAATCCATTTGTGAATACATTTATATTTTACTATTACTTATTTTACAAACAAAACGATGCCAATAATAATATTTCTCAACTCTAATTAAAGTCAGTAAAGTTTATCTCATAATATTTATTATATTCATTTTAAAAGTAATTTCCTTTTATCGAACTAAAAATTGTTTCATTTATGTTGAGTTGAGAAATATTCAAATATTTTGTTGTTTCTTTTACTTCGTTATAATATTTTAATCTATACTCCAAATCTCAATACTTAAAATAGTCTAAAATTTTATTATAATTTTTTATATATTATTACGGAATAAGAATAATAAGTGAATATTTTTGCTATTATTACCTTCCGAACAATCTGGGGAGTTATGGGTTTCAGAGTGAAATTAATTAATTATTACTTTTGCGATCGTTTGATTTCGCCAGTTTTATTGAATAGTTATATCGGACTGTTGCGTAGAAAATGTTTCGGAGAGAAAAGGTTTTATATAATTTCGTTTTAAAATCCACTTCCGACCACTCTTCCTCGATGTTACTGTGGCAATGCCTTTACCTTCGCTTAAGTTGGCGTCTCGTTTTACTACCACATGGAGAGAAAGAAATTCTTCTCCAGGTAATCTCTTGGGTCACCGGGGTTCGAAAATGAGCCCGGCTGGTTGTAGTGTCCCGGATCTACTTGGGGGCATTAAGACTTGTCAAAGTACAAGCCGCCCGGTATTCCGTCAATGCACCGCAAGTTATTATTTGTAGTATACCTTAATCCCTGCAACCATCAGTACATCAGTATTATATATTATATTTTTATATAAAACTGCCTCTCATTTATCCGTATACGCAATGGTTTGAATCTATTAAATAAAACAACTTAATATAAACTAGTAGTTAAATATTTTAAGTGTTCCAATTACTCTGATTCTCACATCAACCTGTACAACCATTTAAACATATAAATATTGGCATGAGTTTGTTAATCAGTACAAACCGATTATTGATGACTAGCAGCAATCTATTATAAAATACATCTGAGAGTTTTACCGTACCTGTAAATGATATTATTCAATGCTTTCAATAATTTATTAAAAATTTATCTAACCTAATTTTGTCTCTCTTGCATTATTACTCTCGAAATCTAGTCAGTCACCTGCTGTCTGTATCGACAACTTAAATATATACATTAAATTATTAGCCGTACCAATATCCCGACTATAAGATATCTATGAACTAGCTGATTGTAGGTAATTTAGTCTGTGTTTTCGATGAGCTAGTAAAGGGAAAACCCCGTACCGTTGTAATGTTGTCATCGGTGGGTCATGCCAGGGTTTTGGGTTTGAATTTAGTTTGTATTTTGGAATTTATTCCTAGACGTGGACTGGGTTTGAATTCGGATTACTGTGTGTGATTAAGCATGGTGATTTTTACCGGTACAATATATATATATAAACACTACAATAATAATAATAATAATAATAATAATAATAATAATAATAATAATAATAATAATAATAATAATAATAATAATAATAATAATAATAATAATAATAATAATAATAATAATAATAATAATAATAATAATAATAATAATAATAATAATAATAATAATAATAATGAGAGATTTAATCTATTATGGGGATATATATTATCACCATCATCATTTTTAATTATTATCGATCCACTGCAGGATGAAGGTTTAATCAATATTCTCTGATTTAAATCTTTCTTCTCCACATCACACCAGCACACTTCCTTATTTAATCCATTTTCCTCACATGGTCTTTGTCTAGGTCTTTTACAATCCATTGGAATCCAGTTTAAGATTTTCATTGTCCATCTATTATCATCTCTTCTAGCAATATATCTAGTCCAACTCCAAATCAGTCTCTTAATTCTTTCAAGGATGTCAATAACACCTGCTCTCTCACCCATGTATCTCATTCTTAATCTCTTTTTATAATTCCTAACATGTGTCTCTCCATATTTTGTTGAGTGGTCTGAAGTCTCTATATTGTTCTTCTATTAAGTGACCAAGTCTCAGCTCCATAACGAAGAAGTGGTAAAACACATTTATTAAAATCCTTCCTTTTCAAATACATAGACATATTTCCTTTAATATTAAGTTATTTCTATCAAAAGCACTCCAACCAAGTTTAATTCTATGATTAATATCATACATTATGTTTCCATCTGTAGTGATAATTTGATCAAGGTATTTGTAGTTGTTAACTTCTTCTAACTCATCATTATCAATCTTTATTTCCACCTTTTGAGAAAAATCAATTGAACATTACTTTTTTAACATTTATTTTTAATCCTACTTTCTTACTTTCATTCTGATAACTCTTGCAACATTCTCTGAAGATATACAACATTATTTGCAAAAACAACTACATCATCTGAAAAATCTAGATGACTTAAATAATCTGCATTTATTTTTACTCTATTAGCTTCACATTTCAATCCAGAAAATACTTCTTGCAAAATGGCTGTAAAGTTTTGGAGATATGGAGTTACCTGTCATACACCCTTCTCGATGTTAACTTTTTTAATATTATTATGTAATCTAATTGTTGCTGTTGCATTTTTATAAATAGTTTTCAAAATATAACAATATTCTAGATTTATACCCTGATGATCTAATGATTTATTCATTGAAGAAATGCTTATAGAATCAAATGCCAAATCCAAAGCATAATCACAATTCATATTCATTGGTCCTTTATATAACTTCTCTCAATATATTGATATGATCCATTGTACTAAAACCATCTTTAAATTCAGCTTGTTCTTTTAGTTGGTTAAAATCCAAAGTTCACTACAAATGAGTTGCAATTATTTTGAGTAACAATTTTGATAAAAGAGTAATTTCTACCATCTCTTTTATCACTCTTTTTAAATATTAATATGAGTACTGCATTCTTCCAATCATCTGTTACATCTTTATCATTTGGACGTTTGGTATAAAATTTTGCCAAAAAAATTTCTATGTAATCACTTGCTTCTTTTAATATATTGATTATATTTCCATCATTACCTGGAGCTTTTCCTTTCTTCATAAAATTGATTACATGTCTCACATATTCATTTAAAATCCTGGGCAATTCAGAAGATGTAGTAATTATAGGAAATATTTTTCCTTATTCTATATTGCTCTGTAATTCTTAATAAAACTCTTCTCCACATTTTATGATGTCATCTCTCTTTTTAGTTATTAGTCCCATCTTTTTTTCTTATTGTAGAAATAAGTTTCCTACCAATACCAAGATGTTGTTTTACACTCTTAAGATTTCTATTCTTTTCTATAGCTTGCCTTGCTACTTCACTATTATACACTCTTATATCATTATCAACTTTTTCTTGCATCACTTTACAAATTTCAAGATATTCAATTCTTCTTAATGCATCATTTTTATTCATATTCCTTTTTTTCCTCATAAATTGTCTTGAATCAGCAGAAATTTTACTGGCCGATTGCTGTTTTTTTGTACCAGCTATGATGTTCAAAATTTGTTAATATTTGAAAATGATTTGCAAGTTCTAATTTAAATTTGTTCAAATGTTTCTGAAGATTACAAATATAAACTGTGATTATTGTTTTTTTTATTAATGTTTGTCTCTCTAGTTTTGCATTAACATGTATCTTACATAATCAATGATCACTTTCTTCATTGAACTTATTAAGAACATTATACAATCTTGAAATACATAATTTCTGTTAGACAAAATATAATCCAATTCTGATGTACTCTCATTTGGATATTTCCATAACCATTTGTGTTTAACATTTTTTTCAAAAAAAGAATTCATAATATATATTTTTTTATTTTTCTTCAAACCCCACAAGCCTATGTCCTCTCTCATTTCTATCCCCATAACCAAATTTATCTACAGCACTTTCATCTTTCAATTGTTTACTGATTCTAGCATTAAAGTCTTTCATGACAATTTTAAAATGTTGTTTGGTTAATCAAAAGCTTTTTCTACATCCATATAAAAATTATTTACTTCTTTATCCCAATGAGAACTTATTGGGACATAAACCTGCATTATCTGCATTTTCTACCTGCTATTAAGTTGAATAACTAATCTTGCCATTTTGTCAGATACACCATCAATTTCCACAATGTTATTCTTCCATTTTTTATTTATAATGAATCCTACTCCATCTGTATTTCTAAAGATTATTCCTTTGTAATATAGTACATGGCCACTTTTTAAGTCAATTGTCTCTTCACCTTTTTTTCTAACTTCACAAAGTCCAATAATATTTCATTTAATATGAGACCGTTCTCCTAATTCTTGCAATATTCCTTCATTTGTTGATGATATGCAGTTGTAAGTACCTAAATAAAAGGTAAGTACTTAAATAAGTATAGAGAGAAAGTTTGTCATTTTTACAACAATTGTTGTATAATTAATTGGGAAATTGGAAACTAATGGTGATTTTACATATTTGTAACATAATAGGGTTTTTTTCTATGCAAATATTAATTATGGCAAACATTATGCAGACATAATTACACACGAACACACACACACATACACACACATATATATATATATATAACTTTTCTATAAGGAAACAAGAAAATGTTGCTACAGATTTCAATTCTTTCATAGCCTTGCATTGTATTACATATTTGTTATGTGAATTACATAAATTTATTTATAAATATATATTTCAAACAATTTTCTTAAGAAATATATAAATAATTATAAATCATTCTTCATTAGATTATAAATTGTTAAATTTCCTTTAATCTGCAGTACAGATTTTAACCACTACTAAAGATCGGATTTATATTTTAATGACTATAGTCATGTGTTTGAAGCAAATATAGTGATAGAAATAATTTATGTAATATATGATAATTAAATAATATCAGTGTATTTATAAAAGTTGAAAGATATTTGACTGAAGGTTTGTAATGATGGTATATTATAAGATGGAAATAGTCCAACATATCACCTTTGAAAGATATATTTGATTTTTAATAAAGTTAAAGTCTATACATAGTGCTAAAGAAATGTAATTATAACCTAATAAAAATAATTTAAAATAACTTGTTCGTTTATTGACGACATTATTATTTGAAAGTAAATTACATTTATACAATTTTTTTTTCATAAGTCATAGCATCGCTGGCACGCGAACCCACAACCATCTGCAGCATGCAAGGCTGCTGCGCAACACTTGTCCATTTATACAATTTAATTAATAAATACATAGTATATGTAAAATTATTGAGATTACTTTTGCCAAATCTAACTGAGGGTACAAAATCATATTATAAATTATTTATCCTTTTAAAAGATATTTGAAGAAAGTATAGTGACTAAAATAATTTATATATAATTCTTTTTCATATTAATGACATTTAGTTCCAACTTTATCATGAATATTGAAATTACCAGATGATAATATCTATATATAATAAACATTTTTAACATACAACTATAAATAAAATAATTAAGGGGTTTCTAACCCTATGCCCACAAGCACAAATACCTCTGCATAGTGATTTGTGAGTATCTACTATTATTTGACAACCACAGAAAATATTTATTGAAATTTCATTTTAATCAGTTATCAGAAACAAAAAAAGCTAACAATAATGCAAACAATAAAAAAGGAGGGAATCACCAATATCATTAGTGCAGTGCTAGTAGCAATGCAATATAAATCAACAGTTGGTATTAATAACATAAATGAAAAACAAAAATCAACTATAACATGCATAGTCAATGCAATGCCATCTCCATGCCAACAAAAGTTTATGCAGCAGCTACAAATTGTGACAATTATGCAATTTTTGACTCTGTATGAGCTGCTGCATGCTTTACATTGGCTGTATTCTCAGTTTTCCCACGTAAGATCAACTTTTGCCACACTTGCATTGCTCACTTTCTAATTTAGTATTATTTTACATGTGTACAGTGTAAAATAGACTTTTTTTATATATTTAAATATGTTTTTATTTTTATTTTTAATCTAATAATCATTACATGTATATCAAAAGTTGATAAAGTAAAAGTTGGGAGAGGAGTAAATTGACGCTTGAAAATAAAAATGAGACAATTTGTTCTACATAAATACTCTTCATGTAATAAAGATATATATGAGAGATGATGACCTGGCTCAACTGATGAGTACTGGTTCAGCACAAAATGCATCTTGGGGGTTATTTGTCCGTTATTGTATCTTTATATGAAATTATTTATTAAATAAAAAAGAATGGAGAAATATGGAAATTGTCTATCTATAAAATAAATGGGTAAAGTTAAAACCAATGAATCTATTGCTTTAACACTGACTGAGAGGAATCATATTGTTTTGTTAATTTTAAAGATAAATATGTTTGCTTATTGGGTGGTAGTAGCATTGCAATATTAAGAACACATAATGTGGATATCATTTCCAGACCCTTCATGTTACATTTGATACTGAAGTAAGCAAGAAAAAATAACTCAGTTTTGCCCAATAGTCAGTATTTACTAGGCAAGCTGAAAAATCTAAAAATGATATCATTATTTCTTTGAAAAATTTTCACATGCTAGCAAAAAAAAAAGCTTGTTTAGGATGTTGAATTGTTAAGAGAAGCATTTTTGACTGTTACTAATTGTTTATTTGTGAGATTTTCTAACATATGTGAGATTATATTAGCAATACAAGACTTGCAATTGTCAAATGACACTATTACAAGAAGAATGCATGCAATTTAAATGGCATTTAAACTCAGATTAAGAGTGACTTAGAGATATGTAAGTGGTAAACCACTAAAATTTGACAAGGTAACAGATATATCAGACATAGTACAGTTAGTAATTATGTATTGTAATCAACTCTATTCAAGCAGCTCCTTTACGGCAAGAACATATTAGCAGGTAGTGAAAAAAGAACTTGATCTCATCTTGCATACTGAAGTCTGTTGACTCAATGATGATAGAATTCTTACAATATTTGTAAGTGTGATTAATAAAAATTTTAAAAAATTTGATCACAAAAAATAAAAAAAATGTTAAACTAATAGATGTTTTCTGGCTGGTTAATTTTTTTCAGCATAATAGAAAAATTTAATTTCTTAAATCTGGAGCTATTAAAAAAAGATAAACATATAGCAAAAATGATAAGATTTGTAATTTCATTTAAAACAAAACTGGTTTTGTAGACATAACATCTACAGATGAAGTCTCTCATGAGTTTACCAAATATGAACAAAATAGTAGAAGGCAAAGAATTTAACTTGTCATCCTTTGTTAAACACCTTGATGTGATTCAGGAACAATTTGAGAAGAGATTTTTGCATTTTATTATCATTGAGCACATAGTTACCTTTTTTATTAATCCTTTTACTTGTCAAGTAAATAGAACAGAAATATCAGCACACATTAATTGTTCAATAGTTTAAACAGGCTTTAGCCTGTACTCAATGCACTCAATAAATTAATTATTACTCTTCAGAAGTTGTTCAAGTAATTATAAAAGAATTGGAGCTAGAAATTTTGGATCTTCAAAATAATATTGTATACAATACTATATATCAGATGAGAACTTCTGGAATCTAGTTGACATAAAAATGTTTCCATTCTTAAATGAGCAGCATACAAGATAAAATCAATTTTAGGTTTCACAAACCTATGTGAATCCTTGTTTTCAACCATGATTATTACTTAAGATGAACATCATAATGATTGTTTACCAAGAGGAATATTATCATACTGTCCTGATTATAAAGCCTTGACCAATGAAATCTGATGCCAAAGATTACACTGATAGTTAAAGTTGAGAATATTATTTTTGTTATTATACTTAATATTTAAATTATCAACATATTTTGTGTTAAATTTGTAATTTAAACAAAATTAAAAGTATTTTTTCAGAAACATAACTTTCTTTTTATTTTTTTTAATAGTACCCATACAAAGGAAAAGCTTAAAAATCAGCAATTATTTTGCTTAAATTTATAATACAAAAAACAATTGTGCATTATTAAATCTCAAAAAAATATATAACTTAAAATTGTGTATTTCAATGCTATCTGAAGACTTTTTAAGAACCTAATTATCACTGGAGTAATTTAGAACTTCAAAAGTAACTTTATCACTATTAAGAAACAATTAAAAGAAAAATAATTTTCAATGCTAATCAAATAATAAATAATTTTAAACTGTAGTACTTTTCTGAATAAACGTTTAAAACATTTACGTAGATATTGACAATGTTCTATATTGATATTATAAATTTGCTGTGAAAAAAGATTGTGTCTGCTGCTTTAGAAGTATTTTAGAATGTGCTCAAGTCCAAAAAGGTTACGAACTCTTTGTGTAATGTTTTTAACATTAATATACAATATGAATACATAAAATTTAGAAATTAATGTTGCACATATTTAGAAATAATTTTTTTAAAAAAAAACAACAACTTCAGTAAATTATTAAATGTAATTATAGTGAGCTCCCTATTTTACATTTTTCATATTGGTTCAATGTCTTTATTTAATTCTTGATCAATGTTGTAATAAAAGATATAAAAATAATAACTAAAGAAGAAAAACTAGACTATTTTTAAAACTTTCAAATTTTTAATTAAAATCACCCTGAATTGCTAAGCGTGGAGGAGGGGGGCACTGAATAAGTTAAATAATAAAAGTAAATTATTGCGTAATAAATTTCATAACTTTATTAAAATAATGTTTTAAAGATGAATAAAATAAATGTTTGTTACATGGAAAGCTGTAGATAATAAAATTAATATCTATTTAAATTTTAAGCAAACATTGGATCCTTTAAAAAGAAAAGGTTTATAATGAGAGAGAGAAATTATTGTTGCCAATTTTTTTATTATATTTTATGGTTAAGTTTCACTGGTTGCACTGTAAACTATTAATTCTTAATTTTTTATTTTTTTTAAATTAATGAATAGGTGAAATTACTGATAAGATGGGACTATTACATATATACAAACTCACTTAACCCTTCTAGTTTACCATGCATTTCTATAAGTAACATTAATATGCTTTCCAAGAAAAGACTAAACTTTATTTTACAATTCAACTAATATTTCACTGAGCTGTGCTTTTAACTGGAGGTCATAATCATAATGCTCAGCTAAACTAGTGTTATTAGGGGAAAACAACATTAATATTCAATGGTGAGTTTGCACTTCTGGGACAATGCTATACAAAAACCTTTTTTGCAATACAGAGAGTGTATCAATATCTCAAACAAGCTCTTAATTAATAAGTGTGGTATGAGAAAATATTTAAAACCTCTATCCAGAACACTCTCATCTCCAGACCCACTGGTTTTGAGCTTATGGCTCACATCAGTGGAGAACTAGAATATTTGGATACTCGATCCAAAATATAAACTCAAAACCCAGCACTTATTTCATACGTATATTTAAGTAGAAACTCTAAAATTTTCGGACGTGAAAATGTCTTTAAATCCAGCTATCTAACTTAAATAGCTATATGGGACTGAACTAAATTCAGATCTACCATATTTTAATAGGCTCAGCATAGCCAAAGCCTTAAAGGTAAAATTACAATAATTAAAAAAGCAAGTCATATATAACGTGACATTTCAGAATTTCTACTTAAATATACATATGAAATAAGTGCTGGGTTTTGAGTTTATATTTTGGATCTAGTGTCCAAATATTCTAGCTCTCCATTGACATAAGCTACAAGCTTGAAACCAGTTGGTCTGGAGATGAGAGTGTTCTGGATAGAGATTTTAAATATTTTTTTCATACTGCACTTATTAATTAAGAGCTTGTTTGAGCTATTGATACGCTCTCTGTATTGCATTTTCGTAAACTACAAGCTTATAAAAGTAATGTCACATTATTTATATATGACTTGCTTTTTTAATTAAGAACCTTTTTTGATTATTTCATATAATGATAAACCATGCCTCTTCAAATTTTCTTTTCCAATTAAGCATATGAATAAAAACATATGAGAAAGACAAAATGTATAAGAGATTGTGACCTGCGCTAACTGTGGAATGATAGTTCAGCATGAAATACATCTTGAGGGTCATTTGACTTATTAGATATTCTAGTTTCTATGTTTCAAGAATGTGTGGTAGAGTAAAAGTTTTAAGTACATATAAAAAAAATATTATACAGGAAAAAAGAAGATAAAAGTTGAGTTATGTGTTTATGTTTAATTATTAAAAAAAAAGGTACTTAAGGATTTCCTAGACACCAAGATTGATTATAGATAATTCCAGACACTATTGTTGGCAGCTATGTTTTTTTTTATTATTGTAAAAAATTTCAGAGGTATAGTTATGCTGTAAGTGTAATGAATATGTTTTTACTTTCTAATATTAAAAAATGTCAATAAATCAATCATAAATTCCTGTAAACTTTAAAAAATGGCAATAAATGTATTATGAATTTTATTCACAACATGTGGTTAATTATTTTTTATTTATCATATCATGTCCAAATTGGTAACAGGTTAATAACATTGTTTTCACATTTAGAGTGCTTAATTTTCAACATGATTGTTTTTTTTTTCAAATCATATTCCTCAAAATGATTACAATTTAGGTTCTTCTATCAGCAGACGACCAGACAATTCTGTATTTACAAAACTATGGTATACTGTTCTACCGAAAGATGTGCAATAATGGTCATGATTAGAGACTTTATTTTTAATCAGACACCCACTGGCAATGCAATGTAATGTGAAACCTCATTGTAAATGAATATCCCTTCAGAAAAAAACATAGTTAGAGGACTCAAAAATTTCATTTCTGATTATAGCCAGATCTAGTTATAGCTGGTGTGAAGAACTAATGACCATACAATGAGGAAAATTTACACTTACAATTGTCTGACAAAATGGTTATGGATTGGAAAAATTATCTATGAGAGGAGTTTTACCTACAGCATTTTAACTAGACTATCATGCAAACTTTGAAATCCTAACAAAATAGTAGAAATTAATGAAAGACTTCTAAGCAAGTAGAATAATCAACAGGGGAAAATGCTTCTACAGCAGTGATTATAGGTGGCTTGTGCAGACACACCTACAAGTGCTTTATAATAACTGTCCCAGGGAGAATAGCTACTATTCTTATAGATGCTATTAGAAAATGTGGCCAATGGATCTACAATTTATTCAGATTAATGGAAGATATATAAAACAATGATTTATACCATTCTGGTTTCAAAACTTTTAAGGTTAATTACTGGTATAACTTTGTGGATCCACACACAGGTATGCATATGCAAAATATTGAAAGTACTATGGGGTCTATTCAAATGGTAGAACAAGAAGCATCATGAAACTGTGTGACAACACATCTAATCCTATTTATCAGAATTCATGTGGTAATAAATGTACAAAGAAGAAGATAAAATTATGGTGATTTTACAGGCCTTTAGAGATTTCAGGCCACTGACATGAGTAGCTCACATTAGTCACTTTTTGTTTCTTTTAAAAAAAATCCCTGTTACTTAAATTTAATATTTATTTAAAATTTATTGTTGTGTTATTTCTGTGAATGGAATTTATAATACATTTATTTCTATTTTTTAAAGTTACTAGAAATTTATAATAAGTTTATTGATATTTTTTAATATTAACAAGTAAAACATTTTTATTAAGATTTGCAGGGTAACTATACCCCTGAAAATGCATAATAAAAACATGACTGCCAACTTTAGTGTCCAGAACTATCCATAATCAATTTTGGTCTCCAAAGTAATTCTTAATTACCAAAAAACTATATTAATCTTTAACTAAACTTTAAATATTATACCTGGTTAGAGATAATCTCTAATTTAATAAATGTTTAAATGAATGATTTAATATATTCACACTCTCATTTCAAGGCACTTGCAATTGGCCTTTATAATTTGAAAATAAGATAGCCATTCTTATTTTTTCAATTACTTTAGCTTGTGTGGAGAAAGAATATCATCACATTTAACATTGCTTATTTAATATTGTGTATGGTGCGAGTGAAGAGGGCTTATTACTTTCTAAATAGAAAAACATTTATGTATTTATCTAACATTGTTGATGTTAAAGTTGTGAGAGCAAAATATTTGATATTTGTAAAACAAAGTAATATTTATATATATATATAATGATATTTGTAAAACAAAGTAATATTTATATATATATATAATAAAATATATTCTACAAGAATGAAGAAATAAGTATCAACTATTGTGGTAATACATTTTTGGTATAAAAAATATTTTTATTTTGCTGATCGGAACTTTGTTAATATTCACTATCATTGTAGTTTGACAAAGATATGCTATATCAAAACCCTTGCTCAGCAAAGTAATAAATATTGTTTTATACCAAAAATTTATTACTATAATTGTTGATAATAATCTACATACTCTTGTAAAATATATTTTATTGCATATTATTTTGGTATTTACACATATTATAATTTATTCTTATATATATATATATATATAATTTCAGATTATATATATATATATATATAACTAGTCAGAATTTAGATAATCCCAATATCAATAACAATCAACTATCCCAAACTGTTGTCAAGGCAACCTTCTTTAACAAGAGAGGTGAAACCTCACCTTTAAGGTCCACTATATTTATATAGACATTAAAGATTACAATTTGACAATAGAGATTAAAATTACTGATACAAAGAAGTTTAAATAAACCTTTTTAAACAGGTAAATATAACATATTTTAAATGTAAACTAATAAATAGTCAATTATAGCATTACAAACTGCAATTATAATTTTCATATTGCACCTAAAGTATTACTTAAATAATAAGTGCAATAACACTTAAGGGATTATTACACTTGTATATATAATAAAATAAATTCTACAAGAGTATGTAGGTAATAAAAAATATTATGGTAATAAATTTAAAACAATATTTATTAGCTTGCTAAGTCAGGCATTCAATAGCAGTTCAATAGCATGACTAAAGTGGATATTACCAAATATATTAGCATATCCTCATGCATATAAACATACATTAAACTAGTCACTAATTTGCATAATGTATGTGTAAATTTATTATCATAATATTTGATATTTATCTACATACTGTTACATATTTGTTTATGGTATATACATATATTATAATTTATTCTTATAAATATATTTCAATATCTGTAGAGGGCATTCCACTATTATTGTTAAAAAAAGGTTGCCTTGACAATGGTGTTGTCTAAGTGTTTGCTGGTTTTTAATGATATATATATATATATATATATGGATAAATAAAACCAAATAAATGTGTAAATAGATAAATTTATAAGATTCCTGCAAATTAATGCAAAGAAATATTGCTAATCACTAATGAAATACTGTGCAATCTTCATTCATGTTATTCAGAGTTTATGGAGTTAATCATCAGACTTCAATCAATACATAAATATAGTGACCTTTTGATATTTAAATTATGAAATGTTAATTTATTCAATAGTTGAACATAGATCAATCACTCTTTGAAATGTATTGCACACATATTGCATCTATAATAAACTAGAGAATTAAATCCCATAATGCAAATTATTATATTACTGATTATTATATACAATGTTAAAAAAATACATATTTGAATAAATGTAATATTAAAATACACATTTTAATATATTTTATATAAAATAGATAATGAAATAAGTGTGTAAAAAAATACATTTGTAATAGCTACACACACTAATATATGTAATTTGTTGTACAATAGTAGTAATTCGTCTTATGCACATCTGATCCCATGCAATTCACAAAGAAGATGATGTAGTTATATTATCATACTAACATATATTAAACTTTGATCCTGTTTTAGCTTAAATCATTGACTAGATATGTTTTCTATGAGTTATATAATAAAAAAGTATAGAAATGAACTTTAAAGGGCATTGCTGAAACATTATATTCTGCAGTAATTTTATTATTAATTAAAAATAAAGATTTCACGATCTATAAATTTGACAATTTCTTTTTTAATACCCTTAAATGAAATAATTATTAATGCTAAAAATGTCATATGCTTATTTTCATGCTTCTGTACAAGTGTAACTGAGATATCTAAAATATGTAGAATCTGACCTGGTTTCATTGCTTCATAGCTGTGCAAAAAAGTTCTTAGATTTTTTTTCTGTCAGATAATTATCAAAAATAATTTAAAGGAGTAAAAGATGGATAATATATGCATAAGAGTATTTGTTTCAGCTTTAAATCCTAGGTCTAATTAATGAAGATAAAGCACAAAAACTGACTTGAAGATGTGTATATTATAGCAACATGCCATGCAGTGTCTACTGATTATTCAGACTTATTTTAGATGGCTCTGCAGTAGAGTAAAAAGAATGTTTCTTAAGATAATTGTTAATCAATTATTAGTGAGCTATTATAAACCAATTGCAGTTTCAGTAAATGAACTTCTTGATCTATAAAATTGTCAAAATACTAAATGAGGGTAATATTAAAAAACTAAACTCTTTATTTTTTATGATGGGATAATAAAGGATCTCATTTTAAGTACATCTATATGATAATGAATTCATATCAGATTAGTATTTCACTTATTTATAATGATCATTATGACATCAGTTAAGAGAATGTAATGATATACTGATAAATTGACAGATGTAAAAATGATTAAAGTTTGCTTGACATTAACTTGATATATTGTTATAATTCACAATAACAAAATCAATAACAATTGAATAATTAATTCTTCAGTGTTCATAAAAAGTTGATTGTTGAAAATGACAGAACTGTGACCTATCACCCTCAAGCTCTAGGGTTCACCAACTTACCACTGCATTAAAGCATGCAGGAAATTATAGTCACTTGCATAGGCAATTGAAAACACAGGACATTTTTGATATAAAAGATATTTGCACAATACTATTTGATTGACATTTTTTAATAATCAATGATTATCATTACAAATGGACACTCTTGTGAAAATTTTTTTGGTTGAACCAAAATTTTATAAAATTCTTATCAAAGTTTATTCTTTGCATAGAGATTTTTATAATATTAAATTTATTTGTACCACATAAAGAAATCATTTATAAATAGAGCAGAAAAAAATTCTGGGAAGACTGTTTCCACTGTCAAGTGGATTGGAGAATTTAATAAAGATATTACATTGCATTGAGTATGCATTAAGTATTATTACTATTTATAAAGAAAACTGTATATAATGAGAAGCAATATGTGTTAAACTTATTAGTCACATTTAAATCTTCAAAATGATATTAGAGCAGCAGTTTAGAAGATAACACTATAAAATTCTTGAACACATCCTTAAAAATATAGGTGATTGATTCAAATTTGTTGAGATCCTTTTATTATATATGAATAATTAAAGTTTTAAGATATTTTATGTTAGATATTTTTTAATTATTTTTATTTTCTTTGAATAAATGCATATAATTCTGTTATTAAAACTTTTTTTTATTTCACCATAGTTTGCAAAATAAATAATGCTTCTTGAGAGATCTTGCCATATATATAATTATATACTCATAATCAAATAAAAATAATGATAAATTGAAATTATGAGCTTCAAAAATTATAGTAATTAGCAAGCTTTCAACAGATTCAGTAATTCAGCTCGTTAAATTTTTTACATTAAAAGCATCTAAAACAGAAGGAAAACTAATCTACATAATGTTTAACCATAGCAATTTGAAACTGGCAGAATTATTAGTTACTTTATTGCTGTAATTTTCAGATTTATAATTACACTATGTAATCTTCTACATTATATATGTATAATAAAATTAATTTGTCTACAAACTAGAATAAACATATTCCTCTAACAGAATTTGAACAAGTGTGTTCTTTTTCCAATATATAATATTAATGAAAATATATCCTTTCATGCAATAAAATATTATATTAAATAAAGACATTATTCTGTATAGCCTAATTCAATAGTATAATGTTAGACTTGAGAGTTAAACATTATTGAATTGAAGCTCAATAAGTTACTTATGATGTTCAAACATCACATGACCTACCAAGCATTTTAATATATTTACTTGTAATAAATAATTTATTGATAATTAAAATACATATATTATAATTACAATACACATAGTTACGTAGATAAATTAATGTAGACAGAATTTACATTAAATATATCACTGTTAATTATTTATAAATAAATAGTGTATAATTAATTACATTTATATACTAAATTAGATATTGTGAAGTCATAGCGATTAAATTATTTATTCTCTTATCTATTACAATTTTTATTATATAAAAAAATTCAGTATTAGAACAAATTTATTTTATTCACATAAATATATTATTTATTTTAGTATTAAAATCGTAAATGTATTTATTTCATTCACATTAAATCTTCAGATTTTGGAAGTAGTTGGTTATGCATTAGTATGTATATACGCGTGTGGGAGAGAAATAAATTTGGGCGAGAATTAACTTAATTGATAAATAATTCAGTAAAATATTACGTTTAGAAAATTAAGTATTTATAACTAAAATTTACTCTTTTTCTCCCATATGTCATAGCATCTGCGGGAGGCGAACCCACAACAACTGTCTGCAACCAACGATTGCGCTGACTTCTCGGCTAACAACACTTCACTGAAATTTCCTCTTTGGACAGTGAAGTTTTAAATTTTGCAAAAGATATTTCATCATCATTAGCAGCCATGTAAAATGTAAGACGATCATCCTATATCAGGAAAAAAATGAAATAGAAATAGAAAATAACGCAAGATTATAGACGTATTTGCGATAATTATATATAAACCATTACCTAAATCACAGATCAGCATCATTTTCAATCATCAACAATCCACGTCAAGATGAAAATCTATGCAAATTTAATCTAGTTTCTGTGATCTTTAGCTTTTTTTCTCTACAATATTCCAGCAAACTTTCTTATCTCATTAATGTATTTTATACATGTTTCTTTCTAGATCTTTTAAAATATTTTGTAATTCTATTATGGCTTTAAATATCTATCTATTAACAACTCTTTTAGCAATAGTGTCCAATTCATCCCTATTTTATTCTTTTAATTAATTTCCATTATATCAATAATACCTGTTTGTTTTTCACCTATACATTTTGGTTTTTGATCATTTTTTTATAAATCTCAATATATATATATATATAGCCCTTGTGCATGTTTATGTCTTATTAAGTGGATTTTTTCCTTTCCTTCCTTTTTCTATTTACATATGGCATTTTTGGTGATGAACACCATAATCATAGTTCTCTAATTTCATAATTTTGCTGTTTTATTTATAATCTATTTTGATTATTTATATTATGCAAATAAATTCATTTAAATATCTTTTCTGTATGGTAATTGAATGTTTTTTTCTCTTTTATTTATTATTTTGCTATGAACTATGCTTCTTTTACTTTTATTTATCAGTTGTCACATTCTATGCATATTAAATTGACATATTGTGGATTGAAGTTATGGCCATGTTTTCTTTCATGGTCCCAGACACACAGATTTATATTCTGGATTATGTTTGGTCACTTATATAAATATATTTATGCTGCATTATTTTGGTTGCAATGTAGGTTATTGATTTTTCATACTATACAGGTGTGCAACCTGGGCCATTACATTGAAAGTATATTATCTATGGTGTCACTTCCCTAGGTAATCTGTTTTGGGGGTTGTTTATCAGTCTGTTTAGGTTTTCTGTAGTTTAAAAGATCACATTGTATTTTGACACAGATTTTTTTTTTGTTTTATTCACTAGTTTCAGAATATAAGGCATGCTGATCCGTAGCTTTGTGTGATCATGTGTTTTTATATTTTACTTTATTTTTATTGACTTTTTTAATTTTTTCATTAGTTTTCTGTGTTGTACTCCAAGTTATTTAGATTTCTCACATATTCATCTATATTACTTTTCTTATTTGCTTTGTATTTCCAAAGCAGTTGATTTCTATTAAAAAATAACTTGAAACCGAGTTTGTGTAACATTGGAGTTTTTGATTGTGGTGGTGAGGGGGGATAGCATATTTTAATTCAAGTGGATTTATCACCATTTTATAATTGAAGTGGTGTTTGTTTGTTTTTTTAATTATTACATTTAGACATTTTATGGTGGATGTATCATTTTCTTTTTTAATTCCATATCAGTGATGTATTGTTGGACAGTAAGTTATGCATTTCTATAATTGTTTGTTCAGGAGCACAGATAACTGTTTTGTTTTGTATTTGCTCATGTTTTGCCATAAATAATTCTACTGTTAGGCAGTCTATGTGTTTACAATCATGTAGTATTCATTATCAAATTTTGCTGTTATGTTATTTTCATATCAGTTAAGTATTTCTATAATAAAATGAATTTACATTTTTGTCGATTACATCTACTTTTTTTCTAGTGAATTTTTAATAATATTTATAGTTGCTTTTCATAGTACTGATTCATATAAATTGGTTATGTCTAATGAGGCTCATTTGTATGCGTTCTTTATCTGTGCATTTTTTATTGATTGAATTGATTCAAAAATGGCTTGGTTGTAAGTCTCTCAAGTTCTTAATGACTCTTTAGCCACTCTTCTATACAATATATGGCTTATGAATAATATGCATGTCTGAAATCTATCATAATCACAGGGAGTAGTTCTCTATGCAGTTTTATATTTCCAATAAACATAGAGATATTGCTGCTAAAGGATATATTTTCAGATATTCTGTTCTGTTGCATGATTTAATACAGTCCTTCCTTAGTATAGCAAGTACAAACTTATCATTTGTGGTTTTTACATTACATAGAAATTTTGTTAAATTTTGACCTCGTCGATTTGTTGTGTATATTTGGTCTTATCTATTAACATCTTTTATGTGGATAATTTTATTCTCATTTACAAACTTGTCAAATATTTATAATTTTATTTCAACTGCTATTTGTGGACCTGTTGGGAATTCATCTCAGTGTCTGTTTTATTTTCTTGAATATTGTATCTCTGAGTTTAAATTTTGCCTCAAAGTCTGCTACCATTTCCAGGTGTGAGTTTTCCCATGATCCTCCTACTTATTTCAGCCATATTTTAATAATGTTCTTATATTTTTAAAATGTTGGTTTAGTCAGATCCGTGTACTTGAAACTTTTGTTTTTAGGTGTATAACTACTGCATTTTATTATCTGCTGTGATACTTTGTAGTGGTGTATAATTTTTTTTTCTTGCACATGTTGTTTAACAAGCATTTATGAACCCTTGTATTATATATTTTAATAGTTGATGGAGACATATAATCATATCATCCTTTGAGCTAGTTCAATCAATAAAAAATGCAGACATAAAGAAAGAATATAAACAGGCTTTATTAGATATAGTCCAATTACTTGAATCAGTACCATGAAAAACATTTATGAATAATACTAAAAACCTACATGAAAAAAATAAATATAATCAACAAAAATGCATGTTCATTGTAAAAGTACTTAACTCAATTGATAAGGACATAACAACAAAATTTAATAATGAATATTGCAGAATGGAAAATGCAAGGCAATGAGGTTACTTACTAGTGGAATTATATGCAACCTAACAACAAAGTTAGAAGAAAGAATAATATTTGATTTAATAGAGAAAGACCCAAATATAATGTATAAAGATTCATCAATAAAATATTCATATGCACCTCTGAACAAACAATTATAGAAATGTGTAACTTACTGGCTAATGATTGCTGATGTGGACAATAAAAAATAAAACAATACATACAGCATAAAATATCTAGATATGATCATCTAAAAAAACAAAAACATCTTGGATTATAAAATAGTGATAAAATCAGTCAAAATAAGAGGTTCTATCTAATCACTAATGTCATACAAATTGGTAGGTTTCAAGGAATTTCTTAATAGAAATCAGCTGCTTTACAAATGCAAACATATAGGAAAAATAATGTAGAGGAATATGTAAAAAATCTACGTAGCCTGGGGTACAACAAAGAAATACTGGTGAAAGAAATTTTAATATATATATATGCTTTGAATTGTATTTATATATATATATATATATATATATATATATATAAAATCACAAAACAATTCAAAGCATAGATGACTTTATATTCTGAAACTAGTCAATAAAATATAAAAAGTTTGTAAGACAAAGTATAATGTGAGCGTACAAACTCCAGCAAACTTTAACAGGCTGACAAATAACATGCAAACAGTTTACCAAAAGAAGAAACATCACAAATAGTATATGAGGTGCAGTACAAAAGCCAAAGTTGCACATCTGTATATTACAGCAAATCAAGGATGAATAGCACAACACAAATACTAACACATAAATATTTTCACAAGTGTTAAAGTACATGTTTTGGGATTCTAAAAGATAACATGGTCACATCTTCAATTCACAATCTGTCAAATTGGTATGCATAGAATGCAAGACTAAAATAGGAAAGTAAAAGTAAAAGAAACCTGTTTCATAGCCATCCACAAAAATGTAATGAATGAAAGAGAAAACAGCATTTAATTGTAACATAGATGGAATATTTAAATAGTCTTTACATAAAATAAATAATCACTATGAATTATAAATCAATTAGTAACACTATGAAACTAGAGAACTATTATTATGGTTCTCATCACTGAAAATTTACTAAATAAAATAAAAGAAGAAAAAGAACCCACTTTGTAAAAAATACATAAAAAATATATGCCAAAGAATTACATATATAGCAAATGGAAAATTAATAAAACATATACCCACATGTATATATATATATATATATATATATATATATATATATATATATATATATATACTACATTGTTTGGTTTGAAGTCTCTATATTGCTTTTCTGTTAAGCACCCAAATCTCAGATTCATATATAAAAATGTATATACAACTATATATCTTTAAAAGCCAATCAACACTTAGATAATCCCAATACTACTGACAATCAACAATTTCAAACTGTTGTCAAGGCAATCTTCTTTTGCCTTGACAACAGTTTGAAATTGTTGATTGTTAGTGATATTGGGATTGTCTAAGTGTTGACTAGTTTTTAATGATTATTTGCAAACCCATTTAGCCTTGCGCATTATTACACTTATTATTTAACCATGTATCAATACATCAATACATAATACTAGCAATGCTATGTTTTAATCTTTTTAGCAGCAAACTTTTTTTCTGAAATTACTCAAAATTAAGTCTAATTGTTACTATCCATAATGATCTATTCTCAATCATTTCTATTCAATAAAAATAGTTGATAATGCATCTCTTTAAATTATCTTTGAGATGGTTTATGCAATGTAAATGAGATCTACTTTTTCCATGTAAATTCTGTTCAAATTTTCTATAAACAAATTTAAAAAAACCCATCACAGTTGATTGAAACTGACAATTGGTAAAAGTTGTGTATGCAATATAATTAAACAATAGGAAATTATATTCTAACTATAGCTATATTAACTTGTAGTTGGTGCTTCCTTTTAACATGATTTATTATGGTTTTTCAATATTTATCTTTTAAAAATATTTATAACATTATAATGCACCCAGAAATAATTAGACATTTTAATAATGACTTAGAAATTATTTTATTATTAAAAGAAATCAAATGTTTAATTGCTTGATATATTATAAAATGCTTTGCACCGGAAATGGCAGATTGAGCATGCTACGAAGCCTTTAGTTTTTAAACCTATTATAAGACAACTGCTGCACAGGGCAGTTTAGGCTAACGATTTAGTACAGACACAGAAACGTTCTTAAATTGAAGCCAAATCTATCATTTCAGTGGCTCAAATATACATCACATGCTGTCTTATGTAGTTAATGTTCAATCTCTTACTTCTGGTTGTTCAAATATTACATGACATTCCAAGCAATTAACAATTATCAATTTTAGAAATATAAATATAATATTTGTTGGAGAATGAGAATTAGTGAATAAACAAATTATAGTGTTTTTAAATTTATTTATAAATTAAAAATTAAATAAAATGTATATTTAAGCATTTATAGCTAATATGTTTAACAATTTAAAAAAATAATGTTGTGATTATAGTTGTGTAGATTATAATATGAAAATTATATTTTTTATGAATTTAAATCACTATCAAGTAGACAAGAATGACAAATTGCCACTAACGATGTTCAAGTAATGGGTCATGGACATGGTATCCCATTAGATACCTAACCTCAATTACGCTTTAGACAGAAAACTTAGCACGTTAGACTTCAAGGAAGTCCCATTAATGATATATTCATTATTACAGATCTGAAAAATCATTCTCAAATAATTGAATAATTCTGCAAAACAATTTTTTTCAGATTCGAAAATAAGTAATTCAAAACAATATTTTCATAAAAATTCTCAAACAAAAATCGTATTGCCAATGACTGAAATGATTTGAATAATAGAAAGATTTAAAATTTTATTTTCTGTCTGCATGAAATTGAAAATAGCAGGAAATAAATGTTTTAAACTTTTAATTTTGTGTATTTTCTGATGAGAGAATAAATGATATTTGTTCAACTTATGAGAAAGAGGTCGTTAACCGATTTTGAAATGAATAATTTATACAAGTACAAAACAATATCGGTATAAATTTTTTAAAGATCATGCAAGTGTTAAAGTAAAAGCATTATAGAATAGCATTAATAAATTTAAAAAATGAAAGTGATGAAATATGAAGTAAAATGTCTTTTGTTTACATGACATCTAAAGTTTCCACGAATTGGTTACAGATCCAAAAAAATAATTAATATGGGGCATCTCATCGGTGTATGTAGTAATATCCATTCTCCAATTGTGACACCTAGTTAGAATATCGGTTAAACAAATTTTAAAAAGAAATTTTCATCGTTCAGTTAAACTTAGAAACATTTTAAAGTAGCTCATCTATAATCAATCTCATTAACCATTCAACATCAATAAGCAAATAGGTATCTAGTTATTATTAAACAGAGGGTAAAAACGCATTCAAACTCTCACCATCCAACAATTGGCAATTCTGGTGGACAAAGCTTTCTCCATCATTATTTCGGACTGAAATGTTATTGAAAAAGCCTTTTTCTTGCAATAGGAAAAAGAGTATAATTTTTATCTTGCACATTTGACAAAAGGGGGGGGGGGGCTAAAGATATTTAAATACAAACCAACAATTTGTGACTTAAACGTTTACTAACAGAGTGGGAAAAATCTAGCTTAACAAATATATAAACCTAATGTTTTCATTAATTCTATATAATTTATTAACTTTTTGAAAATGTCAGAAACGTTTGATTCATGATAGATAGATAGATAGATAGATAGATAGATAGATAGATAGATAGATAGATAGATAGATAGATAGATAGATAGATAGATAGATAGATAGATAGATAGATAGATAGATAGATAGATAGATAGATAGATAGATAGATAGATAGATAGATAGATAGATAGATAGATAGATAGATAGATAGATAGATAGATAGATAGATAGATAGATAGATAGATAGATAGATAGATAGATAGATAGATAGATAGATAGATAGATAGATAGATAGATAGATAGATAGATAGATAGATAGATAGATAGATAGATAGATAGATAGATAGATAGATAGATAGATAGATAGATAGATAGATAGATAGATAGATAGATAGATAGATAGATAGATAGATAGATAGATAGATAGATAGATAGATAGATAGATAGATAGATAGATAGATAGATAGATAGATAGATAGATAGATAGATAGATAGATAGATAGATAGATAGATAGATAGATAGATAGATAGATAGATAGATAGATAGATAGATAGATAGATAGATAGATAGATAGATAGATAGATAGATAGATAGATAGATAGATAGATAGATAGATAGATAGATAGATAGATAGATAGATAGAACGAACCATTTCAGATTTGATTTAAAGTAGTCTCTAAAAAGTAAATTAAAGTAACTTAAATCTATTTTTATTCATAACATGAGATATATTTTATTGGTCAATATAAGTTTTCATAAGTCTAATTTTAGATGATCATAATACTACTGCATATAAAAAAAAATAGTAATGTGATTTTAAAATATTTTTATTTAAGGCCAATAGCAATAATATTTTTAAAAAATGCAAACATAAAATGTCCTGAATAGTTAGTTCATTAATAAGATAGGTTAGTCTAATAATTAAAGGTTTTTCTATTTATTCCAACTGAAAAAAAGAGAGAATTACAATCTAACTAATTAAACAGAGTTGTTGTGCAATTCCTTTTACTTTTGTTCAGATATCACTTGATATCTATAACAACTGATTGTATAGTAATGAAAATCAATAAAATTTCCATTTGTTTACATCTGATGTGATAACATTACGGTTTGGAAATTGTAAAAAATAATATCTACTTTTAGTTAATAAATAAAGAAATATCTATCATAAATTTTTTAAAAAGTTTATATATATATCTACTGAAGTATTGCTTTACAATGATACTTGTGCATGTATCAGAAGCAAAATTTAGACAATAAATTTAATCGTATGCATAAGTTGTTTTTTTTAAAAAGTCTAACATTATTAATAATTTTATTAGTTAATCATTAGATTAGAGATTATCCAATAATGAATAATATTTCTGTAGTGTAATTTTCACTACACCACTCTTATGCAAGGTAGGAACTTGTCTATATCCACTTTTAATATCTTGTAGAGGGGTGTAATTATAAACATATAACCAAATAGATTGGAAAAAGATCGATGTCTCCAAAATGTATATTTCATGCTGAGCCAGTGTTCATCTGTTGGTCCAGACACAATTCTTATATCTTTATCATTTTTCACAGAAATATTATTCATCATTGAATAATCTCTAGTCTAATGTGACTAATAAAAAATATTAATATACTTTCATTAAGTGATTTATGTCAAAGTTGTGAGGGTAGAACATTTGATACTTATCAATTAAACTGTAGTAATTTTCTATCTATATATGGACCAACTGATGAATAAATTGTGCATAAATTGTGTATCTTAAATCATAAATCTTTTTCACATGTCTTTGATCATATTTTTATGATTGCACCCATCCACAAGATGTTAAAAGTGGGTAGAAAGCACTCCCTTCTTGCATAAGAATGGTCAAGTAAAAATTACACTACAGAAATATTAAGACTAACATTAGTTTTTAAAAACATTAGTCTGTCATTCTTTTTTAATTTATAATTTGTTATTTGGATATTACATTTTACTAATTATTTTGTATTTTTATTTTCAAAATTTATTTTTAGCACTTTCCAATAAAACACACACAATGGTTTTAATTCTGATTTTTTTTCTGTATAGTAATTTTAATTATAAAAACAAAGAACTATGTCAAGCATTGTTAGCTGTGAGGTCATCGTGGCCGCCTTGCAAGCAAGTAGTTGGTTGCAGACGGTTGTGGGTTCGCGTCCCGGCCGGTGCTATGACATATGAAAAAAAAAAAAAAACAAAGAACTATATCCCTTTTTTTTTAAATGGAAGAACTTTATATAAATTGCACTGTTTGAAACTGATATATTTTTTAATACAGTTTAGTCTACAAGTATCAATTTTCTGCAGAAACACATTTCATACCATCCATTTTCAATCATATAGAGACATATTGAATCAAGTTTAAAGTTTATATCTAGGCTAAAAATTATATGGTAATATATAGCCTAAAAAATAGTTATAATCATTAATTTTTTTTATCTAAACTGGATGGTGTCAAATGTATGAATCCTAAAAATTTGGTATTTATAGATTAAATTATAGTTACTTGATATTAAACAAAAATTAAGCAATTATGAAGATGTGTAAAAAGTTGTTCTGTGAACCAATTGCTGGAAATGCAACTTGGGATCATTTGCTTTTTCTAAGTGTTTTTATTTGCATATTTAAAAAAGTGCGGTGAAATAGAAATTTTAAAGTATATACATTGTGGTAATTAATTTAATATGACAGTTTGTTTTGTTAAAGGGCATAATATTAGTACAATTAAAAAACAAGTGTTTTACTATTTGATTAATTTTGTTTTAAATTTTTTTTTCTCATGTGTCATAGCATCCTCCGGGAGGTGCACCCACAACCGTCTGCAACCAACTACTTGCTTGCAAGGCAGTTGCGATGACCTCTCGGCTAACAACGCTTGACTTGTTTTAAATATTTACTTCTCTTTTCATCCAATAATGTAATTCTTATAAACTTGTTATAATTGAGTTTTTATGAAAAGGTTAGAATAATTAATGTTCAAGAATTTTAAATACATTGAGCAAGCTTTTGGCAGATTACTACTAGAATCATAATGCGGTTTAATGTTTAGCAGTTAGAAGTATACCTATATATATGGATATTATGTAAATATCACATTTACATATTAAGCCTCATTTACATATCAACCATATGTATAGGTATACTTCTAATTGCAAAACTTTAAACCGCACTACGATTCTGGCATTAATCTGCCAAAAGTTTGCTCAGTGCATTTAAAACTTTTGAGTCTTGCATTGGTGGTCGAGAGGTCAGCGCGACTGCCTTGCACTTGGAGGCAGTTGCCCGGGTTGCGGGTTCGCATCCCGGCCGATGCTATGACACTTAAAAAAAAATAAAAATAAAAAAAACTTTTGAACGTTAATTATTTTAACCTTTTCATAATAACTCGATTATAACAAGTTTAGAAGAATAAATTTTGTTTTAAAAATAATAGTCATTAAAATAGCAAAACATAAAGTATAATTTTCATCTTACGATGTGTGAGAATTTATGTATGCATGTGGAATAAGTGGAAATAAACACACACTCACAAACTGATATATTTATTTGTTTCATCGTACAAAAAATATATATTAAACATTATTGATAATTAATCTAAATAATGAATATTAAAATAAAGGAAATAAACCATTTTATTAATTATTATTATTTTTACAAAATATGTATTAATGTGTAAAATTGTATTATTTTTTATTTATTTATTATAATTAATTTTATTATATGGGAGTATAAAAAGATTTTATTGAATTGAATAGATGAAAAGGCTCGAATGAGAAAAGAAATAACCTGAGCTCTTGATATGAATGTCAGCAGAAAAGTTTGTCTCCAGAATTTTAATAAAACAAGGATCTATTTATTTATTTTGGAACTTATAAACCAAAATTGAAAATGGAGTTCTAAAAAAAAAGTGTTTTATTTTTCTCAGCGGCCAGATTTCCAAGGAGCTGGATTAATGTGGTAATGGCTTATCTTAAGTTTATGCCTCTTTCTCATCTTATAGTTCATTTAATGATGAATCTACTAAAAAAATAAATCATAAAATGTTCTGAGGCATTAATACTAGTAATTAAATACTTTATCATCAAAACGCTATTAGCAGCTACACTATTGAATCAGATCGTAAATTGGACACGAAGGGGGAAAAAACATCTTTCTTGATAAAAAAGACTAAATTATTTTTTGAAAGTGCACTTTACAACAAATGAAAAAGACAAACGATAATATTGTTTTATCATTAATTTCTTTGTTTTATTTTAAAGTATTATGATAGAAAAGTTAAAACATTCTACAAATAACAATTCCTATATTTTGTTTAACACTTATTAACCTTTAAAAAATATATTCACTTTAAAGAATTTTTGTAAAAAAAATTATTGATAAAAAATACTTTTTATTTTTCTATACATATACATTTGAATATCTATAAGTTTTGAAATGAAAAGTTAAAACAAAAAATAAGTATACAAATTCTTAATTTTATAACTGATATTGTTTATGTTTTTTTTAAAAATAAGTATAGATTTATAACTGATATTGTTTATGTTTTTTTTAAAAATAAGTATAGATAATTGGAAGATAAAATATACACTTATAAATATCAATTTTTGAGCTACATAAAGTACGTTTTATTTTGTGAAATGGAATAGATATTTTAACTTTATTTCAGATAATCTGGTAAAGAGATTTTTCTTGTTATGGCTTTACAATTTATATATAAGTATAGATTAGAGAGACAAGATGTCAGTTTTTGTGGATGTTAAGAAAATGTATTATTGTGTATAGGATGTAAGCTTAAAGAAATAGGTATTTTATTTATGATAATGATGAACTAAGCACAATAATATTGCTAATGCATATAGCAATATTTAATAT
This sequence comes from Epiperipatus broadwayi, assembly GCA_028023455.1. Lineage (NCBI taxonomy): Eukaryota > Metazoa > Onychophora > Udeonychophora > Euonychophora > Peripatidae > Epiperipatus > Epiperipatus broadwayi. The sequence goes on along the minus strand of JAQFVV010006369.1, from coordinate 1,472,193 downwards.
ATTAAACAGAAAATACATATATATGAAATGTTTTATATAAAAGCTAGATGATCACTATAAAGATGCTTTCGATGTTAAAGAGCAAATATTTATAGAATATTTAAAAATAAATCCTAGATATAATAAAACATCTTGTGCAATTTATAAGAGATTTTAGTTTGATATAAATATATAAAATTATTTGTTCAGCATGATAATTGAACCATTTAACAATCAATATGAATTATATTTGTTAAGAAAACACACAGAATGGCAGTAAATCCTATGTGTCATCAAAATAATGTACATTATTGTTTTGCAAATATTTAAAGTTTATTTTACATGCGCATTTGAATTCTAATGTTGGGACTATAGATTTATTTCTAATTTCTATAAATAATTTTCAATTTATTTATTTATCTGTTTATTGTTACAAAACAATATAGAAGTACAATTCTAAAAAAACAAACTTTGAATAGTCAATTTTAGGATAAGTACAAATCAGAGTGTAGAATATTCCATATATCAGGTATTATTTATTTGTTTATTATTTCATTGTTAATTTAATTTGTATCATGTTTTTCTCATGTATGCAATGCATTAAAATTTGATATTGCTATCAATTTCTAGGGTGGTACTAATTCTCAACTTTATTTATGCAGGTGTTTTATTTTGAGTTTAATACATATCTGTAAATAACAGATATTACAATGGAATTATAACCTTAATTTCTCATGGACTCTGTATTATCATCAACATAACATTCAATATTTGTCTGATGATTTGTAGTTATAGTGTGGAGGGCATACACCAACCATTATAATTTAACTTCCCATTCCCAGGGCATTTCTATGTGCTCCTTCCAACTGTTTATATATATATTGTGACGACCACGTAAAGTCATTGATACACATATATATTTATTAATAACATTAGATAAATTCGCTAACAAGAAGTGATAAAGGTGAAATAAATTAGCTATTAAATTTTTAAAAAAAGGAAGGAAAAGAAAAAATTGAAATTCTAATGTCAAAATTTACTGTGGATTTGTAATAGTAAGAGAAGGGGAGGGGGTGCATAAAGAAATGTGTCTCTTTCTCTCTTGTAAGTCAAATGCTAGAAAGTTATTTTTGTTTATTGTGGGAGAGGGGAAGGGGATGCATAAAAAAATGTGTTTCTTCTCTCTCATTAAAAACTATATAATAACAAATTAAAATAAAATGTAAAACACAAATGTGAAAAAAAAATGAATTGTAAACTTTAAATAAAATGTAATATGTGATATATAAAAAGAAAAACAATATGGCCATAGGTGTAAAAGTCTGTTGGACAAATTAAATTCCACGGACAAAGAAAATGTTAACAACGGAAGATCTTTGCCTGATCTGTTAAATTAATTGGGACTTACATTCCAGCCACTAATAAAATAAAGAAACAATGATAAGAATTGGTTGGAAATCTAAGTCTTAATTAAAAATTTTAAAAACAATGAGCAAAAGAAAGAGATTAAGAAAATTACAATTTTTATCTGGCATTGCTAGTAGAGACGTTGAAGAAGCAACAGCTCAAAGAAAATGAAAGAAGTGCATGGCTAGTGGCATTAAAGGGACGTGGGTTCGGATTCAAGCTGTCTCATCACTGACTCACAATGTAAGATCTTTGCCTGACCTGATAGAGGGACCGCCGCTTCTGTAGCTGTCAACTGAAACTCAACCTAAAGAATCAACAAGCACAACTGGAACGAGAAATAACACCATGAACTGAGGAAGTTAATCAAGAGCGCTCGGAAGAAATACCCATGGGACAATTACAACAAAGCCTAGGTAAAAGCATGCATGCATTTTAATCTGTTTACTACTCATAACTAAATACACAATTAATAATTTGATAAAGTAGAACTCTATCAACAGGACTTTAAGAACTTTAATATTTGATCTGTTTTCATATGTTTTATTATAGCCATGTATTTTATAAGTGTGTGTTTTTATTATTATTGTTATTATAATGTATTTTTTTTATATAAAGTGTGAGTATTATTATTAAACATATTTATCATTAAATTTTGTATCCTTGCTTTATTCTCCTATCACCAAGCTACGACAGGGGGGAAACTGTAATTAGTGATTAAAGGGGCATGCTGATTTGTTTAAGGTATTCATGTGCTGCTTGTTAGTGTGAATTCCCAATTCTAAAAAATAAATAGCAAGCGCTGGACATTCGTTAAATTTCTTTGAAATAGTTTGCTCTGTTCAGCAGCCGAGAGTTCTTGGTTGGGAAAAATAACGCCAAGATAATATGTACGTATTGCCTTGGGGTTCAGTCAAGGGTATAGATATGAAGTTAAATTTGTATCTGTATTAGCTCTCTGCTTGTATTGCAATGGCGGTGGTTAAATAAATAAACAATCCATTACAGTTGGAGGCTAAGCCGGGATATTTCGGTTAGCAAAACTGATAGTAAACAAATAAGAAATAAGAATAAGCAAATGCTGAAAAAATAAATGTATAATAAATAAATAAATGAAAGGAAGAATCAAAGTTGTAAAAAAATAAAGTATAATAAATAAGTCTAAAATATGATTGAAAGTATTAAAGATATAAATCAAACCATCCAAACAACCATTTCCGAAATAAATAAAATAAAGATAAAAATCAAATCAAGCAACCATACAAATAACCATTTCCGTTATAATTGGGGGCCAAGCCGGGATATTTCATTTAGCAAAACTGATAGTAAACAAATAAGAATAAGCAAATGCTGTAAAAATAAATGTATAATAAATAAATAAATGAAAGGAAGAATCAAAGTTGTGAAAAAATAAAGTATAATAAATAAGTCTAAAATATAATTGAAAGTATAAATAAATGAAATCAAGCAACCATCCAAATAACCGTTTCCATTATAATATATATATATGTGTGTGTGTGATTTTCTAATTATGGAGATATAACTGATATTTCCATATATTTAAATATTTCAACAATTACATTTATTAAAAATTATTAATTTATATATATAATAAATTAAGTTTGATGACTGTATTGTTTCCAAAATATATGTAATATTCAAATCAATATATATATATTAAAATACAGTAAAATTCACATAAATTATAGTTATTTTTATTTCTAGAAAGAACTATATGTGAATTTTACTGTATTTTAATATATCTATAATTGAATATTATATATATATATATATATATATATATTATACTGGTTTGAATCCCTCATGTTCCATCTCCATTGAAGAAAATGACGCATATATCTGTACATCATGAGCATGAAATGAAGGGTACATTTAAAATGAGAGATCGATAACAATCTTTGATAATACCCGGGGTTAAATACAATGAGTATTATGTTACTAATTATTAGGATAAAGAAATTTGATTTCAATTAAAAAGCAAAATCTTTCCCTGTTAAACCATTTATATTTCCACCCCAATATCTATTTGCCCGGTAGATGTTTTCCCTCGCTCTTCACATACCTTTAAAAGATTGTATTAATTTAACAATCCTTAGTGCCACCCCCAACACAATAAAAGAAAGCAAAAGTTAAATAATTTTCCCCTCCCTTTCTATTGAGAGAGTATGCAAAGAGGTTATCGTACATACGTTTAATTTGGATGAAGGAAAACTGGGTGAAAATATTCAAATGTAACTCCCCGATATAATATCCCGATGGCTAGCTCAATTCTAATTCTTTATCCCAGGTACTTTGAATAAGTATTGCTATAACTTTTTATAGCCGTGGTCAGCAAACATCACAAATAGGTGATTACATTTTATTATGATTAATCCTCTTTATTTTATAATAGATTATACAATAACAAATAAAGTATGATAATATAATTTATTTAAATAAAATTCCCCCTCCACCACATATATATTTTAAATATTAGAATATTGAATCTTTATGTTCAAGATCTACAGTTAGATTAAACAAAAAAAAATCCATTTTCTAATTTAAATCTAAGTTAATTTAATTGCTATGAATACAAATGGTTAAATATGGATGCCAATGTGTGAGTGGTCTATATTCCCTATCCTTGCACAAAACAACAAATGTTTCATTTTATAAATTCCCAAAATACTAAAATAGGTTATACACAGATCTAACCCCTTGAACTTTTCCCATTTGCACATATAAACTCTTAAAATTAGATATACCTTTACCTTTGAGTACATAAATAATAATAATTTATGTATATGTATATTTTTTATATAAAAAAACATTTTTAAAAAAATGTATAGGCCAGCTATATATATCACTCCATGTAAGATGACACCGCCATGATTGACATTAATTAAAAAGTAAAGGTGAAATGGGGTAAAAGAACAAGAAATAATAATAATCTTATATTTAATGGGTTTGTAATTTGATCTGTGTATAAGCCATATTATTTTATAATATTTCATATAATAACAAAAAAAAATTAATATATATTTATCATATGTTACTAACTATTACAATTATCTGGGTTATATACACTTTTAAAAAAAATACAAATAACTATATAAAAAAAAATTATAAACATTTTTTTTTTTACTTTACTCATTTTTATCTGCTTGCTCTCCAGGTTCAAACTTTTGGGCAGACCATCTCAACTTCAATCAGGGTATATTGAGTCTCTGTCACATCCATCTTGGCGACCATGTATCTGAACTGGTGGGTGTACTGCTACGGTTCTTCCTACTCCATGCTTTTGTAGGCTATCAGATGAAACTTGTTTGTCATTTTAAATTAGCCACTCCAAAATATTTCCTTTCTTCTTGATTTATTATTGCTGAATGGCGTATGCTTATATGAATTTCCACATCATATATGGGTATTGGCTGCTCCGGTTAATATTTGTGCGACCACCAGGAATAACCTTCTACAGAAGTTTATGTTTTGTTCAGAAAATTGTGTGAGTTAAGCTCCTTCTTGAATTAAAAAAAATATTCAGCAATCCCAAAAGCATATTTATCGGAAAGAATAAATATCTGATATAATCTCCCCATACCGTACAGGTAGGTTATGTAGCTCTGTCCATTCAATAATACTATTCTAAACCACATATAGCTTCATCTCACTTTCTCAGTTCAATATTAATCATTAATATTTTACACCACGCATGGATTTATGTGGCTTTCTCTGTCCAACACTAATCAAAAACTAAAAACTTTTTGTTCACCTCCCAGGTAGGTTATTGTATATCCCCATCTGCCCACAAGTTTTTAATTACTTACATCCCCCTTCGAGCTATTGCATCAGATAATCTTACTTTTTGTACATTCTTTATAAAAATCTTGTTTCAAAAATCTCTTTTTAGGAATTTCAAACTCCATATTGGAGTAATAGACCACCAACATTCTTTAGATAACAAATTTGAAAATAATTTACAAATTAATTAATTAAAAAAAACTACTTGATTACATACAAAAAAGTAAAAATAGACAAACAAAGATTAATCAAATCCACCTTTTAAATGGAAGATTCTTGTCAACAACACAAAGAATATTTTTGTATATTTTTTAAAAAAAGAAAAACATTTTAAAAATTATCAAAAAGAAAAAATATATACGGAAAACTTTATACATATATGTATTACATATACATTTACAAAAAAAAAGTGATACATTTATAGTGTGTTATTATACATATTAAAACATTTACAATAAATGACACATTTATTAGTGGGCTATTATTTCAAAATAAATAATATATGTGATATTTATATATGCAAGGAGATGGGAATCTAGTATAGACCAACTCTCATTGTTTATTTCTTTTTACTTTATTTAATTTATTCAATAAATTTAGCTGTGCCAAATTGTTGGCTATATCCATCTTGTGCATGGACGTTTTACAGTCTGGCACAATACATCCCTCCCTGATGAGACCATTAAAAGAGAATAATTGTTCTTTTTTTAATATCTTACTTAATTATTTTTATATCTTATTTAAATTATTCACATTTTAAATTAAACATTTATATATCATGAGTTTTAACATGAAAGTTATGCCAATTTTGAATTAATTGCTTTCTTCCCACAGAGTTTTAAAGACTGAGCATTATATGTGCCCTTAATCCCTTGTTCCGTTCTCACCCAGAAAGCATTATCCCTGCAGCAATCTACAATTTCGAAAGGGCCTTCATAGAGATTACAAAATTTTTTAAATTTGAACTTCCCTGGATCACTAACATGGGGCATCCTAACCATGACATTATCCCCTAATTGGAATCTATACTTAGGGGTTCCCTTCCATTTTTTACACCTAGTGCTCATTCATTGCATTTGGGCCTTAGCTTGTCTTTTATTGAGATCCCGGACAATGGCTCCCTCTTGGCTCCCTGGAAGATTAGTTTTAAACAGTTTTGGAAGGTGTTTTCCAAAGTGTAATTGCATGGGAGTAAACCCGGTGGATTCATTTAAAGACCAGTTAATATAATTTAGTGTCTGAAGTAATTGTCTAACCCACCCCCTATGTTTTGTTGGCAAATAGATATGGAAGAGTCTACCCAATTCCCACATGACTCATTCACAGGGGTTACTCTGGGGATTACAGATTGATGTTAACAGGTTCTTGATACCTTGTTTGGAGACCCATCGGTTCCATTTCTCAGACACAAAAGGGGTTCCATGATCTGAGAGTATTGCTTTTGGCTTCCCCACTTTTGGAAAATGTAAAGCATCTAATACCTTAGTAACTTCTCGAGTGGTGGTGTGTGACAAAGGGAAAGCGGTCACCCATTTCAAAAACAAATCATATGTAACAAGTAAGTATTTCTTTTTGTTGAACGATGGCAAGGGCCATAAAAATCTATAGCCATAATTTCATTTGGGTCATCAAGTATGATTGATTTCATTGGGCTGACATATGTTTGATTTTGTGCTTTCGTACGCTGACATACTTCACATTGATTTAGTACAGGATAATATCCTGGTGCATCCCTGGCCAGTAATACCAATGTCTTAAGCAATACTCGGTTTTTGATGTTCCATAATGGCCATACAACCGATGCATGTAACTGATGAGTGACCATTTCATTTTTGGGGGTATCAACACCTTCCATTCATCCTTGCCTTTTTGAGTTGATAATATAACACTTCTCCTTCAACTTTATATCTGTCCCTTATCTCTTTTGAAACAGTTCTTCCAGATTTCTCCTGGCATTCTGTCCAAATGTGATTTAGATAGCTGTCTTCTTGTTGCCTCTTAGCTAGTTGGCTTAATTCTTTTTCTATATCTTCATCTTTTCCCTTTATCATGGTACTTGCTATGTATGCTTGCTCCAGACTGAGGTGTTTAGGAATTTGTGCAGGGACAGGATGATGACTGAGGATGTCTGCAACCATGTTTTCTGCCCCTTTGCAATATCTCACAGTGTAGTTAAATTCCTGAAGGAATAAACTCCACCAGACCAACCTGATATTAGTAAGATAGCTGTAGTTTAGAAACTCAAGATTTTTATGGTCAGTTATCACCACCACTTGGGAGCCTAACAACATGGGGTGAAACTTCTGGAAAGCCCATAAAATGGCAAGGGCCTCTTTTTCAGTGACAGTATAATTAAGTTCTGGTCCCTTTAGTAAGCAGCTTATAAAATATAATATGCCTGTTCGTCCATCAGGTTGAATTTGGGACAGAGTGACCCCAAGCCCATATCCGCTACTATCGGTCTGGAGTATGAACGGCTTATCATAATCAGGATAATCTAACACCACTTGTTTTAAAAAACTTTGCTTTACTTGGTTAAAAGCTTCTTCCTGTTCAGTGGTCCATTTCCATTGGACTTCTTTTCTGATCAATCTGAGCAATGGTTCCATTTGTACAGCAAAATTCTCGCAAAATCTGTTATAAAAGTTACAGACTCCCAAAAATGACCATATATGTTTCTTTGTCTGAGGTCTAGGTAAATCTGCAATTGCTGTTATTTTATCTGGATGAGGCTTGACTCCTGACTGGCCTACCAAATGACCCAGAAATTCCTATGAAATCGGAAGCCACTTTACTCTTCTTTAAATTTATCTTGATATCTTTTTCTTTACATTCCCTAAAAACTGTTCCAACTGCTGGAGATGCTCTTCCATAGATGCAGATGCTATAACTACATCATCCACATACATGGTAAGAATTTTCTTGATATCAGATGATAGGACATGATCTAGGCACTGCAGCAGCCCAGCACCACTGTTTATCAGTCCAAAGGACATATGATTAAACTTGTATGAATATCCCCCATACCTGAAGGCAGTATACTAGCAATCATTCTTGTGGAGTTCTATCTGCCAGTAACTGGAAGTTAAATCGAATGTAGAGAATATTCTTTTCCTTTTAAATTTTCCTAGTAACTCTTGTATCGGAGGTGGGATTGTACAGTCCAGTATAGTCACCTTATTGAGCTGATGGACATCCAAACACAACCTTACTGACCCATTTTTTTTCTAACCACCACCAAAGGGTTACAATAAGGAGACGAACATTTACTAATTATGCCCCCATTCAACATCTGCTCTAACTGTTTCTCCACTTCTTTTTTAAATTGATTTGGGACTGGGTATGACCATGCTTGAAAAGGTTCCCCTGGCTTCAGTTTGATCCTCTGTTGATATCCTCTGATCTTCCCTGGACTGTTCAAAAAAATCTCATGATACTCTTGGAATATCTCTTGGAGTTTTTTGCTGTCCCCATTAGATGCTGTCTTCACCTCACTTGTTTTTTCTTGCATCAAATCTAAAATAGATTGATTTACACACCAAGTTTCCCTGAAGTTAGGCAACTGCAGTGGCAAGAATTTAATATCACCTCCCTGGTAGCTCATTATTCCCTTTCATAATTGACAATGCACTGGTTCTTATACAAGAAATCTGACCCTAATATGACCTCATGAATTAGACTACCCATAATTAAAAATACATGATAAACTATCCTCCCACTTATAAGTAATTCTAACTATATTTGCTTAGGTATAAGGTTTGCTTTTCGGTTATTTTCAAGGGTGATTTGTGTTGCTTTTAAAGGTAATGTCTCTATTTGTGAGTTTACTGATAAAATTCTCTGATATAATTCCTCAGATATCACTGATATCTGGCTACCAGAGTCTAACTTTGCAATGACCCCAATTCCCTTAATTTCTAAAGGTATTTTTGGACAACTCTGCGGTGCATATTCTGGTACTTTATCTCCCCAAGAACAGACCAAATTTGACAGTTCCTTTTCGATGAGGTGTTTATGCGGCCCACTCTTTACATTCCAATGCTGGGCTGTACCTTTACTATTTTCTTGCATCTCTTCTACCACTCCATCTTGCTCTCTCCCATCTATGCTGTCTAGTAAGTAAGCTACTTGTTCAACTGATTTTGCTCTAGTCAGCATTAGCATCTGTGCAACATGAGAAGGCAAATTACGTTGAATAATCCTAATGATTCGCTCCTCCAACATATTACATGCATTTAAAGTTCGCAGTCTTGCTACTTGTCTGCGGAAAAACTGTGAGAAATTTTTATTTATACCATTTTTGTATTTCTCCTGCATGACCTGATACATAATTGTTTCTTGATGCTCTGCACTCCAAAAATTCCTCAGGACTGCATCTTTATATTCCTGGAAGGTTTGTGGGTATTGGAACAAAGATTCCCACCATGCTTGAGTGTCATCATGCAAGTGATTACATGCAATTACTAGTTGACTAAACTCATCTACTGGGTTTACGTGGAAATATTTTTCCAAATTCCTAATATGCTCAATAGGAGCTTTGCCTGCCTGCCCCTCAAATATCTTGATTTTCAAAAACTGATTAATACTTTGCAGAGGTATTTGTTTATTTCTCCCCTCCCTGCTTTTAACTAAACTTTCATCTGGCTCACTTGCTTCTTTATTCCTCATATTACTATCTTGTCCCTTTGTATACTTTTTAATCACAATATCATCACTATCCTTAATTTCAGTCTCTTGTTTTGTGTTCTCTTGTACTGACTTAACCAACTGCCCATTTATTTGAGGTTTCTCCTCTCTGCTTTGATTTGGCTCACTATGTCCCATTTCTAATCTCTCAAATCTTGCATCCATTTCTTGCAATATTTCACTCTTCACCTCTTCTATCCTTTTGTCAGTAGCTGCTCTCTGTTCATGCATCTCCTTTCTCCGTTCTTCTAGTGCTTTTGGTAGTCTATCCATCTCCTTTTTTACATAACTTAAAAGATCCTGCATTATTAACTTCAGGTCTTTCTTTTCATTTTTGGGTTTATCTTGTTTGTCCCCCAAGTCTTCTTTTTCTGGCTGTTCTTCCATTTTTTTTCTTTTTTGCTCTAGTCAATATATATTCATATTAGAAATCCTATAACTTCGTGAATCTTTAATCTGTAATTTCGGGAATATCTATTACATTATCTTTCTTTTTATTTTGCTCGTATTAAACTATATTAACTTTTGTAACTATCTTAAATCCTGAATATCTAATTTTAATTTATATAAAAACCACTTCAAATCACGAATTTCCCTCTATTTAAAACTACAAATATACAAAAATTTAATCTCGTATTAAAACTACTTCAAATCGCGTACTTCTCTTTATTTCAAGCTACAAATATATAAAATTTAATCTCGTATTATCCTACGCAGTACACTACACCTTACGTTCAGTCCCAATTGCCATATGTTTAAGTCATCTTCCTTACAGCACATTTCCCTGATTCTATGATAACTCATGATCCACGCTAAACATATAACAAACAAAAAAAAAATTCTAGATACTCTTCTTTTTTTTTAACCAACTGGTTAAAACATATATTACTCAACCTACAACTTGTCTATACTACATTTTGTAAGTAAACAAAAAATATCTATCTTCGTTAATTTCATTTCCACTAATATTACTAATTTTATTTTCTTTCATCACTCTATTTGCAATTTTTATTCGAGACCTTACACATTGGGTGCCAATTCTATACTGGTTTGAATCCCTCATTTTCTGTCTCCATTGAAGAAAATGACACATATATCTGTACATTACGAGCATGAAATGACAGGGTACATTTACGAGCATGAAATGACGGGGTACATTTAAAATGAGAGATTGATAACAATCATCGATAATACCTGGGGTTAAATACGAGTATTATGTTACTAATTATTAGGAGAAAGATATTTGATTTCAATTTAAAAGCAAAATCTTTCCCTGTTAAACCATTTATATTTCCACCCAAATATCTATTTGCCTGGTAGACATTTTCCCTTGCTCTTCTCATACCTTTAAAAGATTGTATTAATTTAACAATCCTTAGTGCCACCCCCAACACAATAAAAGAGAGCAAAAGTTAAATAATTTTCCCCTCCCTTTCTATTGAGAGAGTATGCAAAGAGGTTATCGTACATACGTTTAATTTGGATGAAGGAAAACTGGGTGAAAATATTCTAATGTAACTCCCCGATATAATATCCCGATGGCTAGCTCAATTCTAATTCTTTATCCCAGGTACTTTGAATAAGTATTGCTATAACTTTTTACAGCCGTGGTCAGCAAACATCGCAAATAGGTGATTACATTTTATTATGATTAATCCTCTTTATTTTATAATAGATTATATGACAACAAATAAAGTATGAGAATATAATTTATTTAAATAAAATTCCCCCTCCACCACATATATATTTTAAATATTAAAATATTGAACCTTTATGTTCAAGATCTACAATTAGATTAAACAAAAAAAAAATCCATTTTCTAATTTATATCTAAGTTAATTTAATTGCTATGAATACAAATGGTTAAATATGGATGCCAATGTGTGAGTGGTCTATATTCCCTATCTTTGCACAAAACAACGAATGTTTCATTTTATAAATTCCCAAAATACTAAAATAGATTATACATAGATCTAACCCCTTGAACTTTTCCCATTTGCACATATAAACTTTTAAAATTAGATATACCTTTACCTTTGAGTATGTAAATAATAATAATTTACGTATATGTATATTTTTTATATAAAAAAAATGTATAGGCCAGCTATATATATCACTCCATGTAAGATGACGCCACCATGATTGACATTAATTAAGAAGTAAAGGTGAAATGGGGTAAAAGAACAAGAAATAATAATAATTTTATATTTAATGGGTTTGTAATTTGATCTGTTTAAGCCATATTATTTTATAATATTTCATATAATAACAATATATATATATATATATATATATATATATATATATATATATATATATATCATATACAAATCAATATATATATCAAAATACAGTACAATTTATATAAATTATATTATTTTAGAAGTACTTTCGACTATACACTTTGTAGTCTTTATCAACTATATAACGTTGAATAATCAAAACGAGACAACCTTTAACAATACCCATAGTTCAATTCAGATTTCCCACAATTCTGTTATCTTAACATTTGATGAATCGCCAGTCATCAAATGTTAAGATAACAGAATTGTGGGAAATCTGAATTGAACTATGGGTATTGTTAAGGGTTGTCTCGTTTTGATTATTCAACGTTATGTAGTTGATAAAGACTACAAAGTGTATAGTCGAAAGTACTTCTAAAAGAATATAATTTATATAAATTGTACTGTATTTTGATATATATATATATTGATTTGTATATTACATATATTGTGAAACGAATACAGATATCAAACTTTATTTATTACATATATATATCATATGTTAGTAACTATTACGATTATCCGAGTTATATACACTTTAAAAAAAATACAAATAAACTATATAAACAAAAATTATAAATATTTTTTTTTTACTTTACTCACCTTTATCTGCTTTCTCTCCAGGTTCAAACTTCTGGGCAGACCATCTCAACTTCAATCAGGATATACTGATTCTCTGACACATCCATCTTGGTGACCATGTATCTGAACTGGTGGGTGTACTGTTACAGTTCTTTCTATTCCATGCTTTTGTAGGCTATCAGATGAAACTTGTTTGTCATTTTAAACATGGCACTCCAAAATATTTCCTTTCTTCTTGATTTATTGCTGAATGGTGTATGCTTATACGATTTTCCACATCATATATGGGTATTGGCTGCTCCAGTTAATATTTGTGCGACCACCAGAAAAAACCTTCTACAGAAGTTTATGTTCATTCAGAAAATTGTGTGAGTTAAGCTCCTTCTTGAATTTAAAGAAATAATCAGCAATCCCAAAAGCATATTTATCGAAAAGAATAAATATCTGATATAATCTCCCCATACCGTACAGGTAGGTTATGTAGCTCTGTCTGTTCAATAATACTATTTTAAACCACATATAGCTTCATCTCGCTTTCTCAGTTCAATATTAATCATTAATATTTTACACCATGCATGGATTTATGTGGCTTTCTCTAACCAACACTAATCAAAAACTAAAAACGTTTTGTTCACCTCCCAGGTAGGTTATTGTATATCCCCGTCCACCCACAAGTTTTTAATTACTTACATCCCCCTTCGAGCTATTGTGTCAGATAATCTTACTTTTTGTACATTCTTTATAAAAATCTTGTTTCAAAAATCTCTTTTTAGGAATTTCAAACTCCGTATTGGAGTAATAGACCACCAACATTCTTTTGATAACAAATTTGAAAATAATTTACAAATTAATTAATTAAAAAAAACTACTTGATTACATACAAAAAAGTAAAAATAGACAAACAAAGATTAATCAAATCCACCTTTTAAATGGAAGATTCTTGTCAATCACCAATATGCTGTGTTTGATCCATTTTCATTTTTGTTGCTCAATATAGAAAATATTTCTGCAAAAATGTAAGTAATTAAAGTTTAATTAATTGCTAAACCATTAGCAATTGTTGAATTATTAAACAATTATTTAAATTTATAAATTTTACAGTCAATATTTTTTAATCCAGAAAATGTTGTTTTCAAAATCAAAAAAAAGAAAGATCGATGAGGAAGGGAGAAATTTAATTGTAATTTTTCAATAACAAAAGAAATTGATTTTGTTTTAAGTTTGCTGTTAATTTATTATTTATTTAAATATTTAAAAACTGTGAAATATGAAAAGCAGAATAAATAACATTTGAGTACATAACATGCAGACCAAGTAAATTTTATTTATTAGAATAATAGCTCATAATTGAAATGATATTTGACAAGCCTGTTTTAGAGCATTCCCTATACTCTATTTGTTTAATTCCAAGATAATATTATTATTACTCTTTCTCCTCTTCTTCTGCTTCTTATTTTTTTTCTATGTCAACAAAATATCAACTGACTTTTTCTTCTTACATTAATATGATTTTATGATCAGTGATTCACTTTATTTAATATATTCTGAAGCCATTTATTATAAGTTTGAGTAATTAATAAATACTAGATGATATTTCTACATCCACATCCTCATACAAGTTTTTAGCTAATAGGTTTTATCAATGATAAGCTTCAGATTCTTTTTAATCATAATTCAGAAACTAGTCTGTGAATAGAATATAATTCTACTATCTAGATTCCATCAATTAGTCAACTTACAATAAATAGTTTTACAGTAGATTCAATAGAGTAGATTACATTCCTAAAAGCATATAACTGTGTATATACATATGCAAAATATTTATATCCATGGCTATTTTTTTCTAATTTAAAAGGAATCTTTTATGTTCTAGCAATGATCTGATATTTCTGATTAATTTTCAGATTGAAATCATGTGGTATCATGATATCTTGCACACGACAAGCAATGGTCTTAAAGTATATCTTTTTAAATAAACATATTATGATTCTTAAATAAAGAAATAAAAAGTAGTGATTTTTTAATTCTCTATTTAAGTTAGAAACTCAGTTCATTTGTGTGTTTAGATTGAATTTTGTAATTGATTTTTAACATGTTTCTATGAAATGTCTTTTTTTCAACTTTTATACATATGTCAGAATTCAATGATAGTGTAATATGACCATAAAATATTGCATAATTGCCCATTTATTTCTCTAATATACAGGGTTGGAAGGCAAATTTCAAATTTGTGATATTAGTTTAATAAGTTTTCAGTGATGTACTTGAAATGGCAGTGTTTTTTTTTAAAAAAGCTTTCACTAAAAAGCATTTAAAGTTAATAGAAATACAAGTAAAAACAATTCTTAAATTTCTTTTGAATATAAAAGTTGATTTCTTTAAAAAATACTTTCTTCATAAAAAAAACATTAATGCAAATGATTTTTGATGTACATCAATTTCCTTTTAAATAGTAGCAAACTGAAACATTATTGATTAGTTCCATTTTACATTTTAAAATGAAATATTTACAAAATATATCCAATACCAAAAAGTTAAAAATAATATATATAAAAAAATATTGCATAATACTTTTATTTATTGTGCACTAAAAAATCAAAAATAATTGTTTTCTTCAACCATAATTTCAGATTTTATATTGAATTTAAAATAAAAGTGTGGGGTGTTCAGTAACTAATTAATTTAATCATTAATTTTTATAACTACTGATTGAATTAATTAATTTCAGGATAATCCATGCAATGCACATTTAAGTAATGCATTATTTATAAAATATTTTTATATATATTATTTCAAAAAATAATCTGGAAAATTAACATTTAAAGAAGCTTTAAAACAGAGTTATATATATATATAAATTAATGATAAATGCAATATTATAGTCTAAATTCTTTTGTAATGCTTTCGATTACATGGTAATCCTCATCAGCTTTAACTGAATTTATATATATATATATATATATATATATATATATATATATATATATATATGATCCTAGATTATAATAAACTTTTGATACATCATTATTTCTTCCTTATCTAAATATTTTTTAAAATTAAAATAGATTACATAAAAACCACAACTGATAGAAATTACTTTATTTTAAGCATGAAATAAAACAAGGATCAAAAATTATTTTTTTTATTTTTAAGTGAAGAAAAAAAAACATATAGATGATGATACATATTATTGTTTTTGGAATTTTTCTCTGTTATATAAAATGTAAAACAGTAAATAGCTCATTTCAATAGTCTTCATGGAAAAAGAGTGACCCAGAGTGATGAAAGTTTGAGCAGATTTTTATTTTATCCACCTACTATGAATAGTTACATATATCATTTGTCTTGTATCTATCAACTCCATATTTATTACTTTAGTTAGCAAAAAAATATTACTTAACAAATAAAAAATAATAATTAAATATATTTTAGTCTATTAGTTTACAAACCTATATATTTATATAGTTGCAGTATCTACATATATATATATATATGATCACTAGATGGAGCTTATCAATAGCTCTAATCAAGCTATCGGAAAGGCCCCATCTCTAGACCAATTGATTTTGAGCTTATGGCTCACCTCAGTGGAATGCTGGGACTCTCTCTCTCTCTCTCTCTCTCTCTCTCTCTCTCTCTATATATATATATATATATATATATATATATATATATATATATATTTATATATTTTTGGGTAAAAAATTAAATGCTTAATTAAAACCAAATAAAAAACATTAAGTTTTATTCAACCTAGATTTCATCCCTACATGTTATCATGATTGGCATATGCTACCCTATGTCAAAAGGTTCTTCCACTAACACATATAGTTGCTATAAATAATAAGTTATTGAAAAAAGCACTGATTGGGTGTAATGATATAAATGCTTTTCTTACATCATTAACATATATTAGTGAAAAAACAGTGATTACTTTGTAACAAAATGTTGATATTTTAAAGCATAAACACTATCTATTAAATATTCTTAGTTCAAAGATCGATCAATATGCCCAATACAACCTGGACAAATTATATTTTAACATTTTCATGTTAATTTAAAAGTATATTGATTTTTTTTTTTTGCTAAGTAGATGTTACAACAATCAAATAATATTCTACATTATTTAATAATGCTAGATAATTTTAAAAAGACTTTGAATAACCATTTCAGAATGAAAGCTTATTCAACAATCTCTTACAAAAGAATAAAGACAAAAAAGGCATTACATACCAACCTCATTTACTGTTGGATGAAGATCTGGGCACTTTTTACTTTTGCTTGATCCTTAGCGATCGCTAACAGTTGAGTGACTATAAATAAAAATCCTATGTTCGATTAGATGTTGAAAAAAACTTTTATGTTTCATGTAGCTTAGATTCAAACCCATATTACTGGCATAGCAATCAAATGCGTATATACAATGTTAATTTTAATTACATGCACAGTATATAATAAAATATTGTTGCATCTAATTGTAATCACATGATGAAAAAATTAATATTTTATCTAATTAATTAAAAACATGTGGCCAACAAACTATAATGGTCATAGTGCTCTATTCTCTAGTGTGTCTGTCTTTGCCCAATATAATAAGTAAAATAAAAAATGCCTTTAATATATATATATATATTTAAATATATAGTAAACTTATAAATAAATATTAGAAAATGCAGTAATTAAAATTTGTCAAAAAGAACAAATAAATGATATTTATTATAAGTTTACGTATATTATTTTGAAGAAATACAGACATCGATTTGTAGTATTTTTAAATATATGTAACAAAATTTTTGTTGCATATTTATTTATTTTTCAATAAGTTTTCTTTAATGCTTTTTTTTACTTTCTATGTTTTATAAAGTTTAATAAAATAAGATAAATAAATCTTTGAGAAGCTGAAATTTATTTTTTAAAATTTAATCTATTAGGATGAAATAAAATAAAAATCTAGTAATCAAATTTCTAACTTATAGAATCATAGAATGAGCAGTAAAGTTATAAACGGTTGAGAAGGGAGGAAACATCTACAAACTCAAAAATAAAAATAAATTAACTTTCTGATTTAAATAAACAGTCATAAACATAAATACACTTGTAATTTTTAAATCGTTTTTTTTTTTTTTTTGCAACATACTGAAGTTCTATAAAAATATTTTCTTTTTTATAAATATAAATAAAATTATATTTATAATTGGAAAACGTAAATACATAGAAATTAAATTTTTAAATAAAATTTGTATATGATCTTTACTTTTTCAGTGATGGTTTTTAAAGTCATTCATATTTCTTCTAACACCAAAAGTTGCTTCCCAAAAAATATTTTTTTATTTAGAGTTAAAATTTATTGCTCTTCCATTATTTTTTGTTCTTGTACAAATTTAGACTTAATAACAATCAACCCTTAAGCTATCAACAATCTCAATCTGTAGTCAAGGCAACTGCCTGTGATGCCACCTTTATCAATGATTGACAAGTTGATATAGATACTAAAGATTGCAACTTAGACTATAGATAAAAATGATATCATCTTTATTGTAAAAGGAAATTGTCTTGACTACAGTTGAGATTGTTGATAGCTTAAGAGATCACTGTTATAATCTACATTTGAAAACCTATTAAAGTGTTTTTGGCTTTATTATCTTAGTAAATTTAGACCTTTATTGAATATGTTTAGTGCAATATGATTAGATTTGGCTTCTCAATTAATTGTTACTTCATTAGACAAAATTTAGCAGATTGGTTAATTAGTGAGTCAATTTTTTAATTCTTGATTTTTTAATATTGATATTCTGTTGCCAATTTTGTCTTTTATGTTATAATACCATATTCATCAATTGTATTAATGCTTTATATTTCTAATTGTTCCTTTTTTTAATATTTTATGTATAACCTCCATGTAAACCATGACAAACATATGTAATAAATACAATACAGTATTAGTTTTAAATTAGTATTATTAAATATATAAATAAACAATGGGAGCATGTTTCCATTTTCTTTAAATATAACCATTTTCAATTGTATATAATTTTAAAACAAATAAACTACATCTCTATAATGCAATATTTTATCCAATATGCTGTCTCTCATAAATTTTTATATCAACTTCTTGTCAGTTAAAAAATAATTTTTCTATTTAAGAAAAGAGATTCTTTTATTTTTCATTTTTATTATTTCTCACTTCAAGTAAAATTTTAATGTTGTCAAAGGTATAAGCAAATTCAGTCTGCTGAAAACATTAATTAGTCTCTATTTGATGCCATAACAGCATCATAATACTCGTAACAAATGTTTTTATGTATTTATTGGAGCCTTTTACATTATTTGGTATTGAAATATATTTGTAAATATTATTGTTAGTGTTTTTTGAATTCCTTCCAAACTTTTTAATGTTATTTTAAATACAATCAATATCATATTTCTATTAAACTATTACCTATGTTTAACATGTAACATTTTCTCCTTTTTTCACTTACATAATTAATTATTTCTAAATTTTAAAATAATCTCTAAGTCTAATACAAAAAAGGATATTTAAAAGTAAGATGTATATATATCCTGTATTTTCAATAGTTTTATATATAACATGTAGTCTGGGTGATTTTCATCTCAACTTATATTTAAATATTTTATTATCTTATTGTTTTCTTTCTCCATGGTCCTTTAATAGAAACTATTTTCCTCTTTCCACACATAAACTCAATATCTACCTATTTTAGAAATAAGTTTTAATATTATTATTTTTACTTTCTTCATACACTTTTTTTCATGAACTGATATGAAGTATATACAATAACCCTGTAGACCACCTTTTTCTAGAGTATAATAATCAGTAGAAATAATATTTACATCTATGATCATTAATGTATCCATAATTAATTTTTAGTGTGGCAATTAATTCCACACATTACCAATACTTATTAAATAATCATTATTGGCTCTTTCCTATCACTTGAACTGTTTAACATTATAACAACTAACTACAAACTTGCCATATTCCAAAATATTCTACAATAATTCTCCATGTTTTGTGATATAATACAAAAACGTTTTTCTAAAAATAATCATAGGCTGGAGTAGAGTTCTCTACTCTATAAGTTTTTGGTGCAGTACTAAAGTGGTAGACTCTGGAAATCAATTGTGGATCAGCTCTGTCAGTTCTATGGCTTGAATTTATTATGAAGTTCTAAGTAGTAACTTATTTAATTATATATATATATATATATATATATATATATATATATATATATATATTGTAACCAAAATCCCCGGAGCCGTCCACCCTGATGGCTCACAAAGGTGGTAACCAACCTTCCATCACCCCTCCAACTACCCATCATCATGCCGTACTTGTTGCGGCACTATAAATTGTAACCGTAAAGTGCGTGGTCTCAACTACATCACGTAAGTGCACTAGGAATTGTAACCTTGGTCACTGATCAACTCTCATTGCACATTATCAGCTATTAAGAGCTGTATCCAAAAGCATATCATACTATTTATTTTATGCACAAAAGACCACAATCAACATCTGGGCAATTTACTACAGACAAAATTAATGAATTAACCTCACTTTTATAATTTATTTGATCGCAGCCAGGGTATACCGCGAAGACCTATCATAGTATTATTATAAAACATATTAAACAAATTATAAGTGCAATTTTATCACTCTTAAACCTCAATTTGCGATTTTTATGGTATGCGACCCTATGGCCGACCATGTACAAGATAGCGTAATTTGTGGAACTACATAAGATTATGAAATTTTAAATCATCTATATGATTTCTAAGACAGATGCTAGTCCAGGTAAAGCTTTGCAATTAATAAACATGAATAATTGGGTTCTTTTATAATTTAATATATCATTGAGACTCTTATTGTATTGACGAATGAAAATTTAAAAATGTTAAGTAAATATATTTAATCATATCATTATTGAATAAATCTGTTCACAAGTTTAATAATTAATTTGTATTTTATACTAGAATCAACTAGCAAAGCCACAATGATGGAAAAGGTAAATGGGATTTTATTGTACCTTACCAATCATATACTACCAAAGACGAAAAGCATCTTAATGTTTTCTCAAAATATTAATAAATTCTTATATCATGTAGACAATAATATGTAATTCAATGTATGCTCTATAATGTATGCTCTATCCAAAGTTTATGATTTCTGATGTTATGAATGACACATAGCAACGGCACAGTAAGTTTAATTATAAATCAACTTTTATTTACAAACTTTATGAACAATAAATAGTTAATTTCAATATTTTAAATAAAAACATAAATAAACAAATAAAATAAGTAAATGATGGTTCAATAGACTTTCTTCAATACATCTCACAGGTACAGTATTTAAAAACCTAATCATACCTTATTTCAATCTAATATAATGAATATTGAGACAATTATTAAATTTAGCATTAACTTATGAAATATTGAACGTCATTTCCAGATTCAATAAATCCCTACTGTATACCTATAATAATATAATAAATAATATGATGTTTGTATGTTTTAACTATAATGTAATCATTAATTAAAATGAAAATGTAAACTTACACTCCGGTAGATAATAATTAACCAACAGTTAATTATCATGAAGTACTTGAATAGAATGTCCTGTTGCCATTTATCAATCTAACCGATAAATTATGCTTACAAATGAAGAAGATGATTTGGCAGATTAACTAAAATACTTTGCCCAACTTATATCTGTGAAGCAAACATATTCCTGTGGATGTATTCATCTCCACGTAGGAATTAAATAATACTAACGTTTTGCGTATTTAAACACTATCATAAAGTCATACGTATAATCACACAATTCCGCGGATTAACCACCAGCGCAGGAATGTGTAAAATACAAAATGGCAATTAAAATAATCTGCGGATTAACCACCAGCACAGATTAAAGCCTTTAACATACTAAAACAACATTATAATTTACTTCACATTAAAGTGCAAAATCATCCTCCTCAATTCTTCTGACTATTCAGAATACACTGACACTTTAGCACATGTGGGTTCTTGCTTAACAATATGTCACAATAATCAGGACAACTAATGTACTACTTATCTTGCTTAAAATAAACATGTGTAATATAATATAAATAATATTGGCATGGGAATATAAATCTGGAAAGACTCACAAAATATCTCATAAAGATTGGTATATCTCATGAATTCATTAAGTACTGTTTAAGCTTTCTCCGCAAGCGCTATTCTTTTGAATAAATATTTTATTCAACCTTTATTAATTTAAATCTAACAAATATAACTTATGAACTTCATATGCGAGTTCATAAACGATAAAATTAAATAAATGTATTATTCATTAACATATAACATTTAACGGTGTGTGTGTGATAAAACTAAATGTAAAGCATTTTATAGTTCAAATACATGAATTTTAGCAGATGTGTATCACAAATTGGATTGTATAGCATTTTATAATTCCTAATGTGATCCGTGGAATCCATGTACAATGTGTAGAATAACAAGTATATGAGGTAATAGCTATAACTGTAGTTAAATTCCATACATGCAATTATATCCATTTGATTAGTTATTAAAGCAATATTAGATTAACGATTTGCGTGGCTCTCCAAACATGAAACAATTTTAAAACAGGATACACAGAATTTAAATGAAAATGTTTTTCATAAAGTTATTAATCCCTACATCTCTCTATCAAAAGTGTTCCAAGTTTATCCTATCCATGCAAGTATTTATTTATCCATTGCGTTAATCCAGGAATAACCAATTACAGCAATTAATTTATTCATTTTAAATAGACGATACAATTATAAAAAACTTTGATTAATTATTTGAAAATGTTTATGATCCAAGTGTTAAACAAATTAATTAGCAAATATTAATGGCATTGTAAAGTTAAATATCAATCAATATTATATTTTATCAGAATTAAAAAACGGAAATATTAAATATTTTGATAGCTTTAACGCTTTACTTTATTTTAACTTAAACTTTTTCTTTTTTTTTTTTAAAAACAAATTTTCATTTTCATAAAACTTCTGTAATTAAAACACTGATTCAAATTTTCCAAATTGTAGAATAATAAATATTTCAAAACATACCAAATTCTTGTGTTTAATTCTTTCAAACTTAAACTGGGAAGCTCCGACATTTCAAAAAATGCGATATTGGAAACGCTACGGGGATTTGATTCAGTTGGCCGACCGACTTGAAAAGATCTTTAAATTTAGTGATCCATCTTAATTAGATAACACTAAGTTATTTTATGTTTATAACAAATTTTGTGGTAATTTATTCACTTATTAATGGCTTCAAAATAAGCTCAGCAAATTTACACTATTTGCCTTGACCATTTCTGTTCTTCTTCCCACCAAAAGACCAACCAACAGACAATATTCTCCTAGAAATTCGCGCTCTTTTCTTTTATTACATTGAGACGCCTACGTAATTATTGTATTTATTTAATAATTTATTTTAATTGAACAAATGGTTTTATTTTAATTCAATAGAAATAATAATTTAAGATTACTTTAAATAAATAAAAACAAAATTATTATTTTTAATAATATTTTACCAAATTTTAATATGTTGTAAAAATTTTAAAAAGTTAAACATTCTGATATGAGTTAGCATATGGAATGAAGCAAATTGAAAATTATTAAAATAATATCAGAAAGTAATCTGTTCAAGTGCGAATCAAGCCAACCAAATCACCAAGAGAAGAAAGAGAAATTTTTATATAAGTTACATCAATTAATATATTTTCTACTAAAATATATGGTTACAATATATATATATATATATATATATATATATATATATATATATATATATATAGTAACGTTTTCACATTTTGATAGGCCTTCAATTATGCACTAGGGTGTGGGAGTTAATCAAGATATAAAGGACAAAAATATTTCACTCATATTTCTAAAAAAACATAGCTATATTTCCTGATTACCTCAACCTAAGAATTATTATGATTTCAATTGCTGGCATAATCAGTTTTTATGTGTTAGTAAAAAGGTATTAAATTACTTAGAAAAGTTCAAAGGGATGTAGGAAGACATGCATTGGATGCAGATGTATGGACAGCAAGGGAGGCAATTCAAGGAGAAATGGGATGGTCAAGTTTTCATATGAGAGATGCAAAAAGTAAAATGAAAATGTTTGGTAGATTGCAGTTTATGGCTAATAAAAGAATAGCCAGAATAGTATTTAATTGGGTTAGGAGTAAAGGGCAGATAACAAGATGGGTGAGAAAGGTAATGCAGTATGCAAAATATTTGGATAAAGAATTTATATCAGTATATTTGTACAAAAGATGGGGTGATTGTGTTAGGAGGATTGTTGAGTGTTATAGTGGTAAGGAATGGGATAAAAGAATAGATTTATTAATAAAGAATAGAGAGTTAGAGAGATGGAGAATTAGTATGGAGAGTAAAAAGAGTTTAAATATATATATATATATAGAAATAAACAGAATATTAGGTGTGAGTGAATATATGATAATAGTAAGGAAAGTTTATTATTTAAGGCTCGAATGGGATCTTTAGCAACAAGAGAATATACATATAAGTGGAAAAATATGAGTGATTTAGTCTGTAAATTATGTAAAGAAGGAATAGAAAATAGTAGGCATTTGTTAATTGCCTAATATTTTCTATTCCTTCCTTACATAATTTACAAACTAAATCACTCATATTTTTCCACTTACATGTATATTCTCTTGTTGCTAAAGATCAAAGGGCACATATAATGAAGTTATGGAAGAATAAATATGAAAAAAGTGATTATGCAGAAAGTGAATTATTGTTTTTATGCTGATTTGGGAAAAGATAAGGGAGATTTAGATATAAAGACCATAGAGTTGACTAAGATTATGTTGGGGAAATGGGATGGAGTAGAATATGGGAAAACTTAGACTGGGGAGTGAAAATAAAGTGGCTAACAGGTTTTTCTGGGCATAATTGTTGAGAGATTCTTGACTCCGTTTAAGGAGAAGTTACAGTACATCACATCACGATTCTGCATCAAGCACATCGTAACTTGTAAAGTAATAATTACAAGATTGGGATTAAGATTTCTCATCAATTTATTTTTAAGAAAATATTATTTCTGGACTTAATTAAAGAATAAGAATATTGGCAAGGTAATTTATACACTACTTTAAAACTAAACAATAAAAATCTAACACTCAAAATTAACAACGTAACTAACTAAAAAATTAGGCACGAACAATAAACGTATTTTTTTATATTAGTTGTAAAGATTTATTACAACACATTAAACATTTAAACACCTATAATAATAAAATTATAATATTGGAAAGAAACACATGCATACTCAGGTAATTATTTTAACCATTTGAATTCAAATATCGCACTTTGAAGTAATAGGTAATTAATGTCTTCTCTTTGTCCACGGGAACAATTTATTATTAAAAATTCAGTTCACAAATCTTTTATCTAGATAGAAATTATGGTCATTAACTTACTGGTAAGTTTCAAGTGCTCATGTAGGTGATTGATCTCCTTAGCAGTCTGATTCCTTTTGATGGATAGTCTGCAATACTATTTTTTATGGTTTCATTTCTTCCATATCTTTGATCCTGATTGAGGCAAGGTTAGATGAAGGTACAGATGACTTTTTTCCTAAAGAAGGTGTCAGTGAACGATCTGGTTCTATTTTCACATGTGGAATTGGTTCACTTTAGACCTAAGTGGCAACATTTTATTCTTAATTTTTTTTTTAATGCTGCACATGAGAACTTGACCAAAACACACAGGTGAAAAGGCCCCTTTCCAACTTGTCTGCTCTTTTTATAGTCCAGAACATTTTTGAGAAGTCCTGCACATATTTTCTTTATCCTTTCTTTTATTATACTATAATTTTCCACATTATTTCTTTTTTTTTCAGCTACAAAGTTGTTTTTTTTTATGGATTATTTTCACCATCTTTAATTAGCTTTGGAAACTTTGATTGTAATCTGCATGTGGAATATCTCTTCACTATCTGAATTAATTAATATGTATGCACTTTCCAATATCAACATTATTTTGATTAAATTACATAGATAAATAATATAGGGTATATGAGCACAGACTTTCACACCACCCACCTCTCTCCACTCTATCTAATAACACTGATACACCTAAACACATATATGCTGAAAAGATAAATAATCACCAATATACGTATTTCATGCTAAACCAGCATTATACTACTTAAAAACAAAATTAAATATCTTTTAAATGATCTTTGCATTTTACACTCTTTGAAGTTTTTATTTTTTAAATATTACACAATGTCATATATATATATATATATATATATATATATATATATATGACAGATCGGAAGAGGTAAATATATATATATATATATATATATATAACCTAACAATGAGAGAGAGAGAGATATGTATACCAAATTGCACTCCTCACTCCCACCCTCACTCATCTCAGGATCGATGGTGATAGGCAGCATAATAATAATAATTGCCAGTGCACCAAATTGTAACTTTGATAACATTTTCTTATACTAAATATTATTTATCCATAATTACTTAATAATTTACAACAATATCTAATGAATGGATTAAATTGCATGTTGATGAGCAGCCCATCTATGTTCATATACTATATGAATAATCACATACTAATAACAACACAATGACAAGAACATATGGAGTGGACATTAGAAATTTGCCCTGCTCAGTTCCTTTAAGGCCTCCAAGAGAAATCACACAGTCTCCTTTCAGTTAATAGCAAACTCCTTTCTGCAGCCTAATTACAATTATTCAATAATAAATAACTTGTAATAATTCCAAGAGAAATATTATAAATATATTCATGATGAGACTTACTTGAATAATAACAATAGTGTGTACAATATAAAATTAATAGCAGATATGATATTTTTATTTAAATTAACAAATGGTAAAATATCATCTGAATATATGATAAGATTTGCCTCAAGATTCCAACTTTTAACTCTAGAAGTCAAGACTTATTTTATTTACAAACATTAAAAAAAATTACTTAATCACCAAATTACAGAATACAAATGGAATATAATAATAAATTCAAGGAGATGGGTATTTTCCATTTAGATGAAACATAATTTAAAAGGAAACTTAAACACATATTATGTAATAAACACCTATACTATTATATTATTACAGTAAATATTACTAAGCTATTATTTTACTATTGTTGTTGTTATTATTATTATTATTATTATTATTATTATTATTATTATTATTATTATTATTATTATTATTATTATTATTATTATTATTATTATTATTATTATTATTATTATTATTATTATTATTATTATTATTATTATTATTATTATTATTATTATTATTATTATTATTATTATTATTATTATTATTATTATTATTATTATTATTATTATTATTATTATTATTATTATTATTATTATTATTATTATTATTATTATTATTATTATTATTATTATTATTATTATTATTATTATTATTATTATTATTATTATTATTATTATGTTTCAAAGCAAAACTTTATTGAGTCTAAAAAGTTACAGAGTCATATATTGATTTTTTACAAATGAAAAACAAATTACAACTTTCAGTATATAAGTCTTTATCTTTTCTGCATCCTTTTTTTTTTCTTCTTGTTTTTAAATTTGGTCTTCTATTTAGTTCAGTTTATGCTTGCATTTTTTTTTTTTTAAAGTTGGAAAAAATGCTGATGTTGAAAATGTCATCATCTATCTTATTGGTCTTTATATTTCATAGACTGGATCTCTGTTTCAAGTGTGACCATGTGGCTGCAAATATATCTGGTTGAGCTAGGATGCTGTCTCTTTTTCTTAACAGTTCTAGTTTTATTGAATATGTTGCTGGGTGGCGTCGAGGGTTATTGGCAAGTGCAAAAGTGCATCTGGTGCACCAGTAGGCATAAAGGCTGTATGTTGCTGCACGAATAGCAGGGTTATTGCCTTTTTTAAATGTATTTATTATTTCATCTATTGAAATGATAGCCTTTCTGTATGTGGTAAACATTGTGCGACGTATTGTTTCTAGGGCACTGCAGGAATGAAGAAAATGATCTTGTGTCTCTTCTTCTCTATGACATAGTCCGCACATGGGGTCTATATTGGTATAGAATCTACGAAATCTAAGGAAATGGGTTGTGGGTAGAGCATTGAGATTAAGCTTAAGTAGAAAATCGAATAATTTTGGTTCTAATGACCATTTTCTGAATTGTTGCAGTAGTTGCCTGTTGTCTATTCCAAGAACTGATGGATGTAGATTGGGTGTCTGGTTGGGATGTCGTATATTGTAAATGTCCCAGTATGTATACTTGTTGTCATTATTGAGTGATATTTTGTTGTATATTGGCTTGAGTTCTTCAATCAGTGTGGATAGATATCCATATGAAGGGGGTGGTCTGTCTGTGGGTATTATACTGATTACACACTCCAGGTCTGGAAATCTTTTTATGGTTGCTGTTATTAGATTTACTGATTTCTGTGTGTAAAAAACATTGATTGTATGGAGTCCAAGTCCATTGCTATGTGGTGGTCTGCTCAGATTTTTTAAAGAGATTGCCACTGTCTTTCTCTTCCATATTAGTTTGTTACAGATTGACGAGATTTTAGATATGAATGTTTTTGCAAATTTGATTATAGGTGTATAGTATGTAATTTTTGTAGTTATAAGTTGATTAAATAGTGCTACCTTTGCATATATTGACAGGTATGACTTTTCAAGTGAGGCTGTGATTTTTTCAGCATCTATTTTTAATTTATTTTGAATTTTTTGCCTCATTCCATTGGTTCCAAGGTAGAATGGGAAACCAAGGAAAGCAGATGGTTTACCATTAAACATCTCTGTACAGTGCTTGCCTGTGTATATTGACCATGCAGCAGTTTTATTTGTGTTAATTTTTAAATTAAAATTTGAGGTATAATTCTTGATTATCTCTTGTAATATGGGGAGGTTCTTTTTAGAGGGGAGGAAAACGGTTACATCGTCCATATAGGCTATGCATGATATATTTAAAGCAGTGTTTGGAATTTGAATGCCTTTTATTTTTTTCTGTATCTCTATTAATAGAGGATTTATATATATTGTAAAGAGCAAGGCACTTAGGGGGGATCCTTGTGGGATGGATTGACTCGGTCTGAAGGCTGGTGATTTTTTCCATTCAATGTGATGTGAATTTCACGGCTGAGTAGCAGATTTGCTATTATATATAGTAGGGATGGAGGTGTTGTTGTTTTTTTCAGCACGTCTAATAATTTGGCTATAGGCACTGAGTCAAAAGCTGCCTCAATGTCTAGTTGAACTATAATTGGTGCATATTTCTTTCTTTTTTTTACTACTTCAATAATTGTTTTGTACATTAAGGCACCCTGGCCAATGGATGATCCTTTTTTGGCATATTGTGCTGATGATAACACAGGGAGTATGTGTTGTTCTATTTTTTCCTTTATCACTCTTTCAAGAATTTTTATTCCTAAAGGTCCCATTGAAATTGGTCGTAGATTAGATAAAGATGATATTGCTGTTGGTTTTTTGTTAAATGGAACCATTGCAATTGGGTATAGACTTTGTATGTTGTAAATTTTTTGGGATATGTAATTGGCTAGATCGCACAGGTATTTTGCTGTGAAGTGACTAAGATGTTTGAACACAAATTTGGGAATTCCTTGTGGTCCTGGGTGACATGTGTTTGTTATTGTTGCAAGTTGAAATACAATGTCAGTTGTTGTTATTGGTGTGTCTGTTTCAGGGTCTCCAAATATGTCTTCATTTGGTATGTACACACTCTGTTTTTGCAGTTTTTTTTTAAAGTGTTGATATATTGGGTTTATCATGTTATGTCCAGCTGTTATAGAACCATCTATTTCAAGTGCCATAGGCACTCTGACTGTGGATGGGTATCCCAATGCCCACCGTATGTATGCTCTGGTCCAAGTATGTTGTTGTGTAAGGCATATTTTTTTCTTTTTTATTGCTACATATTGCTTTAGTGTATTGCATGTATTGTTGTACATTTCTGTAAGTTTTTTAATTTGTGTTTGATTATCTGTAGTTGGTCTGGAAATGGTTATTCTTTTATGTAGTTCATCTGCCAATGCTAATAATCTGGTGGGGGGTGTTGAGTTGCAGGTAATATGATTGATGTTGAAAGAAAGTATATTGGTGAATGCTATATACTTTTGTACTGGATCGAGTGACATGTTTTGAAGTTTTTGGAGCATTATATATGTTTCTGAATATAGGAATTCAGTTGTTTGTGCTGGAAGAAGTATTCGCATAGTCTTTTGGAGGGCTATTGTTGTATTCTGTATTTTTGTTAGGTCGAGGGTGATGAACTGAGCAGCATGATCTGAGATTATAGATGGACAGAGTTCAAGATTAAAATAATGATGTAACATTGGTGAGTAGAAACACAAATCAATAAGTGACTTATATCTATTGTTATTAAAAGATATTGAGTTTGATGGGAGAAAACCCTCAGCACTCATAAGTGGGATTGTTATTTGATGGATCCATTTGGTGACAAAAGTTTGGTAGGTCATGTTGAAATCTCCCAGGAGTATTATGGGATTTGGTGTTGCTGTAAGCATTGAATTTATTGTTCCTATTATTCTGGAGATGATGATGGGGCCTGGTGGTATATATACAAATACTAGGTTAAGTGTGATATTTTTATGATGGAGTGTTAATATGATAAGATTAGAGTCAATATATATAATTTTAAAAGAATCAAAAGGGCAGTTGTGGGAAATAATTATGCCTGTGCCACCTGATGGTGATGATGATTGCCTTGAGCAGGCACAAAAACCTTGGCTGACTAAATATTTTGATGGATCAATTTGAGAGCTGCTGTATATTTTTGTTTCCAAAACCCCAAGTATGTGTGGTTGTGTTGTATGTAACCATTTTTTGAGATCAAAAAGTTTTTTGGTGGCATTTAAGCCTCTAATGTTGAGAGATCCAATTTTTATCTTCATGTTTTAAATAATTTTTTAACAGGGTATTGATTTTTATTTTATTTTTAATACTAAATTTTTGTTTATATTGCAGTAGATGGATGCTGATACATATTTAAGACATTGTTGGGTTTATTATCAGTTTTTCTTTCATTTAATATTGCTTCAGACTCTATACAGGCAATTTGTGATTATTATTATTATTATTATTATTATTATTATTATTATTATTATTATTATTATTATTATTATTATTATTATTATTATTATTATTATTATTATTATTATTATTATTATTATTATTATTATTATTATTATTATTATTATTATTATTATTATTATTATTATTATTATTATTATTATTATTATTATTATTATTATTATTATTATTATTATTATTATTATTATTATTATTATTACTATGATGATGATGATGATGCAGATGATTGTAAAATATTTAGGAATATTAACTCAATTACTGACTGCATACTTTTACAAAAAGATATTAACTATTTTGTAAAATGGTGAAAAAATAATAGATGGATATTAATATGGACAAATGATCAACTCTTTCTTATTCTAGAAAATCTGAAATCTTTAACTGTCATTATTATATTGAAAGCCATAAAATAATTTTGGTTGATATACAGAAAGATCTTGGCAATATTTTTGCTAAAAATGGGTCATTTCACCATCACATTGAAACTATGGTAAATAAACTTCTAATATTATGGGTATGATTTTAAGGCATGTTAGACAGTTTACTAACTCTACAAAGCATAAAATCCTTCTTTATTTGGTTCTGCCACTTTTGGAATATGGATCTATTGTTTGAAATACCCAAATTCCAAATGAGATTTTATCAAAATTCAATTACTCTATGATAATTTTTTTAAAATATATTATGTTAAATAAGCATTATATATCTCTATCTGTTAGAAGAAAGATTAAAGATTTTAAATGCCTAGCCTTGTCATTCAAAAAATTATTTTAACAGCCAAATCTCAAATATTACAATTAATAATTTTTTACATAAAACATGCATATATAATTTATTTTACATTAAGGTTTGTCACTCTAACACATTTAAATCTTCATCTTTGTTTTATTTTTCTAACACTTATAATCAAGATTTTATTAATGAAAATATTTTTGTATTAGAGTTTTAAAAATTTTGTTACTAATCTTATAAGAAAATATGATATATAGATATATTCATAATTTGATATTTATACTTGCTTATTTATATTATTATATATTAATTATGGTGCAATTCTGTAATTGACTTAATGCATAGTTTTGTACAGTAAATAAAGTGAATTGAATTGAATTATTTTTAGGTTTCAACAATAATCTTTATGAATCAATAAAGATTATTGTTCGAACATAATAATAATAATAAATAATAATAATTATAATAATAATCCATAGTATGGATTAACAAACTTGTTATTAAATTTGACATAAATCACTCTTTCCCTAATAAAAGCTTCAAACCATAGTATCAAATTATAAGAAAAACCTAATTTGTACATTTTATGCAGACTTATAGAATGGTCAACTTTATCAAATGCTTTGGAGAGATCAGAATAGACAATATCTAGATGGCATTGATTCTCAAAAGCATTAGTAATAATCAAATATTGTTAGAAGATTAGTTTCAATTGATCTATTAGGTAAAGAACCATGTTGGACAGGAGCTAAGACCTTATTTATGTCATTAATATTTTTTATATATACACCTTTCAAATATGGGTGCAATTGTATGAAGCACTGAAATAGGTCTGTAATTATTTAAATTATTTCTTGAACCATTTTTAAAAGTAGGCATAACATGGCAAGTTTAAGAGATTTGGAAAACATTTTTTAATGAAACAAGAATGTAACATAGGGGATTAGCAATGAATTCTGCACTTCCTTTATAAATAAAAGATATATTATCATAACCTAAGCCTGAATGTAATTTCAGTTCTTTAATAGCAGATATAATATCATTATTGTTGAAGCAATCAATAGAAATACTATCAATAAATCACTCATTATGTAATCTATACTCATAAAACAATTTATAATTTCTATACTGTTCAGAAAAAAGAATTGTAAAATCATTAATACTTAAAGAGGGGCTATAATCTATTTGAGACTCATTTGATAATCTCGGAATTTTTAGCAAGGGATCAAAATTTCTTAGGATTATCTGACGAGTTCAATATTTTTAATATATTTTTGATATTCAATTTTCTTCATCTGGAAAGTTGAGTTCAATATTTTTAATATAATTTGATAATCAATTTTCAGAATAGTTGTAACCATCAGCATTATTGTAAAAAAAAAAAAAGAGTATAGTTTTAGAAAATTGCTTATGATGATACGATTTCCTTTTAATAATTTTCTTAAGTGTAGCTGAAAACCAAGAATGAAAATAATTGTAAGAAACATGTTTTTTTTTTTTTGATATATAAATATCAATCAAATCATTAAATACTCGATTAAATAATTCTATATTATAATTAATGTTTCATGAGGAATATAATGAAATTCCAATCAAAATTGGAAATTGTCTTACACTATCCAAAATAATCTACTTTATAATGTTTTTTTAATATTTAGAGTAGGAGAACATTTAAAATAATTTACACTAACAAATGTTCAATAGGTAGATGATGTAGATCAAAAGGGAAAGTTAGAGATAAAACACAAAAACATAATTTCAGATAAATTACTTAAAACATAATCAAATATTCAATTATAAAAATTTAAATAAGAATTGTGTTGCTTTAAATTCAAAAATTTAAAAAACTGTGACATCCTATATGCCTAGGTGATAATGAAAATCATTAAAAGAAATATTACTGAATAACTCAGGAATATTAATGTTTTCAGTATTGATAACATTCATTTTATAATTAACCAAAAATGATTCAAAAGAACAAAATAAGGCATCCAAGTCAGAAAAAGATAAGGCTGGTCTGATAGAAACATTTCACAATAAATATTTAATATGATGAGCAAAACAAACCTCATACCATATGGATTCACGGTAGGTAAAATCTAAAACCAGACTTGTGAAATTTCTTTTTTAATAACAATAGAAGTACTCCCTCCTCTTGTAATTGCTTCATGACATCTGTCTGTACAAAAAACTTTATATCTGTATTATCATGAATTTGGCTATTAAGCCAAGTTTTAGTAAGGAAAATAAAATCATAATTTTTTGAACTAAAAAAAGTTTTAATTTGATTTCATTTATTTCTCATTCCTCTAATATTGGCATAAAAGCAAGAAAAATCACCCACAGCAAAAAAAAAATCCGTTTTTTTTTTAAACAAATGATATTATAAAATCAATCAAGAAATAATAATTTAATAATAATAATTCAATTCATTTATTTAATTGCTAAAGAACATCATATAGCGAATTACAGTTTGCACATTAAAAAATAAAAGGAATAAACATAATGCATATAATATAATAATAAAAGAAAATAATAAACAAAAAGTAAAAATTAATAAATAAATACATACATACATATATAAATGAATAAAATAGATTAAACCAATTAATCGTGGCATTTGAATTTAATAATATTACAAAATTGCTTATCTAATTGCATATAGAGGTTTGCCTGAATAAAGAAGAAATGTAAGGACATTAAAGCAACATAACAGACACAAGCAGAATAAGCATCATACTCATAAGACTTAATTGCAATAGTTGAAATTATATTAGATAGTATAACATACTGATTGATGATTTTATACAAATATTTAAGATCTTTATATTGCCATCTAGAAGAAAAATGAAGAACAATTTTATTTTCTAGAGAAACATATTTGAAGAACCTATCATACACTTATTGCAATAAATAATGTCCTTGTATATAGTTAGGATTCCAAATCATTGAACAATATTCAGTGATGGAAATAACCAATGACAAAAATAATTTCAACTTTGTATCATCACTGAAATGATAACCACACCTAATGATGGCATCCATTATTTTAAAAACTTTGCCAATGATCATTTCTAAATGAAAAAGAAAGATTTCTTAGAGTATAAAACAAGGAAACATTTATTAAAATTAACTGACATATTATTTAGATTACACTAAACATTAAAGTTATCAATATCTTTCTGAAGGAGAATGCTGTCAATCACTGATGTGATTCTTCTAAAGATTTTACAGTCATTAGCATAGCACAAAAGATAAGAATATTTTAGGAAATTTTTGAAATCATTAATATAAATGTTAAAAAGCATGGGTGCTTAAATACTACCCTGAAGAACACCCAAAATACATTCAAAATTAAATAAAATATTGCTATTGAATTTGATATAAGCTGTCTGACTATATAGAAAGCATTGAAACCAATAAATAAATTTAGTGGAAAACCTCATTTTATGTAATATGTGTGGCAGAATGATGTAGTCTACTTTATCAAAGGCTTTGGATAAATCAAGATAAATAACATCAAGCCTCTTCTGATCCTAAATTTTTAGCAAATTAATTTCAACTGATTTATTAGGAATAAAAGCATGTTGTGAAGAAGAAATGATTTTACTGAAAGATAAAGAAGGCATGATTTATTGCGAATGACAGCTATGCAATAAACTGAAAAGAATCATGCTTTGCAATCTCCAGAAAATGGTTTTTATGAAAGAAAACTGTGAATAAATTTTACAAAAATTACCACTAAACTTTGCTTAAATTCTCAATGTAAGCCAACATCCCAAAATAGGCTATGGATATGGAGTCTTAAGTTCTCTGAAATGGCTCAGCTGTACAATTCTTTGCTAAGAATACTAAGCTTCACTTTTTTGCATAAAATGCAATTTAAAATTTAAAACTAACATCTGAAATATATTTATTATAAATACACCTCTCAAAACTTCAAGCAATAGTATATAAAACAGAAATAGGTCTATAATTATTAACAGAATCATGAGAGCCATTTTTAAAAATTGGGATCATTTTGGCACATTTAAGAATATTAGAAAAATACAATAGTTAAGTGATAAATTAAAAATAAAGGAAAGAGGTGGTGCAATAACTAGATCTGTATAAATAAATGAAGGAATATTATCATATCCTAAACTAGAATGAGTTTTATATCACCTGGTGGCTACAATAACATTGTCCTAAACATATTATCAATCGTGCAGTGAACAATAGATGAATTGCAAGGTAATGTAATTTTTTGAAGATATTCTATGTTATGAAGAATATAAGTTAGCAAAATGTTTGGAATCAGCATTTAATGTGGAACTATGAGTCGCTTAAACTCATTTTTCAACCAAACCTGAGTTATTAGTAAAATCCCAAAAATGTTAAGGTTAGAAGAAATATTAAATTCAATTTTTTTAATATAAATTTGTAAATCTCTTTTGTAAACATGTTTAGCTAATCTTCTGTAATTAATAAAATAATTATAAAGATAGATATTCTGTGTTTTAAAATAGAGTCTATGGTGATAAGATTTTCTTTAAGGGAAAACCTTTATGGAAAAAGAATTTACTGGAAATATATAAACCAATAGAACTATTAAGAATCTGCAAAAAATAATTTAAGCAATTATTCACATCATTATATGAATACAACGAATTCCAATTAACTTTAGAAAATTTTAAAAAATCAACATATTTATCTTTCATATAACCTCTTTTTAAAATGTCAGAATATGTAACTTTTAAGTGACATATCTTAAAATAAAACTCAATAGGTTGATGATGAGTATCAATAGAAAAGTAACAGAGATAAGGTGAAAATTACTAACTATTGGTAAATTACATAGAACATGATCTTAAATACATTGAGAAGGATTGGTTATATTGTTTAAACCCAAAAAATTTAAAAAACTTAACATTTTAAAATCTTTACAAGACAAAAAAAAAGTTGTATTTTTATATTGGACTATTTTCATCATCTAATATGAGTATTGAATGTCTTTAGAAAAATTGTTCAATTGGTTAGAATGTCATCTTAAAATTTAATACTCAAGAATCTAAGGGTCCAGGTTCAAATCCCATTCTATTACTGTCACTGTTCATGCCAGCAACATCTGAAAAAGAGGGGAGAATAATACCTCTCAAAATGTTGTGCATATACTAATCTGATTGATGTGCTATTACTAACAGTTGAATGTATTTGGAATATTTAAATAAAGTTAAATTTTTCTAAAGACATTCAATACTCATATTAGATTATGGAAATAGTCCAATATAAAAATACAAGTAAAACACCATCATTACAAACCTTCAGGAAAACCCAAAAATGAAAAGTGTGTAGTAATTCTTCCTAAAATAAATCTGGAATGTTTAAATCACCAGTAATAATATTATTATTATAGCCAATCAAAAAGTCTTTAGCTTAAGTCAAAAAAGTAGGCAAGTTCTAAAAGTGAGAAAGTGGGTGTAGGATATATATTTCCTAAGATAAATTTAAAATTGCAATTTAAGGTAATTTTACACCCTGTAGATTTACAAAGAGAAGAACTGAAATGAAGATCTTTATAAAAAATATCTTTGTAAATAACAATAAGAGTATCACCTCTTCAAGTAACATTTTTCACAGATCTGTCCATTTGTAAAATATTAAATCTATTATCAAGAAAAAAACAATCAGAAAATTGTTGATTTAACCAAGTTTCTGTAAGAAATATATCATCAAAGTGTCCCATTTCAAAGAATTGTTTAATTTCAGCACATTGGTTTGCATCCCTCTAGCATTCATATAAAAACAAGAAAGATCGGCTATATTAACTAGGAACATAAAATAAAGCAAATCAAATAAAGAGAAAAAAAGAAAGTGGGGAGTAAAGATAAAGTCAACAATTGACAAAGAGATAAGAAGATAAATTTAATCAAAGTCTTAAAAAATTAGTGAACGTTCCATAAAAAAAAGTAATGGAAGCACTGGGAGACCATAAATTGATATTAATTCACTGTGTTTATGAGCAGGAGCAGACATTTAAAAGCAAGAAGATTTTATATTAATTTTATGACAAACCATATTGGTTCTTAAAATATTTTCAAGGAATAATTTAACATCATATGAATTAAGATTCAATGGCATATTAAAAAGAAAATATCTATTGTATTTCGGATTGATATTACTATAAATTTTAGAAAAGAATTCAGTAGAATAAGAATTATTCATGTTAGCATATATGTTAACTTTTTTTATCACTGAAGAAATGAGATATGATATCTTTCTCACTAGAAGTTAAAAAAGAATATCCAAAAACATTTTTCCTATCACTAACAATATTTTATATGTTACTGTAAAATTCGGTGCATTAAAAATAAAATGATCTATGATCTAGAATGAATTTGGGAGCATCAGTTGAACAATTATGTATTATAGAATGTATAGACTTTAGAGAAAATATATTAGGAGGAAAATGCCTATTATATTTTTTCCTCATAAAAGAAATATTTTATAATACATCACCCCGTGTCTTACAGGAATTGTGATAAACCAAATGCTTTCCATTATAACTTTGTGATTTTGACTTTTTATGAAATAAAAATTTTAAATCTGAAAAGGAATTGTTAATGCCATTTTTCTCAAGCCAGGATGAATTATAAAAATATCTATTTCTATAATTATAATTACACAAATTCTTAAGCACAAAATTGTCATATATATATAGATATATATATTGGACTATTTCCATCATCTATTATGAGTATTGAATGTTTTAGATGGTTCAATAGATTACAGCATTACCTTAAAATTCAATACTCAAGAATCTAATGGTCCAGATTCGATTCCCATGCTAGTATGGTCACTGGTCGGGCTAGCAACACCTGTTGAAGAAGGGAAAATGATACCTCTCAAAATGTTATCCATATACTAACTTGCATGCTATTACTAACAGTTGAATGTATTTGGAATATTTAAATAATGTTAAATTTTTCTAAAGACATTCAATACTCATAATAGATGATGGAAATAGTCCAATACATAAATACAACTAAAACACACCTTCATCACAAACCTTCAGGAAAACAAAATTGTCAGTTGTATTATGAAAATCAAAACCACTATTATTAGAAGAGTTATGAATATACTTTTGGTTTAGAGTTAAATGTTTATGCATTGTGGCTCCAGCTATTCAGGCAATAATTCATTTGATTATTTATTTATTTAATATCTATTTATAGCATGATTGAATGATTGAAAGATGACTGATCTTGAAGCACATTAGAAAGTCACTTTATTTTTTCAAAAATAAACTCAAGGTCAAGAATTGTTGATATTAAATATTTAACAGGAAATAATCTTAAATAACGAAAGCATTTTGTTGCATAAGATAAAATTTTAATTTGACTTATGAAATAATAACTCCTGACATGTAAAGATTGTATCATATTACAACTGCTTTCCTAATGCAGCAATAAAGTTATCTAATAAACCCATATTATTTTGGATCCTTTATCCAGTTGTTTTCTTAATTGGCTATATGCTGTCTAAATAAAAAAATCTTAAGTCTAAACACCAATCCAGTATTGGTGCAGACATTGTGGGAATCTTTATGCTATAAAAAGCTTCTTAATGATAGGGCTGGGAGTAGATTTTCTTTTTGTTTTGTTTAATATTTTTCTAAATATATATTTCGATTTAAAATTGTTTGAGAAGACATACTGAAAAAAATTGACAATCAATATTTGATTTATGTACAATGGAATATCATAATAAAGTTTAATAGGTCAATGTTTGATATTGTAATTAATAAAACAGTATCACAAGTGAAATACAATTTGTGAAAAAATCAATAACAATATCACATCACTTTCTCATATGGTTAAGTATAGAAAATTTGTAAAACATATACCTTTAAAACTATTCACATGATTCATTGTAGTAGCCAAGGAAATCAAATGACATTATTCACTATGCTTTCTTTAAATATTCTGAAATTTGATTTTAAAAAAATTTAATATTTTAAATCTATATTGAAGATAACTTTTCAATTTTTTTTAAAATTAAATTCAAAGTAAAATTGTATCTTATATATGTTAAATATGATTTACAAAATAAGATTGTAAATCATTTTTTTCTAATCAGTGCATTGCTTTAAAGTTCCTTGTATTTTTTTAATTATTATTGCTTTCATGGTTAATGTATTTTAATAAACTTTCACATTATTAAGTTAAGTATAGATGAAAACATAATGGGCAAATTAAATTTGCTAAAATTCTTTTATTGGGAATAATTTATTGTTGAAAATAAAAATGTCTATTTGCTGGAAGGAATTTTTTATTTATTTATTGTACTGATGATGAATTGTGTAGCTAGATAGCAAATGACATAGAAAAGAGAATATATGTTGGGATAATACAGTAATATTAAAATTAAAATAAATTCTTAAGAAAAAAATAAGTATTACTAACATAATTTAAAGAAATAGAAGGCTGCAGTGGAGATAATTAGACATGTTGTTAAAAAGGAACAATAAATCACAAATAAAGTTCTAAATTGAATGCCACATTATGAAAGAATTTTAGTAAATGATAACATGTGAGGTAGACAGGTTGGAAATAGAAACTTATTACAGAAAAGAAATTAAAAGAAAAAGGCTGAATTAAACTCAGAACAATGTCCATTCTAATGTAGATTAATAATGTCTACACTAATATTCATAATAATCTTAATCTGTATAAGCACAAAAAAACTTATAAACTTATTAGTTCTATAAATAGAATATATTAACATTAGAGATTATTTTTAAGATATAATACATTTGGATCATTTTAAAATGTAAATTTAGACAGCCTGCTATTTTATCTTCAGATAGATCCATTTTATAATAAATACTTAATTAGTAATTTTAAATTAGTTTGTGTTATAAATCATTAATATATAGATAGTACAATACTTGTTTTGCATTTTATTTTAAAATATTTAGTACTAAAATTTTCTACATTTAAATTGACTAATTTATTAAAAAATTTCAGATTCATTTATTAAACAAAAAATAAGAGGCTTAATTTTTATGATTGGCTCAGTGTAAAGCTATCATTATTTAATCATTAATTAAAAATATTATAATTATAGAATCTATATGAATTTCTCAATTTTCGATTAAATAAACCATGATCCATTTGATTTTTTCAAATATATATATATATATACTCTATTATTCCTAAAGCTAATATTAAATTATTCAAAATGTAACATTCAGTCGTCAAAAGTTGTTTAGCAATCTTTTTATCCATATCAGGATATAATATTAAACATAAAAATTGAGAGTTTGCTATAATTCAACTAGGAATAAATAATTATTATAACTATTTTTTTACTTAAAAAAGAATAAATATTATAATCTAAACTAATGGGATATGATTTTATACAATTTACCTTATGTAATTTGGAGTAATGGAAAATTAAATGATGTATTCAAAAGCTAAGGTTCATGGGTGGATTCCCATCTGAGGAAATTTTTTTAAAAATCCCAATTTGTCCATAACTTTGATGCTGAAACGTCAATCTAATTTTCAATAACAGACCATTTTATATATATATAATTGAATTTATGAATTGCATCCGGGATTTTGATATACATGTTTACAAAAAAAAAAGATATCTTCTAATTATTAAACCAAATTTACAATTTAAGAGATTATATTTTAATGAAATGATAAATTGATTTCTGAATCTAATTACTCTATTTTTATAAAAAAAAAAAAAAATAGAAATAATTCTTTAATTCTAACTTTATATTCTTTCTTAAATTTGAATAAAATTTAATAATTTTCATTTCAGAAAGTTAAAAAGTAATTTTAATTAACATATAAATAAATATTACTAAAGTAAACAAATAATTTGATTAACATTTCATTCACAAAACTTAAATTCATTACATTATTAAAAAAAAAAAGGTCAAATTCTAAATTTGATATATCGTCTGCCTTTAATCTAAGAGACATATTAGCTTTAAGCTTTTATTAAAGATTTAATTTCATTAAATCTACTTTGTTTGACTTCATTATAATAAAAATGATGAGGGATATGTACATGTTAATTACGTTCAAAAGAAAAGTAATCATTTTATTATTAATCTCTAGAAATAATATATTAATATAGAAAAACAGGGTATTTAATCAAAGTTAAAACCTATTTAATTTATAATATATTATTATTATTGTTATTATTCTTTCAAAGATAAACCTTATTAACACTCAAAAAGGGTTACAACAGGAGATCTTCAATATAAGTTGATACATTATATTACATATGTAATAAGAGTTTACAATCTTGCTTGTGATAGAAAAAAACGTGACTTACAGTAACTGAAAAAAGAAGATAGATACTTCAGAAGATACATGTGTCAAATTAGGTTTATATAGAATTTTTAAATGGAATCTTGAGAAAAATACATAGAAGCAGATGATAGTATGAGAGAAAACATTTATGGGAGGAGGAGTGTTAGATTGATGTATGATTGTATATAAATTGATTCTATTTGGTGAAAATGATTATAGCTTTCATGGCTTTCTTATTGTTCATATGTTACATAAGTTGCATGTGAAAAACATGAATGTTTATATGCAATTTGATACATGAGATTACTTATGCAATGAGGGTTTACAGTTTTGCTTATGATAAAAAAAAGATGATTTACAATAGTTGGAAGAATAATAATTGTTGCATAACAAGATACATATTTCAAAATAGGTTTGTGTGAATTTTTCCAAAGCATTATGAGATAAATACATAAAAGCACATGGTGATATTTGTTAATATATTTTGGGAGGGTAAGTGAAGTTAGTGTTTCATTAGAATATGGCTGTTCATAAATTATGCTTATTAGTTGGTGATCATTATAGGTCTCAAAGCCAGGTCTTATTGTTCATGTGTTGGCATTTAACGTTCATTTGAGATAAGTTGGTGGAGTGATCTAGTAAACTTCCTTGGATCAGTGGATTGATGAGGTTGGTGTATTGTGTTACTCTCAAGTGGTTCAATATTTATTCCAGAAATCATCATGGTGTGATGTTGGAACTACAAGTTCATGCATGGTAGGCACTTGAGCTGCTTAAGTTCCAGAGAGTGGTGTGGAAATGATATAGAGAGGATTTGGA
Source organism: Epiperipatus broadwayi (assembly GCA_028023455.1). Lineage (NCBI taxonomy): Eukaryota > Metazoa > Onychophora > Udeonychophora > Euonychophora > Peripatidae > Epiperipatus > Epiperipatus broadwayi. The sequence goes on along the minus strand of JAQFVV010006369.1, from coordinate 1,429,360 downwards.
GTCTGTATCTGATATAATTATGAACTTGAGAAAATATTTTAAATGATGCAAAAATATCTTCTTAGCATGGTAATAATATATTTTGCCAAATTGTTGTCAGCATATCAGGCATTCATACCACAGGAGGGAGGGGCTTACAATCTTGTGTTTATTGTTTGCATTAGTTGTCCTGAAACTGATTTGAAATATCTTTGTTATTGCTAACATGGAAATTATTTTTGAGAATGCTGTCATATACTTTATATGAGCTAAAACTGGTAACATGGTAGAATAGGTTTTAATGCCAACCACTTAATCACCTGGTTGTATGACAACCATTTTGATTGGCTTTAACAATTTAAAAATGTAATTTTTTCATAAAAAAAGCTTTTGTAAATTCTAAATTATCTTAGAAAAGATATGTAACAGGGTTAATTGTTAATAATTGGTTCAAATTATGTTAAGTTTGCCTAAAACATTGTGGATTTTGAATGTTTTTTTTTTTGAGGAATTAAACCCGGAAATTTTTCCTTGTTGCCTAGCAATATTAAAGTTTACTGTTGCTAACGAAATATTTTTTCTTGCAAATTATCCATTCCACACATGTAATTTTTTTATAACTAAAGTGTTATCTAAATAGCTTTGTGATGACTTGAAATGTATCTTTAAAAAAACTAATATTATGCAAATTTTTAGGATTTGAAATAAAAGGGAATGAACATGGTGACAAGACTAAGATTAACTGCGGAACTATTATTATTATGATGATCTTGATGTTTCGATAATAATATATTAATCCTTTGAGTTACATAGCATTACATAACTTTGAATGTAAGGGTTACAGGTGCAAGGTAAACTACTATTATTATTATTATTATTATTATTTAAATTTCACATTAAACAATAGCACAACATATGTTTTGCAAAATAAATTATACAATTATATTTAATTGCTTGCCAATTTTTTTTTACTAAAAAAAAAAAAATTCATTATTTTAAATTTTTGATTAAATAAATTCATAATGTCTATTTAAAATGAAATTTAAAGTAATATTTTATAAATTAAATAAGTATAGAGACCTAAATAGGAGTATATTTATAACATAGATATTCAATAGATAATTACATGACTCAATATTTTTTTATAAGTCAGATCATCAGAGGACCTATTCTATTTTGCGTTCTAAAAAGAAAGCTACCCCCTCTCGGCCCAAATTGCCAGCTTCAATTTTATTAAAACTATAATTTTTAAAGATCGATATTGCAATTATTTTAACTCTGTGTTCTAAGTGACTAAAAATGTAAACAGAGATAAAGCTCTGTATATTTACATTTTTAATATTCTAAAAAAAAACCTGAACATGGTTTTTGTGGGGCGTTAAAAAGATTATCTCAAATGACATTCTAAAAAGATTCAATACTGATTGTTTTTACTGGGAGGATATAATTGGAAATTAAACACAGTTGAGAACACTAAAAAAGTTCCATGATATTATACAAAATGCCTAATAAAATGACTAATCGATCAGCATATGGTAGGTTTGGAATGTTTATGTTATTTGTCTTTCTATCTTTTTTATGTTTTTATTTTCTGGAATTAGAAGGGCCACAATGATGTAAAATTACTATGCTATATATAATTCACATAAATCAGTGGGAGATAGTTACTTTCATTTCAATTACAAATAAAATAGTTATTAATATTTGTCAAGCGTTGTTAGCCGAAAGGTCATCGCAGCCGCCTTGCAAGCAAGCAGTTGGTTGCAGGCGGTTGTGGGTCGCCTCCCGGCCAATGCTATGACATATGAAAAAAATAGTTATTAATATTTATTATTGCCTTTATTAAAATTAATATTTCATCTAATATTCAGAGGTATGTTAAAAGACTCATTCTTTATTCTCTGTATATATTAAATGATGATTTCAGACTATTTAGTCTATACATAAATTAAATCAATAGACAAAATTCACCCTATAATTTCAAAACTATGTCAAAAACTAAGTTCACATAGCAACAGGACTTAATTGTCTCTTTCCTGCTGTTTTTGGTTTCAAAGACCTCTGTGGGAGGTAGTTACTTTCATTTCAATTATAGATAATAAAAAAAAGTCAAGATTATTTACGATTATATTTTATATATAAATAAGTAAAATTAAATATAAAGTATAATTGGGTGTGTGATTCAGGAATAAGATAAATGTTAATTAATGGAAGTATATTAACTTTTATTAGTCAATGATGATGATATGTGTAGGAAATTGTGATATGGACCAACTGATGAATGCTGGTTCACCATGAAATGTGAATGTTGGGAATCACCTTTTTCACTTGTCCTTGGTTATATACTTATGATTATACCCTTTTAAGATGTTAAAAGCAGATAGAAACCAGGCCTTACCTTGCATGAGAGTGTTGTAGTGAAAATTATACTACAAAAATATTATTTATTCACTACCAGTTACAATGTTTATTTTTGGGTGGGGGGATTGAACGGATATTTAAATGTCAGTGCCTGTAGAAATCAAACCAGTAAGAATCCATACAGTAGTGCTATCCAGTGCAAGCCATGATAATCAATGAATGCCTTCTTGCAATCATTGATTATTAAGGTTTGCACTGGTGGCACTACAGGATTGAGAATTTGCTACTGTTTTAACAGCTTGTGCAAGGATAGAAAATGGTGGTATGTGATGCTTAATGGTTTAATACCTATAGGAATGTGTTACATCATCTACCATTAGTGAAAGCTCCACAATATTATATATTATTTCTTAGTTTTATAGTTACCACATTCTATTCATTTGACCAAAATAGAGTAGTTTAAAACATATATCCTCTAGCAAAGAATATCTACAAACATTTCAACTACTGTTGAAAGGTATTTTGGATTAGCTATGAATTATTTACTTCAATATAAAATTTCAAACTTGTTTGTAACCTGACAAAAATTTCAAAGCTTACCTAATGTGAATTTATATTCCAGGCAGGTGTTCTAATCTCTTTGTCACGAGACTTTTGCTCCTGAGATTGAATTTTGTTTCTTACATATGAAACTTTTAAAGGTTTTTTTTTTTTGTTAGATGGTTTTGTAAAAGTCCATGTGTGAGCATTATGCTTAAGTAACAGACTTAAAATGTATGGTGGATATATTTCAAAAGTAATTGGTTTCTTTAGGTAAGGTAAATAATTTGATTGATTTGTTTGTAAATGACCAAAGATAGAATAAATAAACATTTTGACCTAATTGTTTTCCTGAAGGTTTGTGATGATGGTGTTTTAATTGTATTTATATAATGGACTATTTCCATCATCTGAGTATTGAATTTCTTTAGAAAAATTTAACTTATATTCCAAATATATTCAACTGTTAGTAATAACACATCAAACAGGGTAATATATGTACAATGTTTTAAGAGGTATTATTCTCTTTTTTTCAGGTGTTTCTGACCTAACCAATGATAGTACATGGGAATCGAACCTAGACCTTTAGATTCTTGAGTATTGAATTTTAAGGTAATGCTCTAACCAACTGCAGTTGGTTAGAGCATTACTTTAAAATTTAATACTCAAGAATTTAAAAGTCCAGGCTTGATTCCCATGCTAATACTGTCACTGGTCAGGCCAGCAACTCCTGAAGAAAATGGGAGAATAATACTTCTCAAAACCTTGTGCATATATTAACCTGTTTGATATACTATTATTAACAGTTGAATGTATTTGGAATATTTAAATAAAGTTAATTTTTTCTAAAGAAATTCAATACTCATATTGAGGATGGAAATAATCCAATATATAAATACAATTTTGAATTAACGCTTTTAATTCACAATAATTTGCAAATTATACTTATCTGATTTTATAAAATTAGACTCAAATGCTTGGATACATTATCAGAAATGTTTTATTTAAAAAAACACATGAATAAATAAATTGTTTTTAAATGATAATCAATACTATGGAACAGAGTCATTAACTACCCTTCTATCCCTTATTATGAAAAGAAAGTGTTAGAATCATTTCATTATTCTCATTCATTATAAGTCACAACCCTTTAATATACCAAATTACATATTTTATTATAATAATTAATATTATATTGCATTTATTTCTAGTACTTCTACTTTAGCAATGGTGAAATTATATTGTATAATTTAAATCTGCAAATGATTGTTCATATATATTGTAACCTAGTGTTATTGACACTTGGTTTACTTGGCATTATTTCTGCAGGAAATTAATGCTATTCTTTAAAGAAATAAAAAGATAAAATAACAATAGTAATAATTGATTAATAAAGTATGCTATTCACTCACTTTGGCATGTTTTGGGTGAATAACTAATAGATTTAATAACTCAATGTCATTTATAAAGAGAGAACATGAATAATTTAATTGAGATATTAATAATTAGAGCAAATTAATATGGTATAAAAGCTAAACAGTAATTGATTTTGGATGGGTAGAGGGGAGAGTGGATGAATGTCTTATCATAAAGCACAATAACTTCTGGTAATTTCTTTTTGTAAAAAAAAAAAAAAAAAGAAATAATGTTTAAAGAATTATACATCACTGATTGTTAATTTAATGTATTTATTATTATTTTTGATATTGTCAAATTACTTTGTAATCCAGGTAAATAATACTAAAACTATATGATTGTAATAGGTTTTTTCTTTCTTTTGTTTATGTTATAATCAAATGATTATTTTTCTGTAAGAGGTTGCTAAAGTAAAAAAAAAAAAAAATAACAACAAAACAGAACAGCCAATTACATAATCGAGATTATTTTTTTTTGAAAAAAGATATAGTCTGCTTTTAATTTTCAAGGAAGAAACAGTGCTGAAATTTGGTAACTCAATTTTTTCATTTTATTTTGCAGAAATAAATGTAATCAAAGTAAAATTTTAATAATATAATGTGTGGCTAAATTTTTCTGATAAGACGTCCTGATTTTCTTTGCCATCTACCTATTTAAAAACCTTTTATACTTAAAATTTTATTGTCTCGCGCTAAAGTTCAAAAATGACAGATGTAACTAAAGGAGTCACGAAAAATTATATTATATCTAAATTAAGGAAAAGAAGTGATTTCCAAAAAAAAAAAATTAATTATTTATTAACTTTATGTCATTTATTGATATTTTCGTGGTATAGAAAGAAAAAAAAATAATTGAAAGAAATATTGTGAAAACAAGGAAAATCAACTAGAAACATTTTCACACTCTTTCTAAATATTGTCTGCCTTTACAAGTAATGTAGTTACATACATTAAAATATGTTTTATTCACCAAGAATTGTCTGGAAATAATAATAATGATAAATAAGATTAAATTATGCACCTGTATATTTTTTTTTGGAAAAAAATATAAACTTTCTCAGAGTAAATATAGGAAGAGTTATATAGGGGCATTCTTACATAGAAGTTACCGTTAAAAAATTTATAATTCCTAAAGTATGAACAAAACCAAATATCTTAGTGACTTAATGATAAAAATAAATGATATATTATATTACACATCAGTTGGATTTATTAAAACTTCCTATACATGTAAATCAGCTGCAGTTATTATCAGAATAATCTCTCGGAAAAATTGCGCATTTCCGTCCATAAGTAAGCTAGCTAATATGAATTGTACGTATCGTCAATAATAATGAAAAAAGAATTGTGTGTGTTTATCGTCTATCGTCAACTGTTCATTATGTTAGAATATGTATATTTTATTTTCTTTGGATCCCAAAATTGTAGCAGTTTAATTCAAGTAAGAATTAATCTTCAATTATGCTATATGTTTCTTTACCTAATTTTATAGAAGCACAAAATAAAAGAACACTTTTATTTAAAGGAAGTGATAAAAATGCGTTTATTGTTTTTAAACTTGCTTTGTGAAATACGACTGGATAAAACTCTTCACCTGGACCAATTGCTCAACAGAAAAACATTTTCTAATGAGAGAATATGCACGTGTTAATTAATGATTGTTTAAAACTAAGTTATAAATGATATGTATTTTTTTTGTTATATCACATAGGTTAAAGTCTGTATGGTCAAGGGATATTTAATAACCTTGTAATGACAAAGGTATGTTTTAATATAATTATTCTAGGTTAAGTTGATATTTAACACGAAAGAAAAAATCTATAAAATATGTTTTAATTATTACATACAATTGTAGGTAGAAATTTTGTATGTTAGATACGTAAAAGAAAAATATTTAGATATTTAAGGGGTAAAATAAATATTGAAAATTATCAGAAGTAACTAAAAAAAAAAAAAAAAATGCTATAACAAAATATTTCTTGTTAAAGTTTTGAAACGAATTTATACTGTATTAATTGAGGAATTTATTCCTAATTATTCTTAAACAACACATCCACTTTATTTAGTTTAAGATAGTATGCTACCAACTATTTTTGAATGTTCCTTTATTAAAATTAAAATTATTATACTTTTATTCGATGATGTCCATTGATTTCAGATGTTGATCAAAGTATACACGGTAACATAAGTTTATTATAATCAGTGTATTTACTTATCCTGCCCAGATATAGCATTGGTATATGCTTAATATTCGCATAGGTAATAATTATAATGTATTTATTTTGTGGGATGAAAAATGATCTCCCCAAAAGCTTTGTTTTCCATGAGAGGAAGATTTTAAATATAATGTTCCGGTATGTTTATAGCCCAAGTGATCGATTCTCATAGATAGGACGATCAAGAATTTATCTAGCATTTAGTATGCTTCATTCATTTAAATCCCAGGAGAAAATTGTATTTAGTGTGTGTTCATTGTATGCCCAAGTAAGAGGCAAGAAACCACCAAAATATTTTAATGTAGTAGATTACTTTACAGACCTTCGTTGTTATTCCATGTTCCTCATGTGAAAATAAAGATAGCTCCACCATGGAAGGTGTTGATTATTGTGCTTAATTTTGAAAGTTCAGGCAAGATAAAGGTTATATTGGAGGTGTTAGTTCCTCAAGATCCACTTTAGTATAAATAGTGCGTTAGTAACTAGGATCGATATCTGTATTGTGCTGCTAAATATTGCTAGTATTTGACAAGTAAATCAATGGAGAAAGTAATTAAAATTGCGTAATTTAAAATGCTTATAACATGAAGGAATATTCAAATGCAATATTTAATTCTGGTTAGTAATTAAATAATACTCATATTTAAAATTATACGTATGAATAAAATTTATATCATAACTTAAGTTAGCATTAAGTTAAACGTAAGAAGGTAAATGTGACTTCTGATAACTGGCCTATAATTAGAATAGGTTATCCCATTAAAGACCATAAATAAAGTAAATGTATTAGAAATAAATTTAATATTTTGCGTATTGCAAATGATTGGATTAATCATTTTAAAAAAAAAAAATAGTTAGTCAATAATTTTGAATAAAAGCTTCTACAAGGTTACCAAAATTTAATAATTAATGTATTGGTAATGAAATGTACTTGTAGTTAATCAATCCATATGATTGCATACAGGAGAAGTAGTAACCTCTAGTCCATAACCAAAAGAGTATACAGATTAATATCAGTTATATTTTATATTTTTGTATTACTATGGGATTATTGAATAAATGTTCATATATTTTTTTGTGATAATAATAAATTATAGTCTTGTTAAAATTTGTTGTAGATTCTTTTTTTTTTGTTTTATATGCTAAATATAAGTGTTTGCACAATATTTGCAAAACCTTTTCTTGAGTCCGAAATCATTTCAAACCCTTAAAAACTTAATAGACCAGAGAAATAAATTTAAGCAGATCGGAATATGTCATTATATTTTAGTTTAATGATAATTATTTATGGAGTTGAAAACTTAAGACTAAACATTCACCTTTGTGTAAAAAAAAAAAAAAAAAATGAATTTTTTTTCCAAACCATTAACTTTGGTTGCACATTATTCCATTCCCATTTAGTTAAATTGTCTAAGTAATAAATCTTAGTTATATGATTGTGTTGTCATGGATGATGGAAGGACACAAAAAGCACCCTTGTCTTTTTATTATTCTGACTGAGATTCTGAAAAAAAAAGGCTGTGTTATTCAAAATTATACGTCATTATTGAATACAATTATCATCTCTTTAAATAATATAGCAGTTGATATAAGAGATGAAGACACATTGAATTTAAGTAAAATAAATGTTTCCTATAGCCGACCAGAATGCCAGTCATATGCGACAACACAATACCGCCGAGCATTTCCTTACATGAAACAAAGAACCCTGAGATTAATATTATTATAATTATTCTTTAAATTAATAAGTGATCAATTATTGTTGTTATTACAATCGTGGCATGGCTTAAGAGAATTGAATGTACAATTGTATTATATGAAAAGTATTTTAGATCATATTGGCAAATTAATGGATATGTTGCTTTATTTTGGTTGCCTTAATTTCCAACCTGAAAAATTAGTGCAAACTAAACTAATAAATAATTACAGAATAATTATTAGGTTAGAATATATATATTTATATATATATATATATAGTTAAAATCAGTCATATATCACATGACCTATATAGCTTGTATTACCAATATGTAATATATAAAGAGCCTGCTACTAGCTCTAAACAAGCTTAATTTTTTTTATGATAAATGCTACAAGAGAAAATACATGAAGCTTTTATCTATGATGGTCCCCATCCCCAGACCGGTTTCAAGCTATGGCTCTCATCAATGAGGAGCTAGAACATAAGATTCAAAATATTAACTCAAGCCAAGCATTTATCTAATTCTTAAATTAATTTATTTAATTCTGAAGATTTGGATATTTTTCTTAATATTTAAGAATTAGATAAATGCTTGGCTTGAGTTAATATTTTGAATCTTATGTCCTAGCTCCCCACTGATGAGATCCATAGCTCGAAACTGGTCTGGGGATGGGGACCATCATAGATAAAAGCTTCATGTATTTTCTCTTGTAGCATTTATCATAAAAAAAAATTAAGCTTGTTTAGAGCTAGTAGCAGGCTCTTTATATATATATATATATATATTAATTCTAATGTTTTCACGGATAAAAGATGTCATATTATTATTACTATTTGCGGGATATTCCGTGTAGTGAAAAAGCTAAATGCTGACGTTTCAGTACAATATCAAGTACCTTCCTCAGAGCGTCCTCTTTCTCAAATCATAAGAATGCATGTGAGATTTAAAATCGTTTTTATCGTTTTCTTTCTCCTCATATTTAAATTCTATTGGTTGAGAAGTTTTAAAATTTATTTTCTCTTCCAATAGTTTCTTCCAAATGTTGTTAATCTTCTTTAACTCACACCTTTCATTTATGCTCTTGGGCCTTTTCTGATGATAGCCATTTTCACCGGGACCTTTTTGCTACTAATAAAATGCTTCTTCATAATGGCTTTAATTGCAAAATTATTAATAGGGCTTATACATATCAAAAGAAAAAAGATTTTGATACATCAAAAATTAAGACAATTTTGCCATATATTAAAGGAGTAACTGATAGAATTGGTAACATTTTAAAGAATAATAATATTCACACAATTTTTACTACTTATAAAAAAATTAGTGAAATATTTCCTCTTCCTAAAGATAAAATTGCTTTGGAGTGTCATGGTGTGTATGAAATTCCATGTAGGGTCTGTCCACATACATATATAGGACAGACTAATCGTAGAATAAATATTAGAAAGGAAGAACACATTCTGGCAGTGAGAGAAAAATCCAATTCATCAGCTATTTATTCTCATATTAAATTAACAAATCATGATATCAATTTTGAAAAAACAAATATTTTAGCAAAAATTGAACAATATGACCAGAGATTGCTAAGAGAAGCTATAGAGATTTTTAAAAGGCCCAAGAGCATAAATGAAAGGTGTGAGTTAAAGAAGATTAACAACATTTGGAAGAAACTATTGGAAGAGAAAATAAATTTTAAAACTTCTCAACCAATAGAATTTAAATATGAGGAGAAAGAAAACGATAAAAACGATTTTAAATCTCACATGCATTCTTATGATTTGAGAAAGAGGATGCTCTGAGGAAGGTACTTGATATTGTACTGAAACATCAGCATTTAGCTTTTTCACTACACGGAATATCCCGCAAATAGTAATAATATATATATATATATATATATAACCTAATGCTAAGTGCACTGTCAGTGAAATATGTTTATGGCCAACATATCAATACTTACCTAATGAATATAGATTAATTGAGTTCATTATTATCCATATAAGAGTAGCTGAACACATATCTACTGGTTATTGGAACAATAATTGAATAATTAGCTGTTACTTAATTAATTGCCATCTTTAAAAAAGGCTTTCTTGTAAATTCTTGGCTACTTCAAACCCAGTTGTAAATTTGGTAATCACTATGGTACAAAATTTATTATATTAACAATATTGTCAGTATTCAAAGTAACCTTTGTTGATGACCAATTTTTTTTAATTTTTAAAGCATTTGTATTAGTGGTTTAGCTATTATGAAGGAAATACAGACAATGATTAAAAACTCTTTAACTGTTGATCATTAAATTAAAGAATTGTATATCACAAATATTATTAAAAGGCTTCTTTAGAATTTTTTTTGTAGGAGTACAAAAATTATAGTTATGCTTCTAATTAATAACTACATAAATGTCTTTATCTAAGAATATAAATAAATCTCCATTTGACATTATTGAAAAAAGTTTGCATAATGTTTCTTTAGTATGTTGCATGTGTATATGCAGGATATCTAAAAAATGTCACATTTTATATATAATTACTTTATTTTGGGGTGTAAACTAGTTGAATAGTGAATAATATACACTTGCATTTAAACACAGAAAATTTATCTTGTAGTGGTTCTGAAAGTCAGACATATCAAACAAGCCTGAAAGACACCTTAGTAATGAATACTTTCCAAATTCTTCAGATTCAAGACTAATATTTTTTTTTAATAGATACTCTTCAAAGTCAAAAATTATGTTATGTCATCCAACATACTGCTAATTATAATAAGCTTACAAACACAATGTGTAACATTAACAATGGATATTTTGGTTGAAGTATACATTATGACAATGTTATAATAAATGTTTTTTTTTAAGTCTCAAAGCATCAACCAAGAAGCGAATTGGAACAACTGCTTCTAAGGCAGCTGTGCTAACTACTCGGCCACCAATGCTTAAAATAATAAATGTTGATATTAAAATGAAGGACAATTTGAATGTTTAGATTAAATTTTACTTTACTCTGATATCTTTTTTCAATATAAAATTATTAAAATATAATTTCATGACTATAAATAATTAGAAAAACCTCTATATCAGTCTTTAACTAATGTTGTTGAATGTTTATATATAGGTTAGAGATAATCTTCGGTTTAATAAATGATTAGTAATAATTATTCACATACTTATCTGAAATGATTGTTGTCAATGTTGTGAATGCAGAAAATTTGATACTTGTAAATAAAATTATAAAAAATAAATTAATAAAAATAGAAATTATAAAATATCAAGGTCTGTAATATTTTGCAGACAAGTTTCAAATATATACTCCATTTTAAAGTGTATTTCATTGCAAAACATTATAGATACATATTTTATGTCTTACCACAGCAAGATTCATTTTACATTTCATTCAACACAATTTATCAGCTATACTGCTAGATTATGTGGTATTTTAAACTCTTTGTGATTCCTTTTTCTTTCCCATTTTTATTATAACAACTTTCTTTTATCTTTGTCAGTAACGAAATGTTCTGTTGTTCTTGGACGATGGTTAAATAAGAATAAAAAGCTGCTCAAATTATTATCACACAGCTGGTAAAAAGTCTGGTGATTTATCTATTCCTTCATTGTTTTTCCTTGCCAGAAAAGTGCTATTTTGTTTTGCATTGGACTGTTTTACCTATTCAGCTACTCATCTATATTCTAATAACTTCAATCCCTCATTGGCATTTATTCAGTGTCACATAAACAAAATCATATAGTTAATTGCTTGGTCATATATAAATAGCAGAATGAGTATGAATAATTCCATTAATCAAATTTTGTTTTAATTTTTTTTATTTTATTCACTGAAATTAATTGCCCTGTATAGAGTGGTAGAATCAAGAGCTAAAGATCTGTGGATTTTCTCAATCTGTCACATGACTTTTGAAGTGACAAATCATGTGATTATTTGTTTATATACCGAAAACCAATCCCAAGTTTTGCAATCTTTGAATCCAACATTTTATTCCTGCTGTCATTACATCAAACAGGAACAAACTCATTTGATCTTTTTTTTAATTTTATTCGACTTACTTCAAAAAAGATCTGATAATCACCGATTGATTCTTTTAACAATATCTTCTTTATGAATCATTAGATTATTATATACAATTTAATGTATTAATGGTGTTATTTTGATTCCACGGCTATACTATTCTGAATTTGTTCACTTAATATTTATTTGAAATAGCAATCATGTAAAAGTGAAATTATACAATAAATTATAAATGCTGATTTCATCATTTCTTGTACTTAAAACCTAATATGTTTCTCTTCAATATAATGCATATCTTTATATTTAAAAGACAAGTATACTACTAATTAAAATAAAAATTACCCAGCATTCAAGTGTCTTGGCTGATTCTTACTATATGAATAAATAAAAAAAACAAGACAATGCACGTTGTATTATATATATATGCAAATTTTAAATTTTATGTAACTATTTTGAAACTGCACACAGATTCTATTCCTTGTGTATTAAATTATCTGGCCAAATACAGATTAGTATACCAGGCAATAATATATTATTACCAAGTAATAATCTTTAATATTTATCAGTGGAAGGGTGTCCTTGCTTACCATTTCTTAACACAAGTTAATTTAGCATTACAATGCTTTAAAGTGCATCTTAAACTTCAAGAAATCTTTACTTCATTCATATACACTTTCTATATATTTGTTTATTATAAATAATAAGTTGACAACAGAATAGTATTATTTAGCATCTCATAAACAAAAATGATATTAAAATAAAATGATTAATTAATTTTATGTTAAGTATTTCTTCATCATGATTTTCTATTGCAACAACGATGACTATGATCAAACAAAATAATATATATCATCAGACAACTATTAAAATATGGGCATCCTAAATTCCTTCACATTACCATCTTCAAGCTTTCTCTACCTCTGATCTAAATTCCAAGTGCTTTTAATTGTAGTCTTTTCTAAAATTATTCTTTCAACTGCTATCTTTTTTTTTTCACCTTATTGTAACCTAGAAATGAAAAGAAAGTAATGACTAAATGGTCCTTAGCATTAATAACAACAACAATTAGCTCAGGGTTGTAGCAATACTAGCTAAATAATAGTAATGTAGGTTAATAATAATCTTTGAAAATATACACATGGGCTAGCTCAAGTGCACATATGCTGCTGTAATAAGAGCAAAATAAGCATTAATATGACATAAGAGCAAAATAAGCATTAATACTACAAATGCAACCATTAGATTAGAAGGAGAATTCTTATACTCTTAAAATATAATAACTTTTAAAATCTTAAGCATATGACACAGAAAGGGTTACATTATTTTCAAATCTTCTTTCTTCAGCACATCTTCTAAAATACAATCAAATCTTATAATAGTCTTGATTATCTTTCAAAATAATCAGATTTAAGATAATTTTTTATTAAATTAACACTTGTCTTCTTTCATGCCACATAGCACTTTATTAATAATTTGATCTTAAACATAGTTCTCAAATAATTTATAAATAAAATCTTGGGGTTCTTTTGTAATGAATTATCTCATAATCAATAAGTTTTATTTTTATTTTTTAAAAACAAGCCAAGAATGTGTCCCTAGTAACAAATAATGGCAATAAGATCGATCTTACTCATAAGAAGATATGGTATCGAATCAAACAATCATTAAATTTAAAATTAATCATGAAGAAACTCTTAAATTAAAATTAACTGTAATACATAAGGATGACATCCATGATATCATGAGTAATAAAGGATTTTGTTGCTATCCAAAATATCACACCTAATAGTTTCTTTCTTAATCTTTTACTAAATAAAATCAAGCAATTTTATTATCTTAACTCATGATAAATGAAATAAAGTGATATTATATCTTTATCAAAAATAAATGAAATAGACTAAGTTATCTTATACCAGTTGAATAAAATGGTCTTATTATTTTTTTAATAAATAAAAACAATCTTTACCTTGACATCAGTAATATAATTTTAAATAAAGTGAATTTCTTGTCAGATTTCTTTATGTGCTTATACTCTCTATACGTAAAATAATGATTAAAATAACATTTATTGACATTTATAATATTTAATAAGCAAATATCAAGTTATTACATAACTTTATAACTTACCAAATTATTAAAAATTTCCCAAGTAAAAATAAAATAAAAAATAAGGAAAAATTATTTTAAAATAATGGTAATAATATCAACAATTAACAAATCTTACCATGGCTTTGACAAATTCAGTAAAGTTTTCACATTTAGTACACTATTTTATACCATTATAGAGTCCCTAGGTAAAAATATTCAATTCACTAAATAAAATATAATCTTACCAATTCTTGCTTGGCAATAAATGCTGAAGTAAGATGTATATAATTTTATGTAGCCACATATACAATTTATAAATTTAATATCAAACTTTTATCAGATTGCAAACATCTGAATATACTAATTAGGTATATCTACAAGTCTTATACATAAAAATCATTCTGATTAACAAAGAGTGCAACTGAAATATGGGAGTCATTCTGCAATTGCTCTAAATGCCACAATAAAGACTTGGTTATGCATTACACATGGCTTTAAATGAAATATATTCATAAAATATTCATATTAAGGAATAGACATGCAAAGGCAAATATAATATGATGGCATGAAATCAACAAACATCTATGCATGAGGGACAATAATGAGCTAGGACTTTGTCTCTAGTAAAAATATGAGAATGAACTATCAAAAGAAAGGGATTTGCTTAAATATAGTGTTATATGCTTAGTATCACAGAAATATAATAAAACTCACAGGCATAATACAATAAACTATAAGAAAGATACTATACTACTATCTCTTAAAATAGTGATAAATAAGTGGTATGTAAAATCAATAAAATAATAAATATAACAAAATATAGCTAAGTATAAAATTGTGGCATAATAATTAATAAAAATATCATCAACTTTTGAACACTTCTGGCATTTGTGCACATTCAAAATAACTTCAAAAAGGGATAAGTATAATACATTTTAAAATATTCTAGCAATATTCTGATAACTTGGCATGAAAATACCTGTTAAACTTATACATAAAAATTGAACAGAGAAGCATAGAAATGAACATATGACATAATAAAGTAAAATAAATATTAAAACTAATATTTATACCCATTAGCAATAAAATAAACTGGATATTCATACCATGATACTGGATATAGTCAGTAAACAGGTTCTTGAATATTCTGTAGACTTTCCTGAATATCCAGGTAACATAAAAAAATTAAATAGACACACAGCAATTGAAAAATATTAGATAAGTAAAGACTTAAAGTTAATAACACAAATAAAAAGATAGCCATTCTGACTGGAGATTTAAATAAATGGAGTAATAAATACTAAAACCATAGCATAAACAATAAACATTATACATTTCAAGTAATATATTGATAAATGAAATTAGCATTTCTTTTAGAGAGCAGTTTATCAGCTTGATGATTATAATGAAGAGTAATTATTCTGAAATGGAGCATTGTAATGTAAAGTGTGTTTAAATAAATATTTCTGGAGGAAAAATGGAGCATAATAATAAATTTAAATGAACTATTTGAAGAACTAACACAATTGAGAACTTGGAGCAAACATATTGAAAATATATTTTATTCTTTTAAAAGTAATGCAAATGCAATGTTAATCATTTTATAAAACTAGGATTTGTAGTGTGCATCAATGAATAAAAATAAATTCTTGCATAAACCAGCAATAATAAATGAATTTCATATCTTCTTTAAAACAAGGCATTTAAAATAATAATAATAATAATAATAATAACCATGCACATTTAATAAATATCAGTTTTTTATCTATCGTATACTGACTAATATGAATAAAGTCAAAGCTGGGTTTTATTTTTCTTTTAAACATAATTTTATTTTAAAATAATAGATATTCTATTATAGTATTCAGTAACTATTCAGTAACGCAAGTTTAATTAAATATAACTATGGCATAATAAAGTATTTTCCATCATTAGATTATTTCATAGTAAGTAGTTATAATCTTAAAATGTAGCATTTAGTCATGATAAGACAAACACTTTACCCTTTTAAAATAATTTCAAAACACTAATATTTTGAAAACAAATATCCATAAATCATATAAATAAATAATTATTAATAAATATTCACTGCATTAACAATTAGCATCTTTAAATTTTCTCATCTTGAAATTCCTTTAGTTTTAGTTAAATAGCTCAAATTCCATAATAAATGAAATTGTACCAAAAGAGAACACACTTGAAAAATGATAAAATATTCAATATTATTTAAATAGAATTGTTTCATAAAGTTCTTTTAGAAAAAGAAGTTAAAATATTTTTAATATTAATATAAAATATCTTAAAAGTTCTAGCATATAACTTAGACATTATCTTTTTTAAAGTGAAGTTTTAATGTGATAAATAAATAGAATTTTGTTTAACAATGTTTTACAATGCAAAAAATGATACCTTCAATTGTGTTGGTTTAACAAATTCAGACTTTTATACAGTAAGTCATGTGATAGTCACTGATTGGATGATTGACAACTGAAATATTCATCCTAGATTACCATACTAACAAAAGGCCACAGTTTTTCTGGTTATAGAAAATTCTAAAAATAACTTTGATTAATTATAATTACGTCTAGACAGAAAATAAAAATAATAATTAATTGTGGTATTGAACATATTATTTAGTAAATTGAAATCTATTACAGTAAAAATAATTGCATTCTTTAAATATGTTAATGATTTACATTGTTTAATAAAATAAAAAATTATTATATTAATAAAATAATGTGAATAAGAAGGATAAAAAACTTAAATTAACTTCTAAACAGTAAAATTTTCAACTAAAAAGTAAAATTTAAATAATTAACAAATTTCTGCATGCATACACACATATACTATTATCAAATTCTTTATTTAGGAATAGTAATTTAGAAACATGAGCTAACTATTGGTTTAAAATAAACTTTCTAATTAGCTAAACTTTAAGGATTTTCTAACTAAAACTATATTATAATGCTATTAAATTAGCATTGCACTTTAATTAAACTATAAAATAGATTACTTACACTACTAAAATTAAATAATACTTTTTATTTGAAACTAACCTAGATATTTATGACATTCTCTAAATCTTAAACTTATCTTCAAGTTCTTTTATGACATTTTAATTCAATAAAAGAATACAACAGCTAAGCCAAGATAATTTAACGTTTACTATTTTAAAAGGTTAAACTCATTTATGTCTTAAATTAATAACAATTCTATGGTAAAGCACTTATAATTATACAAGAGTTAACTTATTAAGTTTAAATATTATAAAAATTACACTTATAATAATGTTTTCAATTTATTACCATTTTATAATATCCATTATGAAGTAACTAATAAATGATGCCATTTATTTATTATTTAACAATATCACTAGAAAATAAACTATTTAAAATTTTTCTTTTTTTTTAATAATATATCATCATAAGACTTGACATTCATTTCTACTTCCAAAACTGAAGATCACAATATATACATTAATTACTTAAGATTCTATAAAAAGAATCAGTTAATTAAATCACAAAACAAAAATTAATCACTCATGTATACACAAAAAAGGAAACAGATTCTTATTTCATCACTGTATTTTATTCCAAACTAAAATTTCATTCAGATGACCCTAAATATATACAATTAAATTTAAATATCTGAATGAGATCCTATTTCAAGACAAAATATGTATAGAAATGAAATAAAATAGCAGTAAAACTCTCCATATAGTCGTGCCACCCAGTGCAAGTCAGAATAATCAATGGATGCAAGAAGGTTTGTGCATAATATCCATATCTAGTGCCCATTCATCCAATATTCCCAGACCAGTTTCTAGCTTGTGGATTTCATCAGTGAGAAGCCTTGGATCTGAGAGCACTGCATCTAGATCTTAGGATCTAATGCAACCCTGCACTGAGTGGCACTTGTGTGTGGAGAATTTTGCCTCTGTTTAACAGCTTGAATAAATATAAGAAATGGTGATAATGTGATGTTTATATATAAAATAGTTGTTTATTTATTTGCATTGATTAAGTGATTAGTTTATTTTGCGATCGAATTAACAAACTATTTGACTAAAATCTTCTAAAATTGAAGAATGTAGGTTAGTTTAACTAATTTCTAATCTAATGTTTTAGTGGTTTAATTTATATGTGTACATACAATGGGTACTGTGAAACCTACTGTTTGCACTTTCAAAGCACTCAAAGGTTTAGATAATAAAATAATGGTATCATTATTTATAACTATCAAAAAATTATTTTTCAAATATGAGATTATTAAATTTCTCAACTTACTATATTTAGAGGTTAACAATATATTATATTTTTCATCTTAAATTACGCTAATAACTAAATATTTGAGAATTAAAAAGTGAAGCCTGTAGTTTAAATTGGAATAAATTTGTTTAAATATATAAAACAAAAGTATTAGAACATTGATGAAGTAGGATGCTAAAATCATGTGAATGAAATTGCTTTAATTGGAAGTATATTGTGGAGCCAAATTGTATTTTTTTATTTTTTTCCTTAAACGTTAATATGAGTTTTATATAAGAATGTAATTTAAATATATATATATATGAATGTATGTTTATATTTATGTATGAAAGTTCTCTGTCTTTGGACAGTAAAATAATCTTTAAATAATAATAATAATAATAAAAAAATACATCGCTATTACGTTAGACAGCATTTAATTTTTTTTTCACCATTGTTATATCCTCTAGCTAACAATATTCAAATACTGCATTTATTTACTAAAAACTGAATAGCTACTTAGGATGGCTACAGCTAACTACGTAAAGAAAATTATATTTTTGTTTAGAAATCGAAAACATTTGCGAATTTTTTTCAGACTAGATTCGAACTTCGACTTATGATCATTACCGATGGGTGCAACAATGATCCCGCGAAATTACTAATATACATGCACACATATACATTAAGAAAATCAATAAGTAAAGTTACAAAAATGTTTCTTGACATTTTATTTGACGCATTTAATGGCAATTTTGGTTCTTGTTTTTTATACGCGTGTAGATATACTGGAATATGATTTTAATAATAAAAGTGAAAAGACAGACTTTAAAAAAAATGGAAAAGAGTTTTCTTTATAAAAAAAATTTAGAAGTATATTAGAAAGAAAATTTTTAAGGATTTTTTAAAGTGTTTTTTTTTTTTTTAGAAAAAGAAAAAAAAAACTTTTAAAGTGAAATAATATTTTAATTGCAAATTATATGTTTTGGAATAATAATGAACAGTAATCTTAATTTAATATTCAAAAATCAAATTTTAAATTTAAATTATGAATTTCAAATTTTTTTTCATCACCTATTTATGTTTCTTATTAGTGCTGAATTATAATAAAATATTATCCTCTTGTAAGGAAAAACTGTTATGATTTTATATGAAAACAATAACAAAGTTTTTATACATTTTCATTTATTCGTTTAGATATATAAATAAATAAAAAATTAGTGCTTCGGCAAACATGTTATATTAAATGTGTGTGTGTGTGTATTAAGTAACACTTCATTTTCACATTCTAAGCTAGTTAGTTTTATAAATGTATAATAAAAAGTAAATATTTTTCCATTATATGTTTCTAATATTACACAATAAATCAGATCAACAGCTCAATGCCTGCAACCCCTTATGGCCATTTGTTTTTAACACTTTGGGTACATGATATTTCTAGGATAAAAGTTTTATATTTTTTACATCCAAACTGCAGTAATTTCAAGAACCATTCCCTTCATTTAACATATGTCATGTATTATAAACTTGGGTAATCAATATATACTAAATGATTTTCGCTGATAAGTCCACACACTCAGATTAAATATGAAACTAATGCACTCGAGCATCTAGAAAGTTATTTTGAAAAATAGCTACCATATATATATATATATATATTGTTGTCATTTTGAAATAAACTATTGATTATAATATGGGATAATAATATAATAAACTTTGCTATGTTTAAGAATTGAAATGTCATTTATAATAATATATATCTAACCTAAATGTGAAACACCACATTACAGTAGCTCTAAAGTTGATTTGGCACTTTATAGCAATTACCACATGTATATGATCATCATAGGCTAGCATTGGGTTGCTATTTTGTCACAATAATAATGGATTTTCTACCTTACTATCTCTCTAAGTTTGTTTAATCAACATTTGTCATAAAGAAATTCCCTCAAGATTTATATTCTTTATCACAGAGCAAAATATACATTAACAAATAATAACTCTGTTATAACCTGTGTAAAATTATCTAATTCAGTTATCATCACACTAGGCAATATCAATATTTCCCATACATAATTATTTATATTGTCCACAACACTATCATAAAATGCTAATAATAATCCCTATCAAAATATAATTTATCCAGATAGTATTTAAAACAAAATACAGCAAACTAGATCATCCCTCCAGACATCAACAAATCTATTAATGATTTGAAAGTAAACTACAACAAGCAGTGAAATCACACATCATTGCCCTAAACAATGATGCATGCTTAAGATATCTATTTGATTGTTAATTGAATGAAACTTATTTCAAATCAATAAACAACTAAATTCCAACATACTTTACTAATCTAATATTATTTATAGTAATGCAAATTTACTTTAATACTTAATAACATTCGTTTAAATCAATTAGTTTCTAAATAATTATAATTACATTTTGGAAAACATTTTATAAACCTACACACTATTTACAATTTTTAAATAAAATAACTTTTACTCAGTTTTATATCTATTTTAGTAAAACATTAAATCTAATATGAACATTTCATTCATGCCCTATAGTAGATCGGTATGCAATTATTGCTTCAGTTATATCCTAAATTAAAACACTCCATAAGAATCTATTATCAATAAATACAATAAGTAATTTTACTTTTTACAGTATTCAATCACATTATATAAAATATACCATAAGTTTCCATTGGATATTTACTGAATTACCATCACTGGTATTATTTATCCACTTAAATCTCCAATCAATTGAATAAAAAATGGACTTTGTAACAATTAAGCTATATATGACAATAATTGGCAGTTATCCAAGCCAAGGATAATATTTGGTTATACTAGTTAATGAGATTTATGATCTCTACTCCAAAGAAATTTAAAAAGTAGTTAAGATAAGGCATTCTGACTAATGACAGAACACAATCGATTATGATTTTTGTAACCAGACAAGAGTAAACAAATATTTAAGTGCATCTAATAAATATAAAATTTATATGTAATTGGATTTTAAAAAAATAATGTATGAAAAAATATATATCTAATTCTATTTCACCTACCAAAATGAGTTTGATCTTGGACCAAATTTAAAGTACCAAAATTATCTTGCGCATTCAAAAGAAAGAATTAAACAGATTTGTCAGATTTTAAATCAACTCTAAATTTATTGGATTATAATAAAAATTGATAACAGTAATAATAAAATATAACAGAACATCAATTTATGTCTGCAATAGACTAAAATCAATAAAAATAATAAAAACTATGCATGAGGAACTCCAAAAAAAATGTGTTGCAAGACAGTAATACGATCTATAAAAATAGGAGAGGTTTTTAAATAGAAGATGCAATGATAATAAAAAAATGTGAGCAAATAAAAATTGATTTCTATTCATTCATTAGTGTAATCCCTAAATAATTAACCAAACATTTAAAACATGTTATATTTAAATCTTTTTCTATCGGATATTCTCAAGTTAAATTTTGAACATACAAAAATTAAATATTTGAAAACATCAGGTCATATTAGTTATATAATCAGATAAGAGCCTAAATAATAATAAGAACTAAATGAATCTCTCCAACCCTTTTATAGTGTGAATTCTATCATACCCATATATATACTATTTACCTATGTTTTTACAGTAAAATGTAAATTCTCCCATTCCTTTAATAAAAATAATATATACATATATACAAAAAAATCATACCAAATAAATGAAAATCTGTCCATTTTCATTCATTATCCACTGATACATTGTAGCTTCCATTTTTTATTTCCAATCCTAAAATATAGAGATTATTTTCCTTTAAGTAGAGAAGATAAGCATGTGTGGTAACAAATGCAGGTGTGAATCCAATTCCTTTCACATTTAATTTCTAATGGGTTTTTTTTTTCAGTATATAAATATCCAGTTTTCAAAAATAACAGATGCAAAATTATACATCACTGGCTTTAATTTTCCTTTTTCATTGACAATAATGTACAGAGAGAATTCCTTTAATGACACAATCCAGTTATAATCAAGTGAAGAATCAATACTAGCTTTTTTGTCCTTTTTTTTCAACCTAAGAAAGTGCAGTGTAAATCGCTTATTATCACACATAAATTAAGTTAATGAGGTTTATATCCATCACAAATAAATGAATGCAATTCTGTATTTTTTAAACCATGGAATATATTTATATACCTGACCTGCAATATACTGCATTTTGATGGGTTTTTCTTTCTTCCACATTTTGTCATTTCTCCTGGAATTTCATCAGTTAGCTGCCCCGTTTAATGGGCAGATAGTTAAAAATTTTATTCTTCCATAGTTTTATCAATTAACCATTTAAACAATAAAATTTAATAAATTTTTAAGGACAAAAAAAAACATATCTGCTCTAGCAATGACAAAATAATAAAGACTCAAATTACATGCTCTCTGTTCTATTTATAAAATACTCTTGATGACATTATTATTGTCATAAAAACTGTTGGAAATCACTCAAATTTAACTTGATGATGAACAATTTGTTCAAGAAAATTTTGCCTCCAATTTGTAAGTGAAATGAAGATTTTTAAAAGCAGTGAGAATGGAATCCAAGTTCAACATGATTTTTCATTTTTAAATCAAAATAAAGAATTTATCTTATAATTCTAATACATTTTAATGGATATAAATATTTTTACATATGTTTTTAATAATAATTTCCCCCAAATTAATTTACCAACAAATATATGTGAAACATAAAACATTTAATTGTGTTACCATGGTGATTGTAATAACTGAAATTGAAATGTGTGATACTTAATAATAATGTTGATTTCATTCAAGTAATATTGTATGATACACTTAACTATTTCCAAAATCTATTTATTTATTTACCTGTTTATAATTTTTTTCTGAGATTGATCACAACAGATTTAGAATTTTGAAGCTAGAATTAGCAGTAAACTATATTATTTTAAAGCATTGGATTGCCATGGTTATCAAGTTAACTATGTATTTCAAGATCTCCATTATACATGGATCCAGGAAAAAGAAAACTAAATAAAATCAACAAACTTCTTTACTTACAATATATATATATATATATATATATCTTTACTTACAATATATATATATGTGTGTATGTGTGTGTGTTTGTGTTTGTGTGATAAAGAATAGAACTAAGGAGATAATATTTATGCAAGTAGAAATAACTTTAACCCTTGATGTTACCAATATATTATCAATTACTACTAATTAACATCTCTGAGGCAAACAAGTTTTTTTCATTAAATCTATAAAATACCTCTTATGTTTGAGTTTTTTTTTTTTTGTAACATGAAAGTATAAAGATTATTTTTATTTACATGGTTATTACCTCCTCATTTCTATTTTTTATAATAATAACAATATATACAATAAAAAATGACATAAGATTACAATACTAGCCAAAAAAAACTAAACTTTACTAAAAAATTTTCACAACTATGGTTTCATCTATTAACAAATAGATTAAAGTTCTAAAAAAATTTTAATAAATTTTAGTTCTTTTGGCTAGTATTATAATGTTATATGAATTTTTATTTTTTTATTATTACTAGTATAGCATTAGGCAGTGTTTAATATATATATATATATGCATTCATTTAATTTTAAATCCAATCTTCTTACTGACGAAGTTTTACGTCTGAAAATATGGATAGTATAGTGCAACCATTCAATGTCTACTAATTATTCAAGTTCACAATAATGGCTCTGTATTAGAATGAAGAGAATTGTTCCAGAAAATATGTTAAGTGTAAGCAGAAAAAAATCAAATAAAATGTTTTAAATTTTACTATTACTGTGCTATTGCCAAATAATTATCATATATATATATATATATATATATATATATATATATATATATATATGATAATATATATATATATATATATATATATATATAATAGTTTAAAAAGTTCATGTGATAATTTGTGTAGTAACATACTATATACATTCTTATAAATATGTAAAATTATGTAGTTCTAAAAATAATTTTAGGTATGTTATATCACTCTGGTTGGGTTTAATTGGAGGTTGGTAATTTTTAAATAAATTTGAAATTGCTTTATTGAAATGTAATTTAATAGGTGTGAACCCAGTAGATTCATTTACACTCCAGTTAATATAATTTACTACACATTTGTTATTTTATCATGTAACATTAGTATATGGATTACTTGCTTTTTATTCTTTTCTTACAAGTGCTTTTCACACAATGTGTCTTTCTCAATATATTGGATGCTGTTAGGTCTAATTTAATTAAGGCCATATATATTATTTATAGAAGGGTATACCAAGAGATAGTTTGGTGGAAGATTTGCTTATTTGCAACTAAGTTTTATTTTAGCTAGCCTATGCATACTTTATGTATAGACCTGTTTAAAGGTGTTAATCAATCCTGCTCTATAATATCTTGAGACTAACTGGATTTTCTTTGGGATTCAATAAATGTATCAGTTGCAATTTGTCTATGAATGTGATCACTTATAACCAAACAGTCTCCAATTCCATGACACTGGTATAATCTTTTCTGGGTTTTAGAAATGAATCCATAATTAATTTATAAGAGTTCATCCCTTAATATATTTTTAGACATGTTTTTATATTGTGTTTTTCCCTTTCTTTATGCTTTTATTCCTTGACTTTTTTAACTGTAATCCTGATAAATATCATATGAATTCAGATTTACATGTTGTGAAAGTTTTATTTTAAAAAAATAACAAAGAAATAAAAATTTCATTCTATTTCTCCATATATGGTTTCCATATTTTTGGGTAGTAATTTTGTTTGGGTCCATCTTCATTGCAAACTTATTAATCCTTTGTATTGATACATTCAATGAAGATGAATAGACTGTTATAAATTTGGTAAATGATTTAATCTCCAATTTTTAATTGGTGATTTGGTTTACTTTTATTTATTTTTTTAAATGATATAAAAAAAAAATTTGGTTATTCCATTTTGTGTAATTATGTTTCCATATCCAGGGTTGTAATCCTTTCAGTCCATTTTTATTATAAACTTATTAAGTATCTATATTTGTATACTTAATGAAAATGAATGGGATTTTGTAGGTATTACATAATTTATGGAACATCGTACTCTTTTGTTTCTTTGTATATGTCATCATAATAATTGTATTGTCCATTGGTTGATTATTGTTGATTCTATATTTGAATCAATTATTCTTTGTAGATTTTTAAAAGTGAGCTTTATTTAATCTTCTCTCGTATTTCCTTCTTTATCTATCTGTGTTTTGTTTGTGTTAGACATCATTATATTGTGGTCAACATGTAATTTAATAAACTTGAATTTTTAGTTTAAATGCCTCATCCATATATATGCCTTCCATCAGTTTTTCTAAAGTAGTGTTTTCCAATACTCTATCATTTGCTATACAAGTTATTTTAATTTCTAACTGATTGAAATTTTTACCTAACTCATTCAATGATTCTTCATTAATGTCTGAGTCATTAATTTGTTTCATATAGATTTGATTAATCTTATAATTTATTTCTTGTAACTCATTTTGCATTTCTGTTTGTATTTTCTCCTGTTTTTTATCTATTTCATTTTTAAAAATTTCTTTGATTCTATACAATTTATTGCATTGAATATTTATTTGATCAATGATATTAGTCTGAAATTATTTCAATCTGTGTTGACATCTGTTATCCTTTTCTTCAACATCTTTTTTTTATTTCTTCTAGTGCTTGTCTCATCTTGATATTATCTCTTTGAACATTATTTAGACCTATTGATAACTGTTCAATATCATTACATAATTTATTTTCCAAACTCTTCATTTCCAATTTTAATTCTGATTTAACGTTTTCCATATTACTTTTCAAATTTTCTTTTAAATTACTCATGTTTTGATTTATTTGGTTTATTTCTTTTTTCATATTTTGGTTCAAATTTTCTTCTATATTATTAATATTTTGGTTTATTTGATTTATTTCTTTTTTTTATATATTTTGGTTCAAATTTTCTTCTAAATTATTTATCTTTTGGTTCATATTATAATTTATATTTATGATGGTTTGTAACATTTGTTCTACAGTCATGTTATTTATTGTAGCTTGTGTTATTTCAAGTGTAGTTACTGGAGACACTTCATCATCGAATGTAACCTTGGTTTGAGGCATTGATTTATCAGGGATGAGAATAGTTATTCTCAGTCATAGTGATGGCTGATAATTGGATTAGTGAAGATCTTTCTTCAATATTCCTAAGATTTTCTCCTTTTTCACTAATATTAATATTTTGTACTTCTTCAACATGTTTCATTATTGTATTAAGTGTTTTCCATGTCTTCTAATCATAAATTAAGTCTATCTTGGTTATAAATTTGTTTATTTCTTATTTACTAAAAGGGATTATTTGTCATAGGATTTCATGCCATATCTTTTCTTTTTAGTGTAATTTTAAAACTTGTCCTACTTTTTTAGATGTTATTAATGTAATGCCTAATTTAAAATTGTCTTTTTAAGTGCCTGACTCATTTATTTAATTATTTATTTCATTTTAAGGTCTCTATTTATTTCATTATTAATTATTTTAAGAGTTCAGATAAAAATTATCTTAACCTTTGATGGTTGAAATTATCTATCATTAATATGTGAACCAATCAATCAAGGTTATATTCCATAAAATTATTTATAATTTTTTTAGATATAATTGATGGTAAACTATTGTTTCATGCCCCTAAAGTTTAGCCATATGTAACAGTCTACAATACCTTAAGGAATGAGGATGAATGCATCTAACTATAGTTGAACTTATGGTCTACATATAGGATGCCATGAATGATGCAATAAAAGTTTCATCCATGATTGCATCTATTTAAAATAAGATAATTTAATATTTATATATTCAATGCAGATACAACTCAGACAGTTCATCCAATTTTCACTTCTCTTGATTATTTTATACTCAGTATTTAAACTCATGATGAATTTTTCATTTAACTCTCTTCAGAGGTTCATCAATATCCTGTAGCAATAATAATACTTAATATAATTTCAATAGATTCTCAAAATTACTTTCAACCAAGTTATCATGATGTTAAGACAGGATGATATATACATATGGATATGTACATTCAATCTTATTTTATTATGAAAATAAAATAAATAATTAAAATAAATCAGAGACTTTTTTAAAATAAAAAATTTAACAATATTTGTTATCTGACAACAATTTAAATTTATCTTTATATAACAAAATATTTATGAGTGCTTTACATACATTTCTACTATATTAGTATATAAATTTTAAAATGATACCTTCCCATATCCCATAGTAGATATATATTTTAACACAAACTATATTTAATAAGTTGTAAAACAATAAATAAAATTTTATAATTCCAAAGATTATGATAACACTAACTAAATTTAAATTGAACAGTATAAATATATATGAAAACTTTTATAATATCCAATCCTTTTGAGGAGATTCCCTTTCTCTAAGACCTTCCATCTATGTATGGTACCTATTGTAAAAAAAGACCTTTCATCCAAGGATATTAGTAATTTATACAGAATAATAAATAAACAAATATTACTAAATTAATTAAGGTAGTAATAAATAAAAATTATGTCATGTCATAAGTGAATGAATTTAATATGAAGAAAAATAAAATCTTACTTTTATATTAATTTTACTTATTAACCTGATCAAGTTGCTTTGTAAGAAGGACCTACATTTTCTTAAATAATAATAATATTTAACCCAATGATCTTTCTATTTTTTTTTCATCTAATGATTTTCCAAAATGAATTATTCCAATGTAAGTAGATTTTAGAAGCAAAGAAAATAAAATTAAATATTTATGGATGTTAATATACAATGATGACATAATGTGTTTAAAGTTTATGGTATTGTCCTATTCATTTCCATAATTTGACTAATAATGTTCATTAAGAATAAAGTTCTTTTATTTTCTGGTCATCAATCATCAATGAGGCAATCAGTACACTCCATTGTTTCATAAGAATTCTTTTGCATGATGTTGATATCCCTTTTCAAAAGTTACCTCATTATAAATTAAAGTTGAATATTGAATTATATAGATGATATATATATATATATATATATTAGGCATTTCAGTAGGAATAAGTAATTACACTGCTTTAGGTTAAAATAATAGCATTTGATCCTATGGCAAATTGTTTTTACTCGTGATGCATTTTCTATAACTCTAAATCTTAAAATAATTTTGTTTAGATATATATATATGTTTTAATGAGATGTATCTTATTTAAAATTCAAATTTAGAATGATATCCTTAAGAATTTCTCTAATTATTATATTAAAGATAATTTCATTTTTGAAATTATTAATAATATTAAAGAGTAATTTATTTACTCTTTTCTTGAGTTATATTAGAGTTCTCTGCTAATGAAGATTTTATAAATAAGAAAAATCCATTCAAACTATTGATCCATCTTTTTAATGTGTTCAGCATTTGAACACAGAAAAATAAGTATGTGTAGTAACTAGTTCATTTGTAAAAAAATAGAATTGATTTGAAAATTAGTTGATTTAGCTTTTATAATAGAATTGACTTCCAGAAATTAGTGTGTGCTAAATTATTATTTCATTTTACAATTTTGTATTCGATTATTGTTGAATGCATCATAATAATAATTGCATAATTGAGCTCTAATTTTATTTCCTTTGCATTTAGTTGCTAAGTTATGACCTGATTTAGGCTTATCTTTATGTTTTGCATCTTGATTGGTGATGTTAGTTAACTTAATGAATATTTTATACATAAATATGAATGATTAAAATATAAGTATACTTTTGCAATTAACATTGTATAATATAATGTTTAAGTTATATACATGTGTATATGGATATTTTAATGTAAAAGGATAATGTATTTACTATATATAAACTTACAATTATATTTTTAAGTTTATGATTTGATATTGCACATAAAAAAGTGAGCTTAATAAGATTGTAAGTTACCCTTACAACATATATATATATGATAATCTAAACATTTCATAACTTGCCCTTTAAGCTTGCATTTTATGATCACTAGATGGAGCTTATGAATCAGCTTCATCTAGTGATTATATATATATATATATATATATATATATATATAAAACTAACCAAAGGAAATACATATAAAAACAAAAAAAGACTTATAAATCCAAGAAA
The DNA here is from genome assembly GCA_028023455.1 of Epiperipatus broadwayi. Classification (NCBI taxonomy): domain Eukaryota; kingdom Metazoa; phylum Onychophora; class Udeonychophora; order Euonychophora; family Peripatidae; genus Epiperipatus; species Epiperipatus broadwayi. The sequence continues at coordinate 1,399,580 of JAQFVV010006369.1, read as the reverse complement.
TAATTATATTTCAACCAGAGAACTGGTTTTCATCAGAAAGGAAAAATATACAGTAAAATGGCAATAATCAAATCTGTAATTTTTGATTATTGCCATTTTACTGTGTATTTTTTTTTCTGCTGAAAACTAGTCCTCTGGTTGAAATATAATTATTTCTTGAATTTATAAGTCTTTTTTTTGTTTATTTATATATATATTGTAACACTACTGAGAGCATTCATTAAAATTGTTTACAATTATCAAAAAAATAAAAATAAAAATTCCTCATGAAACAACATAAAGTTTTAAACTTGATTAATAAATAATAAAATCACTAGACTGTCTGTAAAATATTGAATTAAAGCATCTCATTAAAAAAAGAGAAAATCTAAAAGTGTTTAAAAAGTTATTCATACAAACGTCATTTATTAATTAGAAGGGGGTAGAAAATTAACTTAGAAAAATTAAAGTATGACAGTTCAAGAAATAAATCGTATAAAATTAAAGGTACCCTCTTTTTTTGTTTAAACTATTTAAAGAAAGAAAAAAAAGTAATCTTAAAAACTAAATAATAAATTGATTTTAGAAATACATGTGTGCTAATAATGAGATGTAAATTTAAAGGAATCATAAATGTGTGCATGTTAAAAATATTAAAAAGAAAAACAAAATTTGCAGTGGCTACTAATTAAAAATTTACAAACAACAAAATTTGACAATGGCTACCAACTGACAACAGGATTAACATCTTATCAAAGGAATGCAATCAAAAACAGTGGAGGAATTTTAACAGCAGATATAGCTGGTAGACATAAAAAAACCAATTACCAAAGAGACAACAGGTCATCACATAAATAGTCCAGTTTGATATTATTCAATCAGTTGAGATCACAATCAGATTAGTTCAGTTCAGTCTAAGAATTCAGTCTATCTGTTCTTTAATCAGTCAATCAATCAGTTGAGAATGCAGTGTTAAAAGCTATTGGAGGCATACAGCTTTTCTCCAGTCTGAATCCAATGGAAACAGCCAATTTGCCTGGAAAAAGTGATGCCTGCCTAACAACTTGAAAAATCACCAGGGATATCTAACTGTCTTAAAGGATAAGCCACAAGATAGTAAGCATTAAACCTCCACAGAACCCTCAAATCCAACTGGTTGAAAAGATTTTTATGGGAAGCAGCAACCAGCAAAAAGACAAAAATTCTATTGGAAATAAATTTCATAACAAACAGCAAGAAGTATCCATGTTCTGAAATCCTAGGTAATAAATAACATTTTCTTATTTCCATTTCTAATTAATGTAGCCATTGCAATAATTTGAAGCCTCCCAGAGTCAATTAATAAATAAACTCCATAGCATGCATAAAGAACTATTGATGTGCTTGTTTTTAAATGCCATGTATCATTTAATGCTTTTGTTATATTCTAGTTTATTGTATGAATTAAGAATGTGTGTGGTCATTATATGTAATTATCATTGTCTAATTTAATTAAGTTTCTATAAAATAGTTAAAATTAGAATAATAAGTGTTTAGTTAAAAATAAATTATCTTTAAACGTAATATTTGTTGGTCAATTCTTTTACCACTAAATAAAGTAACCATATATTATATTATCCTTTTGATTTAGCAAGTCATGGAATATTTTGAGTGCTGGGTTATGGGCCTATGGTCCAGGGCATATTAATTACTCCATGTAATTAGCGGCACTTGAGATTTATCTCAAAACAAATAAAATGCTTTGGGTATAGGGGTTTGAATCTAGCAGTTGTGGTGGCCACAGTCTGGAAATGTGATTGTGTTATGCATGGTATAGCTCGGTCTGATTATGGATACCATTGATAGCTCTGCTATCGATAGTATTCTCCTTTCTGCTTGAAGGGCTGGTCCATTCACATAATATGTATAATATAAAAATATAAAATTATGATAAATAAGGTTTAAACTCAGTTAAACCTATCCAATAGAGTGTTTTGGATCATTTTCCAAATGGATCTGGTTCAATATATATATATAAACTTTTAAATACTGTATTTTCTAATATTTATTTATAAATTTATGTATATTATTTTGAAGAAATACAGACATCGATTTGTAATAGTATATATATATATCATTAAAAACCACTCAACACTTAGACAATCCCAATATCAATAACAATCAACAATTTCAAACTGTTGTCAAGGCAACCTCCTTTTAACAATAAATAAATATGGAAATTTAAATACAAAAATATTCAAATATGTTTTTTAGCAGTGCTCTCTATGAATAAATATGAAGTCTGATCTGTATTTGTAGTATTCTTTTTTATGCTTATAAAATAAAATTATGTATGTATATATAACAACAAAAATTACATCAATAATTTTAGCAGGTTAAAAGTACATTTAAAAAAATTTAATTTCCATGTTTTAAAATAGTTGTATTTAATACTTATATGATAAAAAAATCTCAAAGAGCAGTAATGTTTCTGCTGACTTAAGTTCAAATCTCAAGTCTAACAAAAATAATTCAATTTCAAAATTTATCAAAAGGAGTAAAATAAAGTCAATAAACTTAACTATATAATATTGACTTGCAAATAGGCATTTAGATAATTTTTTTAGAGTATAAAATAAAACCCATCAATCAAAAAAAGTTCTTCACTATTCCTTAATGAGAGAAGCTGAAATGCCTTTTCTCCTGCAGTAGTAAATTGGGATTAAAAACATAAAAGTGACAATGGTTGTGATGGCAATAAAAGGATGAAAAGTTTTAAATCTTATTTAATATTGATGATGAAAAAATATTTAATGAGAATGGTAGAAAAATAATATAAATTTCTGTATCATCACCATCAACAACCATTGTCAATCTACTGCAGGATGAAGGTCTCTCCAAGTTCAATCCATCTTCTCCAATTTTAGCTTCTCTTCTTTACATCACCCTTGTACACTTTCTTATTTCATCCATCCATCTCACATGTGGTCTCTTTCTGGGCCTTTTACAATCTCTTGGAATCCAGTTTAAGATTTCAATCATCCACCTATTATCATTTTTTCTAGCAATATGTCCAGCCCAACTCCACTTCAGTCTTTTAATTTTTTCAATGAGATCAGCAACACTTGTTTGTTCTCTTAACCATATATTGTATTTTCAATCTCTTTTTGTTACTCCCAACATGCATCTCTCCAATGTTACATATATATAAATCACTATATTATTAATTATTATATCTATATAAATTAATAAAATTGAAGGTTGCATGTAGTTAAGAATGAGAAACTTTCTCTTCCCTGTTATATATAAACTGAATTTGTGCTAGTAATATGCTGATTTAAAAATCATGTTCAAAATAAGTTCAAGCTTTAATTTAGGCACAGTCAGTGAATTGTTGGTTTATTTAAAATATAAGCTCTAACCATAGGTGGAAAATCAAATGAAAGAATATCTCTTTATATCAGACATAATAGATTAGCATTGAGGTGCAAAAGGGTAAACATATTTGGAAGTTTATTTTAAAAAATGGTTCATTAGAATCTGCTTGTGAAATTGTCCTGGTAATGTATTTAGATTGATTGTTTTATGAAATATTTATATAGATATATATATAAATGAAATGTGAATAATGTTAAACTGCCAAAAATATATTCCATTACATCAAATTAAATTTAATTAACCAGCTACAAAACTATATTGGTTAATTAATTAAATATGATGTAATTCCAGCCATTGAAAAAATGAATATGACTAACCTGGAGAAAAAAATAAAATAAAAATATTGTGTTTTGTGATGATTATACAAATCAGTCTGTGAATGACAAGTACATCGCCATATGAAATATGCTGGTCCATTTTTCTGTTACCAATGCTGTCCTCTATTCCAGTGATGAAGAGTTTTTATCAAGTAAAGTTTGCACATCCCATATTTAGAAAAAAAGATTTATAACACTTACTATTGCACATCCCATATTTAGAAAAAAAGATTTATAACACTTACCTTTAGTAATACCTGTGTCTCCTGTTTTATCATTCTTACTAATATTTTTTTTTCTTTAATAATTAATCTGCTAGATATGACTCTCTAGTTATATTATGTGAGCCAGATCATTTTTAGACCACATTTTTTAGGTTTTTCCCATTGTCACAGTAGGCAGATTATTCTTAAATAGGGCTTCATAAATATATAATCTTTACCAGATGAAATTTCTGTTTCAGCCTACTATGTCATGTTAATGCTGCTTTAATTCCTAAGAATTTTAATTAGGGATTACCTTCTGTGTTATTGCTCTTTTAATTGTTAAGGGATTGAGGTAAAAAAAAATTTACAAAGGTAATTGGAATTAGAACTGCTTTTAATACAGTTAAAGGATAGAAATGCTATAAGATACTGTAAAAAAAGGGAGACAGACAAGACTTAGAGCTTTATCCCTTGAAAGTTTATAAGAAGTTAGAGTTCCAAAACTGCAAGTGACAGAATCAATCCTGTAACCTTCTGATACCACGTCAGTCTTAGGATTGGGATGTCACACGATTGCTTCTGGAACTCACATGGCATTCAAACTTCTTATTCAACCTTGAAATCGGGAGGTCATGGGATTGATTCTGTTGCTCACAGTTCTGGAACTCAAACTTATTATGAACTTTTGAGCAATAAAGACAAACAAGTATGTTTAATAAAAATATTAAGTAGCTTTCAATGAACAAATATGCTATTTTATGAGCAACAGGAAGTACTTTTGTTTGGATACTTTGTTTTTTTTTATTTATAATTATCCTTCAAATCTAAAGATCATTTCACCATCAATTACCTATGGGGCTTGTCACTAGCTTGCATAACATTATCTGTTTTATATGGATAATTCTGACATGTTTGCCCTCCAATTAAAAAGCTAGTTGCCCACAATTCATAATAAGGGATTCAGAGAAAAAGGCAGATTTTAGATATGAAAAAAAAATCTAAAGAACAGTATTTTTTTTTTTTTTTAGAAAATAGTCCGAGTTATATTGGAAGATTGTTAATGATAGCTGAATTTATTGTATATGCGTGAATGAGAGAAGGGGGAGGCGGGATTAGTGTATATATATATTATGAAGCATTTAATATCCGAAATATATTATTTAGATAAGTCTACTTTTTTTTCCATATGTCAAACGCGTTGACCGAGAAGCGACCCGGGCCAGCTACTTGGAAGGCAGTCTACTTGGTGGAGTTTTTGAACAAAATAACAAAATCAAAAATGTAATCCAATATATATATATATATATAACTAAAGAAAACTGGAGTAAGTTATTTGTCTAGTAAATACCTTGTAGACGCTGAATTAATCATATTATTAACAGACATTCGTAAATAATTGTGCAACTACAATAAAATAAAGAGAAAATCGGAAAATACAAGATTACAAACAAAATGGAATTAGAATTCCCGGGTTCGCGGGTTTACTTCCCGGCCGATGCTTTGATACATGAAAAAAAAAATTAAAGAAAGGTAATGTAATTGTTGAAACACAATTTCCATTATCACAATTAATGGAGCGCGATGGCTTATTCATGAGAGGTTTCTGATGACCAGGTAAGAAAAAAGTAAATGAGAAGAAAAATACTAATTATTAATTTAATTATTAGAGGCTCAAGAAAGGTTTAGATACCAAAAAGAGGGAGAAAACTTCCAATAAAATGTGAATATCTTGTAGTCTAAAAAAAAATAATTTAGAAGATAGTTATTTTTAATCGAATTAAATTGGAATTAATTCTGTTTTTTTTTTTTACAATAAAGTTTAAAACTTACAAAAAATATTTATAATATCAACAAAGAAAACATTCACAATGACACAGTTGGTGAATTTTAAATTGAATTAATATTTTGCTTTTGATTTCCACATTTGTCGTTTGGTTATCTTTTTTTAACAATGTTACTTTTAAAAAAAAAAAAAAGATAGATAAAATCTCTAGGTATTCTGCTTCTCATAATACAGGATGTAAATATTTTTTTTTTGTGATCTCATATGACAACTAAATGCATCTTCGAACACACCTTTGAATTAAAAAAAAAAGCAACAGCAAACAATGTTTAACTATGCCTTTTATGATTAACAATTATTAAAAAAAAAATCCATTTAATCATTTCTATTGTGCTTTTTGCTGTTAATTTTTTTTTTCTAAAATAAAAACAAAAATATAACACTGTCATCATTATTTTAACAACCATTATAAATCCATTGTAAGCGGAAGTTCTCTCCAAGTTTAATAAGCTTTTCTGATCTATAATTTTTATTCACATATTATACTCTGTTTTCATCTACCTCACATGTGGTCTCTTTTTAGATATTTTACAAATTTCAAAATCTTGATTAAGATCTCAGACTTCTAATTACTATAATCTCTTCTAGCAATATATACAACTGATGTCATTTTAATTATCTTAACTTTTCAAGGATGTCAATGATATTTATCTGTTCTTTCAGCTGTGTATTATTCACTTTGAAGCTCTCATTGTTTTTTCCACTGTATATATCTCCATACTTTGCTAGTTAATCTGAAGATTCTGCTCTTCTATTAAGTGCAAAGGTATTTACATATTAGAACTGCTGCCCATGTTTGTAATAGCAGAATGCTGTACTTTTCTCCAAGAGAATTTGTGATGGCAAAATGCCCATAATTGTGACGTTTTAATACAGCATATTAAAAAAATCACAACTTTTAAAAACATATTATAAAGTCACAACTGCAGCATTCTGCCATCGCAAAAACACATGTCATCATCATCATCATCAACCATTATCAATCCACTGCAGGATGAAGGTCTCTCCAAATTCAATCCATCTTTTCTGATCTTTAGCTTCTCTTCTCCACATCACCCCTGCACACTTTCTTATTTCATCCATCCATCTCACATGTGGTCTCTTTATGGGTCTTTTACAATCTCTTGGAATCCAGTTTAAAATTTCAATTGACCATCTATTATCATCTCTTCTAGCAATATGTCCAGCCCAACTCCTCTTCAGTCTTTTAATTCTTTCAATGAGATCAGTAACACCTGTTTGTTCTCTTACCCATTCATTGCGTTTTCGATCTCTTCTTGTTACTCCCAACATGCATCTCTCCATACTTCTTTGAGTGGTTTGAAGTCTCTGCATTGCTCTTCTATTAAGTGTCCAAGTCTCAGATCCATAAGTAAGAACTGGCAAAACACATTTATTAAAAACTTTCCTTTTCAAACAAATAGGCATATTTCCTATTAGTATCAAACACATAAGTGCCATATTTTATTTTATAAGTTAAATATTATTTATTTGTAATATTATTATAATTTAAATATATATACTAATTATATGTATTCCAAGTTCTATAAATATGTTAACGTAATATAAGAAATAGTTTGGCTTAAAAATGTTAAGAGTTATAAGTTAAATCGGCTACTTATGTATTAGACTTGCTGCAACAGACAAATGTCAGACCCTTCTTCGGTGATGAAGAGGGAGTGTTTGTAATGGCAAAATTTCATAGTTGTGATTTTTTAATATGGCATTCTGCCATTGCAAACACCCCTCTACAATATCTAAGTACCAAAAATACTTCCAAATATATTATATATTTTAGCAAGTAATTAACATAAATATAATGTAATAAATTAAAATATCCAGTACGGAATAAATATTGTAATAGAAATAATGAATTATACTGCTGATAAAATATTATATAAATAATTCTAATAAACCATAGAAGTATTTTCAGTTAATTTTTTAACTTCCTTTAACTAAAAACCATTTAAATTTAAATATAGTGGAAATTAATATCATCACATAATATTCCAAGATTCATGAATTTTAACATTAGAAAATTGTCTATGAATTACAGATATCCTATTTCAATTTATAAAAATTGCCTCCTTAATTTTTTTATTTATTATGGTTTCTCTCCTCATGAAGAATCTTAACATTTTCAAAATCAAAAGTAAACACTTATGTTTTTTCATGATCAAAGAAAACAGAAGGTTAATTTATTAAATCATTATTATTCTTACTTTTTGTATGTTTATATAATAATTGATGCTCTTTTAATCTTTTTTTAAGACTATACCTCCATTTATCTATATATGAAGTTGTGCAATTATATAAATTTTGATAACTAATATTACTTTTTTGTTTGAAAGGTATAATATTTTTTTAATTATTTACCAATCTATTACTAATTATATGGAACACAAAATAAAACATTAAATAAACTCATATATATATATATAGAGAGAGAGACTATTAAACAGAGGGCGTTAGTGGATATTTGTAATAGTATAATGGTTTATATATATAAAGTTTAAATGTTTGTTAGATACTATATGTAAAACTTTAATATGTGTTGATATTAAACATGCACACACTATATAATTCAAAAGCAAAATATATATAAATCAAAACTTTAAAATAATATATAATATAATATATTGAACGATTATATAAATAATAATAAATTTTGTTGAATCTTCAAACGTTTTTGAAGGCATAACCTTCATTATCAAGGAATACAAACTCTCTCTTTATTTTTCCATGATGTACTAATGTGCAAATATGCGATAAAACCAGGCAAAATATGCAAATCAGAATCAGAACGTTTATACATGCCATTTCTTCGATATGGCATAAAATGATTCGCTTTTGTTCATCGCGTGTTCATCTGACATGATGTAACATGCCTCCTTAACCCTCCTCCGCAGATCATTCTGCTCTCTACACAACACTCTTGGTCTATCCGGTTTTCACTGATGACCCACAGCCATTGAATGCTGAACAAAAATTGATGGGTGGGATGAGTCCACTAGGCCCTTATTGTACGCATATACGTGCTGGGATTATCTTGTTTGAACCGATGCCCTCATCTCCCCATAATATGCAGCTGGGCAATTGTTTTTGCTACACGCAATCTTATAGACCACTTGCTGTGCTTGCACTGAGAGAATATAGTCTTTGGTATTATTTATACACCTGTTAAGATTAGGGGGCGAATGAAAACACACACTAAAATCAGAGCAAAAAATGTTACGCAAGTCTCTATAAATATTTTTGATATACGGTAGCAAGATATGCGGTTTATCTTGTTTCAACTCATGGTTAGGCCCTCTTTTAAATTTTTTACTAAAATTATCTATCGCTCTTTGATTATATTTTGCCTTATTAAGCTCATTTCTATATGTTTCAATATTGTTTCTTTTGTCAGCTTCGAAGCTGCACAAACTGTTGTTTCTATGTAAGAATGATTTGAGGCCAGCCAATTTATATATATATCTGGTGTGTTTTATAAGTGATGTATATGACCTCTGATATTAATAGCCTTAATATTCATTTTGTAGCAAAAGCAATTAGCTTCAATCATCACTTGCAGGTCCAAATATTTAATACTGTACAAGACTCCTTCCTGACTTGCATTTATATTCAGGCCTGATGCTGCTATAAGGTCTGTTTTGATGTCCTCTATGGTTTTCTCCAGAGCATCTAGGAATAATAATCTGCTCATATGCATTCATCATAATGCTGGTGATGATCCCACTCATCGGAAGACCCATCGGTCAACCGTTGAGCATGTGATACCACTCATGATTGAACACTGCATATATGTTTCTGTTCATCCACTCCAGCAATGTAACAACAAACTTGACATGCTCCTGGTTCATTCCATAACTAATGAGTGCTTCCCTTACAACTATAATTGACTTAAGTCTATCAATCGATCCATATAGCTCTGCTACATCAAGTGTTGTCATCCCTGTGTTTTGTTCCAGGGTTGCATTCTTTAATTTATTAATGAAGTCAAATGATGACTTAATAGAATAATCTCCATATCCTGTGGTTTGGGTAATCCACTTATTTATGATCCTGGCTGTTTTATAATAGTGCACTCTGCCGAAGTCGATCATTAATCTTAAAGGCACATTATCTTTATGAGTTTTGGCATTTGCAAACATTCTCAGAGGAGTTGTTGCTGATGGATACATTTGCAGGTATTCAACCTTAGAAAATGCTTTAGATGTATAAGGCCTAAGCACAAATGATACTAACTTATCTTTATTTAATTTAAAGTTAAACTTGGGAACTTTCCTAAATTTTAGCTTTTCTATTTGTTGCTGAATTTTATTCCTATATTCCTCTGTATCCATAATTACAAATCTATTTCCTTTATCCTCCTTCATAACTGTTATATTCTGTTGAGCATTTGAAATGTATAGAATAGGCAGCCATTTTTTATCATTAATTTTTAGCTCCTTTAATGTTGGTTACAAAACATTTAATCTGTATATAAATTAAAATAGTAGACAAAATTCATCATATAATTTAAAAATCAAGACAAAAACTATGCTCATATAACAATGAGCCCAAAGATAGAATGGTATCATTCTATCTTTTCATTGGTTTTTGATGTTATGTAACTTAGTGGGAGGTAGTTATTTCAACTTTACAATTATAACTATATATACTAAAAAATAATCTTCTCCAAGATAGAAAAAATAAAAACCCTGCCACCTCCTTTCGACATTCATTACTTGTCAAATATTTTTAGACATTTGGTCTAAAATATTATAAACAAATTCACATCTTAACAAACTACATGTCATTACCATAAAGTATACAATTTTGATGTAAATATAACTGCAATCTGAATAGATGACTACATCATAAACATGAAATTACTAAATTTCTCTAAATTATTTTTGAAAATTAAATATATCTATTTTTTACTCATATTAATTTTTATTGCATTTAAGATGTTTTTATTAAAAAAACTCTTTACCAAAAGAAGTTGTAAAATGTATTTATTAATATATGTCTGTGTTCACGTGTTTAGAAAGAATTTCAATATTCACGTATGAAGTAATAATTAGTGTGAATAAAAACTAAATAAATTTAATCGTTAAAAATAACTTAAATATCAAATATATAAAATTTAATAATTTCATGTTTACGACTATTGAAGTTTACTTTGTCAGTTCTGACATATCTAAATTGTTTAGCGTTTGTCATTTGAAATAATGACATTTTTAATTTGTTAAGTTGTAAACTATTTTAAATTTTAATTTTTTACATGTATATATATTATTAATTTTTTGAAAATATTATTTATAAGTAAGTATTAATAATTTATTTGTAAACATTATATATTAATAAATATTTTTTTATAATAGTAAGTATTCATTAAACAATTTATAAGTGATCCAATCAATAACGGTTAAAGAAAAGCTGTTGATGGGCTAGCGGTTAGCATAGCTGCCTTCCAAGCAGTTGGCCCGAGTTCGCTTCCCGGTCAATGCATTTGACATATGAAAAAAAAAAAGAAGAAATGCTTAATTATAGCAAAGATTTATTAATTAAAGAAGATCTGTATGCAAATATTAATGTATAAATAATAATAATAATGATAATAATAACAATAACAACTACTTCATAAAATTTATCCATTAAAAAAAATCTTAAGTCTTACAATATTAAAATGAACACAATATGTTACAAAAAAGTCGTTGTTTATAATTCAAAAGTTGGCTATTGTTTATATCAGTGGTGGGTGCACGTGATATTAATGAGATCCGCATGCTGGTATTTAATATATTGTAAAGAGACACACCATATTATTTAAGTACACAAAAATAAATACATATAGTCGTATTTTATTTTATTTAATTAATATAATGATATATTCTACATTAGTTTTAACTGCTGTATAAAGTATATAAAAATATAATTAAAAGAAGAAATAAAATACAAAATAATTATTTCAAAATTTTAATAATAAAAATAAAATATAATAATAAAAATTCATTAATAAAAAGTGTAACATTTAATGAAGATCTTTGGTCAAATCTTTGAAATTTGTATATAATTTGTTACAGCTATTCGCAACAATTCTGTGAGGTGCTGATTGGTCAACTGTGAACAATATTTCAACTTCACAAACTTTATTGTGAAGTACACCAATTCACAGCAATATGTTATATCAAAAATTAAAATTATATAGCAAGCAGCTTTCTTTAAAAGTGGATATTTTGATTCTGGCACGAGTTTCCAAAATTCAATTAGAGAACTAGATTTGTGATGCATTTTCAATACCTGATTCTTTTTCATCTCTAATAATTCCAATTCCCTAGCCATTGTTTTGACAAGTATTATTTCAGAAATTGGAAATTCATCTTCAATAATATTACAAATAAATGGATTCACAAAATATGCAAATGTAGATATAAAACCAACTTGCAATCCTTCTAATTTTTCTTTATATTCACCTAATTTTTTTTTTTTTTATATTAATTATATTTGCTTTTGTTTGTAAAAATGACTAAATATTCTGGTCTTAAAATTGTGCACAAAAAGCAGAAGTTTAGCTTCAAAATGAAATACAGTTTTGTTGCAAATCAATAATCATTTTTACCTTTCCTTGTAAAGTCAAATTAAAAGTTTGCAAATGTTTCATAATGTCTTTAAGAAACATTAAGTCAGAAAGCTAAGTTTCATTTTCTAATTAAATAAAGAGTTTGTCACTGTTCATTTTCTAATTCTGGGTATTTTTTTCTTTTTCTTTTACAAAAGCTATTATAGGATAAGAAGTTCCACAAAATGGCTCTAAACATTGTAAGTTGGCAGCATTTTATAACAAAACATATGGAGTTGTCACTGGGCAATTAATTTGTTTTATAATTTAACTCTTCTAAAAAGTTCTTAAATTGACAGTGTATATTGGCATTTGCTCTAATTAAATTCATAATCTGTAAAATAATTTTCAACACATTTTCATATTTTAAGTACTTCATTATGAGATGGTCATGGTAAATTATGCAGTGAAGAGGTACAAAACATGGAAATTTAGGATCATTGTTTAAGATCTAGATTTTTCTCTATCATTACAGGGACTCAATCAGTCACAACATTTCCAAGTTTATCATAAGGCAATTCAAACCTGTTTATTACCTCATCAAGCATATTTTTGACATTGATACTGCAAGTTGTTTTTGTAAGAGCTAGTAGATCTAACATTTATTGCTTCACATTTACATCTTCAAATACATAGTGGACAAAATAGTCAATTGTGGAACATACTGAATGTCTATAGACTTGTTAAGAGTTAAACTGAATGCTGTACAATTTTTCAAATTACATATCAAACTATTTTTAACATTTTACTAATTTCACTAATATTTTGTGAACCTTTGAAGAGAGAATTAAGAAAAAGATTAATTAAATGCTATATGTGGAATGTACTATTGTAGGGTTATAAAACATGGACAATAAGTTTATAAATTTAGAAACATATTGGAAGCCTTTGAGATGTGGACCTGAAAAAGAATGGAAAAAATTAGTTGGATAAATAAAATAACAAATGAAGAAGTTTTGAAAAGAATAAATGAAAAAAAAAAGTTTGGTTGAGGAAATTAGCAAGAGAGACTGGATTAGACATATATTAAGAAGAAAATATAGTTAAATGAAAGATGTTTTGTAGGAATGGTCAGTGGAAGCAAGAAGCAAGAATGGAAAAATTGACATTGTTGGATGATATAAGAGATGAAAGAGTTACATGGAATCAAAAAGCTGAGTAATGAAGAGAATGAAGTGGAAAAATGGATGAATTGATTATTTGACTACTCTCTGGACCTGTCCATGAGACAGAATACTATTGATGATGATGAGATGTATTAATTTACAGTTTGCCAATATATTTGGAAATAATATTTACATACATACATGATGTAATTTATATTAAAATAAGTAATAAAAATGTTTGATAAAAAATTCTATCATATTACAAATTTTTGTGCAATTAAAAAAAAAATTAAATAATAAAAATAAAATTGGATTTCAATGGGAGCCACATCTAATTAGACTAAAGGCCACATGCGGGTCTATAAGCCAAATTTGCTTACCATTGGTTAATATCCAATATCTTAATTTATGACTGGATTTGTTTTTCTAATTCATATATTATAAATTTCTACTTTATAATATAAATAAATGGTACTTACATATTAGACTTGCTGCCCACATTCGCTACAACAGAATGCCATATCTTTCTCCAGTGGGGAAGAGGGCATTCTTTGTGATGGCAGAATTTCATATTAAAAAGTCACAACTATGACATTCTGCCATTGCAAATCCCTTCCCACTGGAGAAAGATATGGCATTTTACTATCACAAATATGACAGCAGGTCTAATACATAAGTACAAAATAAATGATATAAATTAAGACCAAAAGAAATTCCAAAAAGAAGAGTAAAAATTTGGTGATTCTTGTTTGACATAGATCAATAGGTGTTTTTTATTTTAAGATTAAAAAAAAAATAACTGAGAAAAAACTGAAAATTACTCAAATTATTATGTAAAATAACCGATTAAAATGGTTATAGTTACATTAGCCCTTAATACATAATATTTCAATGTTTTAATTTACTAACATTATATCATTTTATAGTGTAAGCTTACTGCAGTAAAGAAAATATTTTTTTTTACTTTAATGTCCTTTATTGCAAGCTTAAGTAACCAGATTTACTATATAATAATGCAATTTTATTGCCATTCACTGACCAATTCCTGAATCTTGAGATTCAAAGCTGGAATCATTGCACTTATGCACCTGATAATCATTTTAAAGTTGTTTTTTTACTATTGAGTCAACAAATAAAATTCAAAAACTTGTGTTTTGAACCCAATCTAATCTGCTTGTATAATTATATAGATCTAACATTACATCAGTAATTATTAGCCTATTTATTCAATGCACTGGATGTTTCTTACATAAGTAAATAGAAGGATTTGAACTTAGGATTTTTCTGTCTTTATTCATCCTTCATTCCATTTCAAACAATCAACCTACATGACCACATACATGTGGTAAAGATAGGTGATCCCCAACTGAGGGCTGGTTCTGATTTAAATACATATATTGGAGATCATCTATCTTTTTTGCATGTATGTGGTCATGTGTGTCAGGATGGAGGACGAATATAGACTGAAAAATCCTAAGTTTGAATCCCTCTATTTACTTATATCAATTATGTATTTAATAAACTCATTCTATTTTGAAAACTCTTCTTGTTAATAAACATAAGATGCCATGTATCTTATTCATTCATTATTTAGTAAAAAATGGAAACAAGGGAATAATATTAGGTCTTAAGCTTCATTGTTTTATAAACATTAATTTTGTTGCCATGACTTGTTTAGAAACTTATTTTTATCTTAAAGGATATTTTGATTCTAATCAAAATAATGTTTTTAACGCATTCTGCTCTTTAAAAATGAACATACTAATCATTTCTAATAAATACAAATTTTAAGTTAAACTTTTTAAGGATTACGTACTATTTAAGCATTCAAATAGTAAGTAAGGCCCTTAGAATTAATGAAATCAAAGACCAGAATTGTCATTGCTAAAATGTCTAATTGTAAATATGTGCTATTTAAACTTGAAAATGAATAAAGTTTGTGGCAAAATAAAATAAAAATGTGTATAATATTATTTCAAAATTTACAATGAGTTACATTTATTCTCTACTTTTTATTCTGCAAAATCTTTAATTGCCATAATTTGAAGTTTCACCTAGCTTATGATCCCTAGACATTTAACATCAATGTTAATTAGACAATCTTGAATCATAGAAATTCTTAGATAACTTTTTATCAATTTTAACTCGGAAAAGAATCATTTCTATTATATATTATACATGTGAATTTAATGACAAATGTAGACCAGTATAAAACAGCTTTAAAGCATGAGAATTTGCAAACAGTAAGTGTGAATATATTTACCTGTAAATAAACAAACTAATAACAAATAATTATAAAAATGCTGCTGTTTTCAAAGTCCTAATCTGCTAATTCAGTTTTAATTGTAAATTTTCTATAAGAGAAATATAGTTTTAAAAATAATTTGAAAATGCAATATCTCAACTATTATACTTAATTCATTTAATTTTATATAGAACATGGAAGTTTTTAAGTGTAAGACCTTTAAAGAAAAGGGTTCTAAAACTTAGATCCTAAAAAAGTACAGTGTGTCCATAAAGTCCATGTGCAATTTTAAAAAAATTATAACTTCATAAGTATTTGTGATAGAGAAATTATGTAGAATGTATTGTAAATAATAAAAAAGGATCTCTATTTTTTTGTTTTATTGTATTTTATTAAGTTTCCACATGTCCACCATCATCTCCAAAACATTTTCTAATTGATTTACAGTAATACCTGAAATCACATTAGTTATTTTAGCTTTCATGTCTTCTAACGATTGAGGTTTCATTGCATACACTATTGTTTTTATCTGTCCTCATAAAAAAATCGAATGGAGTCAAATCTGGTGAATGTGGGGGCCAAGAAAATGGTCCACCTCATCCAATCCATCTGTTAAAAAATTTCTGATTTAGAAATTGTCTAATGTGCAGAGCAAAGTAGAAAGGCACTCCATCATATTGAACTGCTGCATGTTCAAGCTGAGGAATAAAATAATTCTGCAGCATATCTAAGTATATGTCACTACTAATAACCCAGCCTTAAAAAAGAATAACTATGATTTGATTTTTCCCAAAGCATACCACACATTAACTTTAGGAGAGCCTCTTTCATGTTCAACAATTTCGTTTGGGTTTTCAGTTCCCCAAATCCAGCAATTATGTCTGTTAACTTTGCCATTAATGTGAAATATTGCTTCATCAGAGAACATTAAACTACTTACAAATGCATCAGCATTACCAAGTTTTTCATTGAACTGATGGCAGAAAGTTAGTCCTCTTCTAACAACATTTGATGCAATTGAATTTTAAGGTTTCATGTAAAGCCTTTCTTCAGAATCTTATGAACAGTGAATTTTGAAAGCCTCAGCTCTAGTGATTCTCATCTTAATGACTTTCTTGGACTTACTTAAAGGATTGTTGTACAGATACTACACTTTCTCCACTGACATGTGGCTACCAGACCTTGGCTTATCATGGATTGAACCTTTCTCTTTGATTTTTTTATCCATATGGCAATAGAGTTCCTATGAGTTCCTTTACTGTATTCTGTTCTAAACGTTCTTTGTACAGCTACAGTAGATTTCAGTTCAGTCAACCAAAGGACACAGTTTACTTTTTCTTCAGTTGTAGCCATGGGTCATGTAATTCTGAAAAAGAAATATTTTTAATGTTTTTAAAAATTATTAAATTATTGTGAAGAGTTACTAAATAATTTTATTTAAAACTAGGTACATTAAGCTTTCTAATATATTTACAGATTTTTCTATTACAAATACTAATAAAGTCGTATTTTTTTAAAAAATTGCACATGGATTATATAAACACCCTGTATTACGACTGCCTATAATTTATTCAATTTTTTTAAAATTCTTGAATGTAGGGAATTTTAGTAATAATTTTATAACTGATTTTTAAAAAATCAGCTCTTCAGAAATGAGATCTCTTCCTAAAAAATGGTTACTGTCATTTGATATATATCTTCAGCATAAATTATAAAAAAAATATTGCTTTAATAGCTGTAATTTTTTCTACATATATTATATTTTATCTTAAAATAGAGGGTCTAGAACAAGTGAGAGCAGCCTGTGAATCATGACCTCTAAAGGGATTGTAGAAAAATTGTTGGGGATAGGAAAATTTTGAATAGTTGTCATGTTAAATAATAAATTTTTAATTGAAAAACAAAACCTAAACATTATTAAAAATATATGAAAACTATTCAACACATTATTGAGTGTCTGACCACTTTTGTGTTTAAATACTTTCTTTTTTATAAACCAATGCTTTGTATAAACAGCAAATCATAATGGCACTTTGCTTATATTGCTCTCATTTTTTTTGTTTACTCTCAGAGTTTTGTTCTTTGTGCTAGTATTCTTAAAACATTAATATATGGTACTACATTTTTGAATATGCACATTTTCTAAAATAGGCTAAAAAGTTGTAATGGCTACAAATCAACAGATTTACTATGAACCAAGTATTATTATACATTTTTTTTTGTTAATATGCAGTTTTTTCAAAGATCTTATATCAAATCGTAAGTACTGAAATATAATATAAAGATATATATATTTGTATGTAGAAAAGCAACTTTTATTATTACTATCTTTATATGTTTGTAATAAGATATAAACAACATATAATGGGGCATGTAAAATTTTAGTCTTGGGTCACAAGTATAAAAAGGCTGCACACCACTGGTCTAGATTAGACCTATCCTAAAATAAACAGTACAGAAGTTCTTGAAATATTAAGAAAGGTTAATGTAATCTCGTAAAAGTATTTTAAACATATGCACAAAATATATAATTTATTGCAGCCTTAGCCAGAAACTAGTCTGGGGATGTCTTGCACTGAGTGGCAATATATGTAGAGAGTTTTGTCTGTTTTAATCCTGCTTATCATAGGTAGACACCCTTTTTACTGTAATTTATTTGCTCCTTCATTCCACTGTCAGTTGTTCACCAATCAATTTAGTCTCATAATTTCTTAATATATACATATATAAGTATTATATTATCATTTATATTCAGCTTTTCATTTATAAGTTAGTCAGTCATATTTAGCTGTAAGATATCATGTCTCTCCATTGTGTCTCCAGGTCTGGAATGAATTAAATTCATCTGTATCACCAGAGATGCTGTTCAAGTTGTTATATATATATATAGGAATGGGCAAATAGGTTAAAATTCATGATTGCTTTTGATCTGTGTATCTCAGGCATGATTGGATTTGAGGTACTTTTGCTCAGATTCTAAGCCTTATTGAATGAATATACAAATTGGACTGGTACAGTATATGCATTTATACTTATATTTAAATATTATATAGTGTGAAATATAAACTTATGGCAGAGTTCATTCAGTTTTTTTAAAATTATTATTGCAAAACCTTTTTGATAAATATCTTCAAGTTTAACAAAACACAAGAAAAACATAATGCCTTTGACTTCTTTTTATGTTGAGAGAAAAGTTAGGAATGTTAAAGCTGTTTAAACATAGCTAATCATAGCATTTGAAAATAATATGAACAATAAGTAGTGAAATTGCTTGTAGATATTAGCTGGAATATGATCTGCAGTTAAAAAAGTATGTACTCCAAGGTGCATAATGCAAATATTCAAATATAATTTTTCTTAAAACAGGCAATACTCACTATACGTATGCCACACACAACAACAGTTATACACAAGCATAAGAGGTGGTGGTCATGTGATGTTTATTGGCTTATAATATTTCTGTTGAAATTGTATATTAAAGTGAAAAGTGAGCTGATTTTGAGTGACTACTTTTAAATTAGTCTTTAGGCATTTAAAAAGTTCCATGTCAATGTTGGTGCTAGAAGAGATGTCTTCCTTTGATACAAATGAGAATGTCAAAGAGATGAGATGGACTAGATATTACATTATTTGATGAGGATCTTACCAGCCTTGAGATATTTTGTAATAGTTTTCTTAGTCTATGTGATGTAAAATTCCAGTTGTAAGGGTAATGTGCTGTTTTGCTTCATTTTGAGATTTACAGATAAAGATTTTGCATTGTTAATTTGCAAAGTGGATTAATGAGTTGAATCAATGCACCATTACTATATGGTTTTATAAGGTTATTTAAATAATAATCTGTTAATTGATCAAAACAGCAGTTATTTAAAAAGTTTTTGATGACAAACATATTTCAATCAGAGAGATATTCTGCAGCTGATGATAATAATGATCAGTGATAAACATGTTAGAAACATTGTCAATGTTTAAATTACATTGGAACTGTCAATTACATGCAAACTTGTAGACTGGAATCCTATTTTAACATTAACATCTTCAAAGTTTGAAAATCACACTAGAATTAACAGAATATAAATTTCTGGAAAGCAGATTGAAGTTTGAAATTGCTTGAGGATGGAAAAAAGATCTATGAGAGATGAGTCTTGCCCTCCAGCAAATAAAACAGCACCTGGATAGTAGAGGACTGATAGTAGTACCAGGATAGGTTGATTGAGCTTGATTTGTAAAGTCAATACTAGTTCATTGCAAAATCTGTTGGTGTTTCCACACAGGATGGTGGCATTGAGTTTTTGTAAGATTTTTCTCTGTGTAATGAATAGTGTACTGGTTATGTCTTCAGCTTTCTGATTTGAATTTATTGTTATGAGCTAAAATTTCTGTAATTGATGATTAAAAGAGAATACAATAATATAATTTGTAATTTTGTTAATGAAATTTCTGTAGTTATTAGAAACCCTACATCTTGAACTGATCTGATATTTGGTTTGTGAATGTAGTTTTTGTTTAGAGTATTAATCTTAGCTGCTTGAGATGATAATGAAATTTTTATTTTTGTTAATATAAATATATTACCACGGTGATTCTCTAAAATTGTATTAGTTATGAAATTATTTTATGTGAATTTATATCAAGAACATTGATCATGATAATGTTTATGTTGTGCATATTATGTTTGAATTGTTAGATTGGTATTCTCGGCTGGCATGTTAAATACCCAAATCATATACCTTTGCTTTTTTAACAATCTCAGAAAGAAAAAAAAGGTGATTTGATTAATTGCATCTTGTTTTGACAGTGGAATTTTTTCTGCATATATAGCATCATAGTAGGAGGTTAAAACTGAATTCTGTTTATGTCAATCTTATTTTTAGGACTTGACTTTCATATGTAACTTTGGAGTTGGATTTTGAGAATTTTTGTCCACTGGGAGTATTTGTTATATTGCCTTTAATTAAAATGCATTGTTTATCCTGTATTTTATCTACTTATAAATAGACAATTTCAATAGATTGCACAAATATCAGGGTGTAGGCTCAAGCAAGTCATATGTGAAATGAGTTTATTGTTTCTGGAGACCATATTTATCATGACATAGGCTTCCGCTTATTGCTACAAAAGTGATCCAGTTATGGGCTTTGCATATTTGCTGCAATTATTGAGACTGCATTGAGAAACAATATGACTTATTCTGAAATCTTTAAAGTACAGAGACAGATGACCTCTAATTAATTGGAATGGAATATAAAAATATGAGAAAGTTCATCTAGTGAATCATCCTGCTTTATCTTAATAGTCATTCATTAGATAAACTTTCTCATTATATTTTTATATGTTCTATTCCAATTATTATCAGTATTGTTCTGCACAATTTAGTACAGTTGGTGAGAATGACAGATTCTAGAGCATAAGATGTTCAGATCAAGTTTAATACTGCTATTTGAATTTCTTATAAACACTTGGGCTTTAAGGCCATTTGATGATGATGATGATGATGATTATCATCATCATAATCATCATCATCATCATCATTATTATTATTATTGTCATTATTTTAACAGTGACTTTTCATGAGTCTGTGGAAATTTCAAATATTAAATATATATAAATATTCCAGTTTAGCTGAAAATCAAATAAAAAACATTTAAATCACCCAAATGGTATGATATTTTAGCAATACCTCCTCTGAATAAATACAAAGTTTGAACTTCAAACAGTTGACTTAAAAATACCTTTTTGAATCATTTATTGCAAACTATGTTATATATTGAAATTAAGGCCTATTCATATAAAGAGCATGAAATTAAATTAAACAATCTTAAATTGATAATAAACAAACTTGTTTAACTTATGTATCCCAAAAAAATCTATCTTAGTGATTTTAAACATAGCTATTTCCCAATGTAACTATATAAGAACCTATTCCAGTGCATGTCGCTAACTGAAAATCAAATAGAATCTCCCAAACATTATGATATTTGAGATCATTGCTTATTTAAATTCACACTCTTTGTTTTCTTTACATAACATCATTTGCAGCTTACAATTCAAGAAGAAATTCTTTTGAGTCAGCTGTTTGAAGTTGTCTTTACATTTATTCAAAGAGGGTGTTGTTAAAATATCATAACATTGGAGGGTGATTTGAATATACACACATGTATATATATATATTGTATCAGATTCCCAATGCTAAAGAATCACCATAGACAAAGAAAATATTGGTTGCACATGATCACATGCTGATGTATTATTATATGCCAGATAGAGATTAATCCAATTTGATTAACTAATTGCAATTGTTGTTCTTAGCTAACTTTTGAGTTCTAAATGTCCAATGATAACAGAAATATTATAAACTCCAAAATAATATTTTTCTTAAGCCTGAACTATATATTCAACAAAACTAATGATATTTTTCTAATATTAGTTCACTTAAACATCATATATTCAATTAAATATTTTAAATGTAAGTGCTTTTTCAAACACATCAATGAAACCAAAGCAAATTTAGGCTCTATGATCACTCAACAAATATATCTACGTAGCAAGACAAAAAACAAGGCCTTCATACAACTTCATATTTTTGACATAATATGTAGACAGAGTTTGCTTTTGGGTGTGAAAAGGTTGAGATAATTTGTCAAGAGATATTAAATTAGAAAGGTCAAAGAGACATGATTCATTCATTTAAAAGATGTGATGAACCAGCAGTCCATTAACAATATTAAAATCTGTAAAAATTGAAATACAAATTGTTTTGCTGAAGGTTTGTGATGATAGTGTTTTAGTTGTCTTTTTATATTGGACTATTTCCATCATCTAATATGAGTATTGAATGTCTTTAGAAAAATTTAACTTTATTCAAATATTACTACAGTTGAATGTATTTGGAATATGTAAATAAAGTTAAATTTATCTAAAGCCATTCAATATTCATATTAGATGATGGAAATAGTCCAATATAAAAATACAATTAATTACAAATGTCTATACATATACTTTGACATTAATCAATGTTCTTTAAATATGATTTGAAAATATCAAAGATGTACAAAGTAAAAAATTAATTGTGTACAAGCTGTTAGAGAATAAGAATCTTCAAAGATTAATCATTGACAGCTGAACACTTAAGCAGCATTAGATTTTATTACATGTATACATTTATGTAGTTAGTATGTATATGCTGTTTGGAAAGGCTGAAAGCTAATCATAACAAAATTTATTTATATAATTAGTGTAGATATAATAAACTTTATGCAAAATATATTATTTAACATAACTTAAAATTTTTCAATTTACCAATTTTAAAAATACCACCGAGTAGTTATTAAAAAAGATTAGCTGAGATATATTCTTTAAGCTGTCAAAATAATTTTGCAATCATTTCTTTAATTTTTTCATTGTTTCATGAAAATATCTCATCATTGATCAATAGATTCTTACAGGCAGTAACCTGTAAAGTGTGCACATATTTTGAATCTTACAGTGTGATCAATTTCCAACCTTAATTTTTTACTTTTTTTTTTGTTTAGTTTAGAGTTCATTTTAGGGTGGAAAGTTAGCTGGAACTAGTTAAATTATTTAATATCTTTTATCTAGAAATTCCACATATAGGGATACATCAGTGAATTTAACTATTTTTTCAGTAGATCTTTCTGGCGATTCATCACTTCAATAATTCTATTACACTTGTAATTAATATATCAAAATATGGATACTTTTTAAACAAGTTCATCTTTTTATTATTATTGTTTTATTATCAATCACGTATCTGCCTTTATAGACTAAATAATGTAGGAGTTTAAATGAAACTCAATTGCAATTTATCAGATAAGTTATGTAAAGTGTAAATAGTAGATATTCACCATTTGCATTCTAAACTAAAAATGCTTAACCATAAATATGCAAAACCCTGACAAAATATTCAGACCAAATGCTTAAGGTTAATTTACACACACATAAATTGCATGTATAACGGTTTTACGAATGTGAAAGCAGTAAATATTAATAGCAAATGAGAATTATTAAATTAGACATATAATAAAAAATTATTTGCTCAATTTATTTTATTATTTTTTTAATTAGCATTAATAACAGTTATATAAACTAGTAAATTTAGCTAATTTTGCATGAAATTGAAAAATGTGTACTTGCAACAATATTTTACTTAATTAATTGGCGATAAAAAAAAGTTCACTTGAAATTTAAGAATATATAAAGGCAAACAAGCTATTATATTTTTAGATAATTTAGAAAAATCATAAATTACTAAACTTCTAATTAAATGTTATTAACCAGATGGATGATTACGCATCATTCAAGACTTTCTTTTAAATTATAAAAAATAAAATAAATTTATTACAATATTATTGAATTGTTTTTTTTTTTTTTAATTTTTATACTGAAATATATTTTATTACACTTGTTATTTTTATTTTTTAATGAAGTTGAAATAGGTATAAAAATTTTCCTATTAAAATCTTGCATTTTTTAATTATTGCTATATATATATAATTATATGGTTTATTATTTAGGAGATCATGTATTGCTCGAGCACTTAAGTAATAAACTAAGCAAGTTCAATTGTCTAATCTTTTTTTTTTCTTATTTGAGAATTGAACTAGAAATGTTTAGCTTGTGGTTTACTGAAAATTTCCAAAGCTAAAAAATTCACAAGTATTTGTTATTTATTTCAAAGTCTATCTACTCTCATTACTTGTGGTTCTTCTTGAAAATAAATTTTATTTCTATGTTATGAAAATCAGAAATTATTGAAGGATTACCCTTTTTGTTATTCATATATTTTAAAGAATACCCTACTATCATGTTGGATCAAATTCACAACTTTTTATTTGATCAAATTTATATTTATTCTTTATTTTCAGAAATTTTGATTTATTTATTAAAAATATAGGTACTGTTCTAATAGATCATGTCAGATGCTTGATGGCATTGTTGCTATGCAAAAATGCATAAATATAACATTACCAAGCCACCCCGTTCTTTGTGAAAGAATAATAATTGTACAGGTTAATGTAATTCATTTATTTTCTTAATAATATTTACTGGAACAATTTTACATAAATATGCATTATTGCAAATATTCTGTTATATTAGAATTCCCCGTGTACCCCATGTATGCCAGCACTGGCTGACAAATCCCCCCTCCCCGCAAACTTTACAAAATCTACTAGCATTGCTTGAAACATAACTAACTACATCATGGTGGTAAAAATAAATGCTGATAATGCTTTAATGTTTTTCAGGTCATTTTTGAAAAAGAAAAATTATTATTTATTTTTTGATTAATTTATTACAATAGATATCATTGAAAGAATATGTGTATGGATATTAATGGCACCCCTATTAAGAATAATTACTAATTTTCCAACTCAATCATTTTTTTTATTTTAAAGATTCATAAATGTATCATTTGGGCAATTTCTTTTGGTCTTTGGATAGAAGTACAAGAATTTTCACAGTCATACATTTTTTTCCAAAGGCTTAATGTAATTCATTGATTTCCTTAATTAATTCCTGTAATTTAGTCAAGAACAATTTTACTCTACAAAAAATTTAGTCCTGCACAATATAGGGCAGATGGTATGACTTTTCACATCCACAAGAATAAAAACTTTATCAATTGACATACCTTATTGCAAAGATTCTATTAGAGTAGAATTAATTAATTCCCCAGGCATGCTGCTTCTGTGGATGGCAGTTGGCCTGATTTCAACCTGTCAGCCATGTTATTTGTCATGAATGTGTTCTCATGCAAATGTGACTTTTCACAAGAGCTTGTTGAAATCTTGCTTGGATGTACCCTTTTTGAATTTTTTGAATGTTCCACATTGAGTAGGGAAGTGTGGCGATGGGTTGACAATTATTAGGAGGTAATAGTAGGTCAGATGACTTGTAAGCTAATTCCTTTGCCATGCATATTTAAAGAATTGTGGCAGGTTGAATTCCAGACACTTTCATATGATACTGTAGTGAACATTGAACTGTGAGCATTGGGGTAAAGTGTATAACACTAAAGCAGAGCCAGCCATTGATAAACAGCATCTTTTCTGTGCTTTATAGCATAAAAATAATGCTATCAGTGCCAGCTGCTTTCTTTAAAATGGCCTCTTTCTGTGCTTTTGTGCATAGATATATAGGTCTAAAAGGTGGAAGCCATATAAATGGCATATTTATGTGCTTTTGCATATAAATAACACCGTAAAGTGGCTGACAATCTAATAAACAGTAGCAAAATATACATTTACAAATAAAAATTATTCTTAAAAATATTATGTCAACTTTGCAAATATATTAAAAAAATGTAATATGATTTATAAAAAATAATAATTTTTTGGTATTGAATGGTGATTACATTTCCTAATAAAAATCAGAATTATTTTAACTTAATTGACAAAGACTGACTCATAATTTTAAAAAAAAGTTGACAAAAATAAATGTTTTGGTTAAAATAATAGAATTCTTTTCAGCCATTTTTTTTCTTGGCTTTTCTTTTAAAATAATTATTTTCAAATAAAATCTGAATTTAATCACATTATTCTTCTAAAAATAAATATTACACTAATATATTATAAAAAGTAATCATAAATATATAAATAAATTATGAAAAATATATGTTTATATTTTTTAAATCTAATGAAAAATAAATTTGCTCAAAGCTTTTGCAATCATTCTGATATGGAAATAACTATAAACTACCAGTATTGTAGGATGGTTGTGGGATCATTTCTAAAAAAATTTGTTTGTAAACTATAGACATCATGAAAATATTTTTGAATTAATAAATCATTATCATTTTAGTTTAGTCAAATGAATGCCAAACCAGCAAAAAATACTAAAGATAGCCATAAGAGAATTATTTAAAATTGAAACAAAGCAGCACTATCACATACTTTGGAGTTATGTTTGTAAAGGTCAACTAAAAGATTATATATTCAATCTTGTCACTCCACTGCTCTTACTTTTTTACATTGTTTGTAAAATTGATCACTTTAATTTCAACCTTAACAATCATTTAATGTTCTGAGTCTAAATATTATTTTTGTTACTTTTATTATATATTCATTTATTAATTTTATTACTGTATTTCTTAAGTATTGTAAAAAATAGTTTATGCAGAGAAAATTAATCAATAAATTATTTCTACAATCTGCACAATAGTGTCATTTCTATTTTATTATATATATATATATATATATATATATATATATATATATATATATATATATATATATATATATATAGTGTAAAAATAGTTTATGCAGAGTAAATTAATCAATAAACTATTTCTTAGTTGAAATACATTCTGCACAGCATTGGGCACAAGAAGCCAGGCCCTTTTAATATTGTCTATCTGAGTTCCGAACTCAGAATATTCATTATTAGCAGGCCATTCAGTCTCAAGTCATATGAGATATGAAATCCAGTTAATAACTGCTTATCCACACCACTGTATCTTTATTAATATTTAGTGTGTTGCCTATAGCAAATATATGTAATGATTGTTTATCCAGTTCTTTCTTTGTAGGATATCTATTCAGAATTTGTCTAAACCACAAATTTCTTATTGTTGACTTAGATCTGCATTGTTCTTAAGCTTTATTATTACACTCGAATATTAAGTAATTTAGATGAAGAGCAGTCATATTAGCACAATAGTTAAATGTGTATCTGTGGCTAGCATGATTGCTCATCAGTTAGCAAGGTATGACACTGAAATAATATTTGGCATATTAATTTTCATAGGCATGACTTATTCACCATGCTTAAACTTATTAAACACTGTGTAGTGAAATTGTATGCTGTAACCTTTGATCAGTCCCATTCCACTGTATAATGCTTGCATAAGTCAAATCCTACATATATATTGTGCTTTCCAATTGTACATGCATCTTAGTTTATTTTATTTTTCAATTTTAGTAATTGTTATTACTATTAATAAAACCTATTTGAGATTTATCTTGTCTTCCTTATCATTTAATCATATTCCAATTCTAAGTAAATTTTTATTGTTTAGATATAGATTTGATATGCATTTTAAATTAATTATTGATCTTGCCTTAAGTTTAATATTATTAAGTTTATAGACCCAGTTTGGTAATGCATGTTTGGATGGGTTTTGGGTTTCATGTCTCTCCATTTGGAGCTGGCTTGCAAATTAAATTAAGTCCCATGTGGAATGTCAGAAATGTCACTCATAAGGTGTTAATCCATAGAGCTCTGGTAAATGAGTTGAAGCTTGCTTGGATAGGGGATCTTGCAATCCCATTTCAGTCAGCCTCAGTCTATTTTATTTGAACTCTGAGTTTAGTTGTGCGATGGTATAATTTTGACCATTACAAAGGTTTTTCCATTGACTAGGGTGCCCAAAATCCATGCACACTTCCCTTAGCTTATGTATAAGTTTTTTTTCCAATTATGGTGCACCAATCATGTGGGCTCCATTATTTTTCACATGATTCTAAATCGATTGTTTTTTTCTGATTATGATGTGTTGGTGCATGATATGTGATACAAGATCCTTTCCAATTTTGGTGCACCAAACATGTGAACTGAAATATTTTTTATATGAGACCCTTAATAAAATTTTGGATTATTAAACATAAGTTTCACATGCAATTAGTTTGGTTTTATATATATATATATATATTGTGCCGGTAAAAATCATGTATTCATTCAACAAGACCAATAATCCAAGCAAAAGTACCTTGAATCCAACCATGCACAAGATACATATGTCAGGACAAGGATGAATTCTAACCTATTTGCCTAAGCTATTGCCTCTCTGACTAATGGATAACATTTGTGATGACACTAGCAGTGCTTGGTTTTATTCCATCCCAGCTGGAGGTCATGGTTCACATAGAGACTCAAAATAATAAAGGGTTTATATGAAAATCAATGATTTAATGGATTCTGACGATTGCAGAATGGTACAGATATGATTTGATTGATTACTAATGGTTTGAACTGTAATAATAATAATTCTTTATGGCAACATTACACAGAAGTAAATTTAAATCAAAGAAATATTTAAATAAGTAGAGTAATTAACCTTAGAGATTGGGAGTGATGACAAACTAAGCTTATTTAAGATAACAATATTATAGGAATTTATTAAGGAATTTAGTACAAAATAAGTAATCTTTGTTTATACAACTTGGTTATTTTCTTTAATTCGTTTTGATGTGGCTTTGACAAACAATGTGAAAGTTTGTTAATTGGTCGGCCAAAAACCAATCAGCAATAAAATATTGTTACAAATAAATCTGTTATATATATATATATAATAATAAATAAAGTTTGATATCTGTATTCGTTTCACAATATATGTAATATACAAACTATATAACATTGAATAATCAAAACAAGACAACCCTTAACAATACCCATAGTTCAATTCAGATTTCCCACAATTCTGTTATCTTAACATCATTAACATTTGACGATTTCTTGAAATCAACATAGCCTCTTTTATTTTACATTTATTATATGAACAGATGTAAATAAACCTTCATCATCTGTTATATTTGATCATAATAAATCTTGTCAATACGGATTTAAATTCAATTATAAAAATATGAAAATTATTCAAATTGAACGTTGTCATAATAAACGTAAAATAAAAGAGGCTATGTTGATTTCAAGAAATCGTCAAATGTTAATGAATCACCAGTCATCAAATGTTAAGATAACAGAATTGTGGGAAATCTGAATTGAACTATGGGTATTGTTAAGGGTTGACTCGTTTTGATTATTCAACATTATATAGTTGATAAAGACTACAAAGTGTATAGTCGAAGTACTTCTAAAAGAATATAATTTATATAAATTTTACTGTATTTTGATATATATATTGATTTGTATATATATATATATATATATATATATTACAAAATTTGAAAGATGGGCATTTAAAACACTATTATCTTTAAAGTCATTTGTATATAACGAGTGTGGGAAGCAAAATAGTTCTTAAACAAATAATTGACAGTTATACAGTCAGATTTAACTAATTAATGAAATTGGTTTGTGAAGGATGTGCCACCATGGCAGAGAGCCTTTCAGGTTTGCTAAATAAAGATAGAAAATGATAAAGAAGGCAGTATGCTATTATAAATTACAACAAAATAAATGAGGTCTGTTATGAACCTCGGGGTGGCTTTACTACAGACAATTTCCTAGTAAATACAACTAGATGATGAGAAATGCTAGCCCTCCAGCCAAACATGTCTCTAAATAATCATAATAATATTTTGATGTGCATATATATCTTAATGGCAATGCTCAAAAATATCCCTTGGTATGAACTACATCTACTTTGAGGGAGTGAAAAGGTTGGACTGGTCAGATTCCGAAGGTCCTAAGAGGTGATTAGCAAAGCAAAATAATAATAATAATAATAAGTGATTGGTTGTAGCTATAAATACATAATGCCTCAGACATATATAAATAGATAGTGTATCACTAACAAAATTATTAATTGAATTCCTGATTAAAGTAATCAGTTCCCTGATGTCGATAGAAAGTCCCCACAAACCTTACTCCACTAATGAATGAATCATAAATATAATATATATATTAAAAAAAGAATTAACTAAAATATAAATTGTTTTCCACACTTCACAAATATTTCATTTATTAATAAGTTCTTAACTAGTTTATCAAAGATTACAAAATAAGACTGTTTTTAATTAACATAGGCGGGCATTAAATATCAAACTAATAAATTGTAAATCATAATTCAATATTTTCTGACAAATAAAATATATGTATGAAATATATATATATACTGATAAAATTCTATGATAAATTTTATTTAACTGATTCACTAAAATTATTTATTCTTTCAGAAATAATTACAGGGCTATTTTAAATTGGATGTAATAGTAAGATACTTTTAAAATAATTTCAATCATTCAAATATTTTTATATATGATGTACAAAACTAAATGAGCTTTCTATTAATTAATTTACAGGAAGTAAGTCTCTTGTAATGATTTTTAAGTTAAAAAAAAAAATAACAGGAGAAGGATTTAAAGTTAATAGCTCATTGAATTTTGTATTTGGCAATTTCAGTAAGTCAAATAATCTAAACAAACCAACAAAAATTAATTTAATTTGCCGCATCAAAACAATGTAAGATTTTATAAGAATTGATATTTTAAATTGAATAAATTTAAAAGACACATTTTAAACCAAGCCATATAAACATTACACAGATATAAAATATAAATTAATATAGATTTTGAAAACAAGTAAAATAAAATCAATGGCTTGTGGTGAATTGGATGTTACCTCAGAATCAATCAGTTAGTACAGGCAGTTAATACAGTCAGATCATTTCAGGCTTCCTTGACACAGACAATTTCTGGCTAGATGTTTAAAGCACTGGAAAGGCATGGATGGGATGGTAGAACAGACCTCTGAGAAGCAAATGACCGATCTTTTCACCCCGTCATTTCTTTAGGCATGATATATATATATATATAAAGATTAATCACTTCTCTTCAGTAAACTCAATAATAATCCTCTCTCTTATCAAAGATCCACTATTTATGTGATCTGACTTTATCTAAAAGATTAAATCTACACTGACCTCCACCAATTGTAATTGCTCTAAGCAGTTCTGTGAGGTTAGTGCCTACTTTTTTTTTTCACTCTGAGAAGCAAACGACCGATCTTTTCACCCCGTCATTTCTTTAGCCATGATATATATATAAAGATTAATCCCTTCTCTTCAGTAAACTCAATAATAATCCTCTCTCTTATCAAAGATCCACTATTTATGTGATCTGACTTTATCTAAAAGATTAAATCTACACTGACCTCCACCAATTGTAATTGCTCTAAGCAGTTCTGTGAGGTTAGTGCCTACTTTTTTTTTTCAAAAATTTTATTAAATAAGTACAATGTTTACAGTGACAATTATGTATACATGGTAAATTAAAAGGAAATCTAGAATTACAAACATAAAAATTAATTACATGATTATAAATAAATAAAAGATAGTATTATTCTGGGCAAGAGGTAAACCTGAATACCTGGTCTACTGTTAACACACAAGTAGACTAATTAAGCTCACCAACTCACCTAGACAAATTGCCTCACACTATCAAGAGTCACGTAGTCAATCTAGAGTTTGGTCAGATCACCAGTGGAAAAATCACTACAACTATGAAGGCTTAGGTATTTATGCTAAATCTGATGTATTCAGTTAAATATTATCCATTTTGATAACATAAGGATCTGAACCTCTGATTATTAACAAAACCACTTTCAGCAATATATTAGACAGAAGAAACAAAGCGTTTTACCAGCAATCATCCTTACAATGCAATCAGAGTCCATATTTCCTCGAATAATACTTTTGGAGCTAGGAGCATGTCATGGTTTTTAAATTTTATAAGTTTATTCAGAAAGAATTTTCCCTCATGAATTGCACCGGGATTGAAAAACATTTTACAATGAGTAGACCACAATGCATAGTTGATAAATAATGACAACCTAATAGTAGGGATGGATCTTGTCTTAATACTGTCCTTAAGAGAGGTAACAAGGTAAAAATTCATTTTAAGGTTATCAGCAATAATCTTTCTAGACCTCCAGAGTCCATGGCATGAGTAAATCAGATGGTCAAATGTTTCATCATGAGTCTGGCAGAGGGGGCAGATTGGGTCAATTTTGTTGATGCCTCACCTATGGAAGAGAAACCAATTAGTGCTAATGGCATTTAAATTTATCTTAATAATAAAATCAAAGAATTTTGGTTCCATAGCCCAGCACCTGAAGAGGGAGATGATCTTATTATTGGTTAGGGCAAGTAGAGGTGTTATGTGCTTGCCAAATATTAATCCTGTTATCAAACGTATCATTCATAATTACCATGTAGCTTTTGATCAAATCAATCACGGCATCAAGTAGTGCCTACTTTGGAGGGAAAATTTCTAACTCTGCATGAACATGCCCCAAGGGTTGATTTGCTAATTTAAAAAAAACAACAAGCATATTAAGTTTATCAGTAATTGTACTAACAAAATCTATTTAATTAAGGTTTAGATTAACAAAATGTAGGTTTTATTCAGAAAAATTTGGTACAATGACTTTCAAACATATTTGACATAAACTTAAGCAGAAATTTACAAAATATTTCTTAAAAATATTACATTGTTTAAACAATTGATTCTCAAGTGTACATTGATTAAAAGATAAATATAAAATGTTACCCACTAATTAATTGAAGAAAATGAACTTTAATAAAGAATTTGAAATATTTGTAACATTTTATAGATATCTAGGATTCAATTACATATAAATGCCAATTTAATAAAATAAACATAGTATACATTTTTACAAATATAAAATAATAAACTAATATAAAAAGGTTAGTTTTAATTATAAAATAAGATTAATGAAATATAAAAGATTATAATATTGCTTAAAATATACTACCACTTAATATGAGCTGGGTGTCAGTTAATAAGGATGGGGTTCAATCCCAGACTAGTGCTGATGACATTGGCACTAGGTGAAGCAGAAATATGTACTATATTTCCAGCTTCAATATATATATATGTGTGTGTGTGTGTGTGTAAAAGTATATGATAGTTTTACATGATGCTTTATTAAAAAAATTTTAGTATCTGATGTCATTTTAATAATTGGGTTTTATCTTATGTATTTTATATTACATATTTTCTTGCTTGCTGGTGTCTGAAGGTGACTTGAATAGGACATGAGTCATTCTCATAAATTAAAAATTTGACTTCAGGAGTAGGAAAACTAAAAAGGAGAGGGCCTATCATTTTAAGATTTTCTTGTTTAAAAATTGGATTGGAGATGAGATAATGAGGAGGCAAGATAAATTATTTATATGTACACAAAATAAAATAAATATGACAGAGCAACAATAACATACAGTCATGAATCCAATATCTCTTACAGAGTTATGAAGCATCCCACACTGGAAGCAAGAATGAAAAGGCACAGTGGGTAAATTTTTTTATTAATATTATTATTGTATTTTGATTGTTATAAATACTATTTAAAATACTATGAGTTAGCACTAGGTTAGAATGATAGAAGAGTTAAGAGTAGAATAGGATAGGATAGAATATGCAGTGGGTAAAGTATCATGGTGATTGGAGAGAGCTACCCAGGGGTAAAAGAGAGACAGTAAATAGCCATATTGCAATTGTTTTATAAAAAAAACATATTTTTAACAAAATAAGATAGGATGCAACAGAGATCCCAAAGTTTTATACCAATATGGATAGTAGCATGAAGGAAGAGATAAAAGGAGAAATAAGCATGGGAGAAGAAATGGAAGGTGAAGTAATCATAAATTTTGAGATAGAGAATCTATGGACATAACATTCAAGGGACTGTCTAGGTTGCTTTAAGAGGAGTCAGTAAGGGACATAAAGAACAAGGAAATAATATAGAGACCCAGTCTTGAAATTGTCAAGGACAGTAGTATGGAAGAAAAATAGAAGGGAAGTAAGCATGGGCCAATATGTAGAGGGGGAGTCCATGTAAAACCTCATATCTTTTAAAGACTCATCTAGGATAATTCAAGAAGAGGAGCCTATAGGAGAAGATACAAGAGATAAAGGGTGTTGGAATGCAATCATGCAGGAGATGAAAAGAATGATGGAGCAAACAAGCAAACAAGTTTAGTTAGGAGATACAAACTAGAATGATGGAGGAGAGGGATAGGAAGATGGAGGCTCAAAACCAATAAAATATTCTAGAACTAGGAAAGAAGTTAGGAAATAGAAACCAACAGAATATTCTAGAACTAAAAGATAAGTTAGAAAATTGAGAAGAGCAGAATATTTTAGGGATGCAGAAAAGTTTAAAAGCAAGAGATAAAATGAGGAAGAAAAACATAGGAAAATGAAGGAGAGAGATAGAAAAGTGGAAAAGAAATTAAGACAGATCATGGAGGAACTGAGAATAGACTGTCAGAAAAGCTATGAGGAAGTTGAAAATAAATTCACAGGACTCCTTGAGGAAAATCAGAAAGAAACCAGCAAGACAATACTGATGCTGCAGGGAGAGTTCAAAATTATATGACATAAAGTAGAGGGACAGGAAATGTTCTTCAGGACACAATATCTGGGATTAATAGAAATGTGGATAGGAAACTTAAAGGTCAGGAGGATATAGTAAGTGATTTACAAGAGTCACAAGGAGAAGTTTGAGATGAATTATATGAAATGAAGGGAAAATGTGGCACAATATAATAGGGTAGCTGTCCAGAAAAGGGTAGAGATGATGAATGACATATAGGAACTAAAGGAAAAGATTATAAAATAAAAGGGAAAGGAGAGGAGTGCAGATTTAGTTTAGATACTGTAGAACAGATAGAAGCATTACAAAACCCCAACAAAAGACATCTTAAGTCAAGCTCAAGAAGCAGTCAAAGTGAAGTGAATATAATTGAAAACCTCAGCAGTCCCAAGAAAGAAGTAAGAAATGTTACCAGTGCTAATGGGACAAGGGGCCTCTAGAAAAATCCCTCAGCTATAGATATGAAACAGAAGCCTATGGACAAGGAAGGAAAGAATGATGTTTTAGATATGCAAGATGAAATTGAAATGAATATTTTAGATATAGAGGAGGAATTAGATACCCTTGGACCACCAAACATTTTAGAAATGGAGAAGAACAAACAGGATGGGGAAGAACAGAAAATTTTTGATGTGGAAACTAGAAACAAAAGACATTTTAGAGGAGGAAGAGAGATTAGATACCAAAAGTCCAACAAACACTTTAGAGACAGAAAAAACTGATGGACAGGAGGTTTTGGATGTGGAAAATTAAGAACAGCAAAATATTTTAGATAAAGGAGCTGGGGACAAACAAAATATTTTAGACATGGAATGGGAATTTGAAACTAAAGGCCCACAGAACACTTTAGAGATAGGGAAAAGAAACAGACAAGGTATTTTGGGAGCAGGGACTAGGAGCAAACAGGAGAGGGTGACTGTGGAGGATAGAAATGATCAGAATGTTTTAGATGTGAAGATTATTGAAGTATTGAAGATAGGGGTGAACAAATATTTTAGAGATGGACTATGGAAACAATCAGAATACTCTAAAGGTGTAACAAAGGAACATGCAGAATCTTTTAGATATAGAAGAATGGATTGAATAGAATCCTTTGGCTGCAGAAGAGAGAAATGAACAGAACATTGTAGAGATAGGGGGAACTAGAAACTATGAAACCACAGAACTCATTCATCATGAAGGAGTAGGACACCCAGGACATTTTGGAGAAAAGAGATAGAGGTGAACTGGAAATTATAGATGAGGAAGATAAAAAAGAATGAAATAACATACATGTTAATTGGAATGGAGAGAATAAGCATGAACAGAATGTTTTAGGTGAAGGGGATAGGAACAAACACAATAACAAAAAATAGTTTAGAGGACAGGGCTACATTGGAAAAAGGTAGATACAAGCACAAAAAGTTAGGATTTAGAGGAGAAATTAGAGGATAGGGCTGATTGGAAATACATAGACATTAAAGGGAAAACTGTAAACAATACCAGGGTTAAAACAAAGTGAAAAATTAGAAGTAGAAGGAGGAAAAGAAGAAAGCCACATGTATTCCAAATGGGAAACCAACTGTGGGTTCGAACTCCATGACACAGTTATAAGTGCTTGAGGGAATACAAAAAGTTTTTCCCTTTATATGAAGGTCTGTACATAATCAAGCAAGATTATGGAAATAATGTCTACATGATAGATGTCTGAGGAATCTTAACTGGAACATATAATGCTTGCAATCTGAAGCTATTTATAGATTTACCCCCCGATTCCACATAAACAGTATGATCTTTTATCATTTATAGATTTGTCCCAGATCCCCTCTAAGAAAAATAATCTTGGATCATTTGTGAATCTGCCCCATAACCCTATATATATATATATATATATATATGCACATAGAGAGCGTACCAATATATATATATATATATATATATATATTACTTGTCGAGTAACTAACCCACCACAGGAGCACCAACTTTATAATTACTTAGCAACTAATTATATTAACCAATTCTATTTATATAATCATTATACTAGAGACCAGTAGGAGAGGGCATTAGATTAGGAAATAGTGGAATAGATTAATTTGTAAGACAGTATTACATTAAAAACATGGCTAGGCAAGATAATAGTGAATTTTAAACCACTTCAATTTACCACCAGTACTTTAAAACATGGATTCATGGTTGTATGAGCTATTCAATACTAGATATATGTAAAACCATTTTTTTTTGTTTTTTTTTTTTTTGCTTTTGTAACTGTAGTCTTAAGAAATGGTATATTTCCTATGTCATATATGTTTCACTTATTTACCCCTACAACCTCCATCTATGCCAGGTTTAAACCCCAACAAAGATCCATTTAGATGTCTTCATGGTTGTACAGGTATAGCCACATACATATATATGTGAACATCGATGTTGGTAATCTAATCAGTATAGTGAGATTACAATGGTCTTTATTTAAAGGTAATATATATTTCAAATTATAGTTTATATTAGTTTTAAAGTAAATTTGTATTTTAATATGTTTAAATTGCATATATTTGTGTATTCTATGTATCACCATGATACATATATAGTATCTTGTTATTTGATCATTTAATGTATTTTTTTAAGTTGATTAAAATTACATGTAAATAAAAGCATGCAATACATACCTGTTTTAGCTTATTGTGATGATCAAATATAAAATTTGTTTAGACAATAAATGTTTGTCAAGAATATATCTCAGGTTGTACAAGATTTAGCCAATTATGACTATTGCTAAATTCTTGATGAAAGATAAATGATCGAATCATACAAAACATCATTTTCTGGAGAAAAGACAAAAGAGAAAAGTTATTTTGGTAATGTAGAAATATAAAATCTTAAAGGTCTTAATTGCTTAGCTCTCCAAAGAAAAATTATTATTAAATAATATATCTTGGTTTTGAATGAGTATAAATAAGCTAGGTTTTTCAATGCTAAGGTAGAGTCTGCAAAATTTAGAAAGCCAGCTATCATACTTCACATCAGTTTAAACTTTAATGTAGCAGTGTAGGGAAATCTGGGAATAGTGATCTCCATCCTATGTACCAAAGCAGTACATAGCCATCTTAGCAATTGAAGATGTTCCTGTTAAAAACTTGCTGTATTAAGACCTCAACTGGAAGAATGATGTTTATCCTGAGAACAAGAATTGTTATCAAACTCACCACCAAGAAGTGCCATCAAACAAGCTGCACCTAAGAAATTGAGGTAACAACTCCCAAGAATCCCAAGAACACCACAAAGAGCTCAAAAAATGAACTTCTTTAAAAGCTATAGCTATTCTCTAAAATTAAATGCATGTACAAAGCTAATGTCTAAAGCCTTATCTAAATTAAAATGTAAAACCATTCCTAATTATATGCCTCATTCTTTGTAAACTTAAATATGTAAAATCTCGTGTACTACATAAAATTTGTTACTTAGAAAAAAAATATTTATTTTCATGTGCAGTGATGCCTATGCTACTTTATGAATTTTAGTTCACAAACTTTCATTACATGTATGTGATAGCATGCTAAATGTATCTTGAAGCAGCAAGCATATTTGATTCTAGTAATTCTGTATTGAAGATACCCTAGTTGATATCTTCATCTTAAAAAAATTGTAATAACATTTATTTAGCTTAACCTAACTCGCTGTTTCGAAATTATATCCAAAATTATATTATGTTAATAATAATATCTGATTGCCTTGCAACAGGTATTATGATATAAATTAGTTTAGATTTATTAAATAGTTATTATGGTTTGCGAGATTATAATTATAATATATAATTTTAAAGATTCATTATCTGATAGCTAAAGCCTAGCCAGACAGATATGATATTATGGTATATTTTATAGCTTATTGTTAATAGCAAATTCCCCAAGTATAGCTTTCCTTTCTTTTTGTATAATGCAGATTATTAATTTATTAAATGAGATTATTATATTTAGCCCTTTTATTATGACATTGTAATTAAATGCTTAATTTTATTGGCAATGCAGAGATAGTAACTATCTGTTCAAGGCACCATTAGTTTAAGCTTGGTATATTTGTCACTTTGCCTTGTACATAAGTTTGTATTTCACACACAAATGCCTTGCTATCTTACAATGGGTGCATAGTAGAGACTGTCACCATTTATATAGCTAACCTCATCATGGTGGACACCAAGTCATACCCAGGGAGCTTATTTTTTGGGTAAGGCTATCACTTATAGAACTGGGGCACGAGAACCCAGACCCTTTTAAAATTAAGCCTTTCTGAATTCTGAACTCAGAATGTTCACTATTACAAGCCATTCAGTCTCAAGGTACCGCACATATGAGATGTAAAATCCTGTGAATCTGCACCACTGTATCTTTATTAATATTTCACATGTGCCTATAGCAAATATATATAATGCTAGTTTATCCAATTTTTCCTTTGTAGGATATCTATTCAGAATTTGTCTAAAATCCTGAACTTTTTATTGATAGACTTAGGTCTGCATCATTCTCAAGCTTTATTATTATGCTCGAATATTACATAGTTTAGGTAAGCAGAAGCTATATTAGCACAGTATTTAGTTGTATATCTGTGGGTAGTATGATTCTTCATCAGTTATCAAGCCATGACACTGAAATAATATTTGTCTAATGGTGAAAAATAACTTCAAAATCAAATGTTTGTAATTAAGACATATAAGGAGATTTATCTGAGTATTGTTTTTATGTGACTGTTTAGATGCTTCAAATTATTATCTACTGTGATGAACATAGATTTATTATGTGAAGTACATGCATAGTGTGTCATATTAGTGTGGAACATGGTTACAAGAAGATCACTTGTGAGATAAAACAAACTTTAGAAAAGTGCCTGCAAATGTTCATAACAAGAGTTGTAATCAAAAAAGAATTCATTTTGATTTGATCTTAGTACTGATAGCATCAGGCATGTAATCTTGATTGGCTGTTATCTTAGTAAGATTAGGGTTATAGATTTCTAACTAAAAATTTATAAAACAGAAAATGCCACTTAATAAATATTTCCTTCTCCAACATCTGTTAAATATTAAATTAAAATATTGGTTTAGTGATGAACTAGTCTTTTACAAAGGGAGAAATAAGAAAATTTGTGTACTTTGACTTCTCACATCTATATCTATTTACTATAAGGTTTTCTATTCTATATATCAGCATGTATCATAAACAAAAGAGAACTTCTTTTGAATTACATCTTAGGACTAGCAGTGTATTCTCTTTCTCAGTCCTAAGCAGTCAATCTTGATTAGCTGCTATCTTAATAAAATTGTGGCTCTAGATTTCTACCTGAAAATTAAAAAATGGAAAATTTCACTTATTAAGTGTATATATATATTGTAACGGGATATATATATATATATGCGTTACATTTAAATTCTAATACGTAATGTTTTGTAAATATCTAATACTGAATTCAAAATGCACAAATAACGAATAATTAATTTATTAATGTTTGATTTAAATATTAAAATAAGCTTTAAAAAAATTATAAAATCAAAACAAAGATTCTAATCTTTAAATAAAGTATAAAATAAAAACCTTTTTAATAATAGTGAAGATTTTTTAATTTTTAAATATAAAAATTACAAACAGATCCTTTGGCCAAAATGACCATTAAAAAAAATGATTATGAAATAGATAAGAGTTCCCGCCCAGAGATAGAGACACAGACCTCAGTGGAAAACCCAAAATCTACTTGGCCACAAACTGAATTAACCAATAAAATAGAGATATGGAATATGTTTGATGAATCCTGCATTCCAGAGATAAGGTGCCTGAGGACTGTAAAAAGAAAATCCAAAACAATAATTAATTACAGAGGGAATTAAACAATGCTGAAAGTAAAATATTTAAAAATATATAGATTGTTGCCATCACTAAGAATGTAATCTGTTTCTTTGTGCTTCCTTCGGTTCGGCCGGCCGAAGGCAGCTTTCATCTCCACGGATCCCAGGATCGAACCACTGGTACCATCTTCAGAAAACATCGTAAAGGTGTCTTCATAAATCGTCATTGCCCACAAGAAATGGAATATAAATTCAGATCTTCATCATAAAGGAACGAGCCAGGAGAAAGAAAGGAAAGTATATATTTTAAACAAA
Source organism: Epiperipatus broadwayi (assembly GCA_028023455.1). Classification (NCBI taxonomy): domain Eukaryota; kingdom Metazoa; phylum Onychophora; class Udeonychophora; order Euonychophora; family Peripatidae; genus Epiperipatus; species Epiperipatus broadwayi. Next base: position 1,358,641 of record JAQFVV010006369.1, on the reverse strand, counting down.
AAAACATTATAAACTCTTAGTTTAAAATCTCCGAACTTTAGTTTCCTTTAAAGATGAATTATAGACTTTCTCTTTTTTTGATCAAATCTAAACTCTATAAACTTTAAAAATTTTAAGTCTTATCTAAAATAGAAACGTAATCTTTTTAAAATATGTTATATGTTTTCATTTATGCTAAGTGTAAGATCTGTTTGTAATGGGGCGGGTTTGCTATTGCAAACGAATTTAAAGATGAAAATACTTATCGTTGTTTGTGCATTATTACATTTTAAAAATATGTCAAAAATATTATTTGTGTAAACAAGAAAAAAATAAGTTGAATGCAATATAATTTTAAAATAGATTAAATACTGTAAGCTAAATATTTTTTTGTTAAATTAATAAAGTGATTTAAATGTTAGTTGAGTATAGATGGCTGCTAGACTAGTTTAAATATATGTTAGTTTAAAGAGGCTTTGATTTCAGACTATTTGTTTCGTAGTTGTGTCAATGCTGGTGGAGAGGTATATGGATGTTTATATCAATGAAATGTGAAGTGTGTTAGCACCTAGGGCGATGAGCCCAACTGAATGCATGACCCCAAAGAGGTAGTCATATCATTGAAATGGACGCAGACATATTTCCTGCACCATTTACCCCTTCCAACTCCATGGATTTTGAACGATAAGCCGGCAAGATAAGACTGCTCTCCCATCCATATGTAGCATTTCTCTCTATTATTTTATATGCATGTTTCCTTTGCCCGACAGATGCCCATTCCTGCGGGACAAAGGCCATGTTTTCTCCAATAATATCACACTGTTCAGATGCACATTCCTGTCGACATGATTCTATGCTAACATGTTCACATTGCATTGGTTGCTTATATATATCTGGAAGCGAGTATTGGTGTGGCTGTGGATTTTTAGTCTGGAGTCAAGTGATTTGAAAATTTGTGAGTGTGTCTAGGTTTCTTATTTATACTCAACATTATAAAATTTAAAATTAAAAGTTAAAAACAAATAAAATAATAATGAAACAGAATAAAACATAAATTTCATCTTGTGTTATAAAAATTATCTTTTTAAAAGTTTGTGTTGGCATTTACTTATATACGTGAATAAAATCTTTTTGTGTTATTTATACTGACAGTGATGTAGTGATTGTTTTTATTATTATTTATTAAAAATATATATATTTAATGAATGTTTTAAACCTCTGCTACTTCATGAGCTAGTGACTAGGGCTGGTGGTCATGATCTTATCAGCGCGTATCTGTCTACATTATAAATTTTCTAGGTTCGAATGGCCTAGTGGCGCCCTCGTACGGTAGATACGGTAAGACTGATAGATCACCCATTTTCTGTCTGTTATAATATATATATATAATGAACATTAATTATTAATGGATTCTATGGTGCCTTCAAAGAAAACATTTAAATCATCCTCTCTCATTATACACATATTTTGAATACCAACATACTCTCATCAGAAAAACTAGAGGTCTTAACATTTAATCTTCACCAGTTATAAATATATAATCTTTATTATATATAAATAAAAGTGATTGCACATTTATTCAACCTTTAACTAAATACTGTCACACTTGCAGTACATAGACATAAAAGTTTGAATAATTTTTCTGGAGTAAAAATTATATACTTAGTCATTCAGCTCATCTGATGAAGATAAGCGATATCCAAAATATAAATGAGACATAATGGTCAGAATTTTTTCTGTGAATAACATTTTTAGATATTTAAAACAAAATTGAGAAGTGCATATGAAATCTATGAATTTGATTGGTTACATACATACATACATATATAAATATATACTGATCATAATTTAGAAAAGCTTTCATTTATGTAAATGTAACAAAATATATGCATATGTATATAAATATGCTTTCCAATGTATCTCAAATATTCCATATCCCATGCATATACTGTAAAGATTACAGCTCAATTCTTTGAGTCAGTTATAATATAGTAAAAAAAAAAAAGGGAGGGAGGGGAGAATAAAATAAAAGAGAAAGATGTATTAATTACTTCAAGGTTATGAATTAGTATATTTTTAAATGTGTAAATATTTGATATACTCTGCTAGTCATTTTTTTTCTTTTGTTTTCAATTTTCGTTATTATTACTACTATTTTTTTTCTTGACACATTTATAGTTGGTATTTTGTTGAGAATGCTATATAAATAATAATAATAATGAAATTATATTAAATAGATATTATAAACAATGTTAATAGTAAAATTAGTTAAAGGTGTGTGTATGTAACTGTTTATAAGATTGTTTTAAAATATTTTTATTTTATTTTAATCTGTATTATTATTATTATTTTTTAAAAAGTATTTAATATCATTAATTGGACACTAAGATGTTCAAAAAAATGGTTGAAAAATATTATTGTTCATTACGTGTGTGGACCTAATAAATAACAATCAAAGTTTGACAGTACACGACTCATGAAACAGAATGTTTTAAAAATTCTATGGAAATTACTTATGTAATAGGGGGAATGTTACGTCTATTACTCTAAATTTACTTCTAGCTAGTTTAACAAATTTTTTTTGTTAATTTTGCTTATTTAAAAAAAAAAGTTTATTTATGGCTCATATAACTATGAAGATATAAGTAATATTTACTGAGGCTATAACCTCGATAATATGCGTGTAAAATGCGATAGTAGGGACCTCTACAGGTGTTTTAACCACAAGCTTACGCTATGGAAGAAAAGAAGTAAACAACCCAGATATCTGAGGTTTTGCTTCTCTTGCTGTTATTTTCGGAAGTAGATCAGTCTAAGATTAGTAACATAAAGATGAATGTATGAAAGAAGAATCACAGTGAACTACTACTGAAGAAAAGAAAAAACAACATGACTAAAAAAGGCATTTCCAAAACTTCTAATGAAGCTGAAACCTACCAGTCCATCCTATTATTTTAGAAAAGTAAATATTTCACAACTAAATGTAATGATTCCAGATCTGTGCATATTGCCATTGAGATTTAACTGCCATAATCATGGTCACCCAAGCCTGAAGATTGAAGCAGAGACTCTTGAAATTATTATTTTTGTTGTTAATTAAAAAACGCAAATATAAAAAAATGTGAATATACATATATATATATATTTTGTTACATATTTTGTTTTTATTTCTTTTGGATTTATGCATGGAAAAACTGTATGTTAAAATAAGAGGTATTAATTTTTTATCTTCTAATTAAATCATATGTTTCATAACACACACATGTATATTTATTTATTATGTAACACAGATATATTGAATTGAATCTATAACAGAATATATCTGAATAAAGATCATTTTAGTTATTAAATTATTTCATTATTAGTCATGCATATATTTTAGTTTTGTAAGACATAACAATTCTTCTGATTAAGAAATACATTCAAAAGGTGAACTTGCTTGTATAATATATATATATATATATATGAATAAGAACAATATATATGTATAATTCTGGAGACTTAGAGTCATTTTTTATTGTTTACCATGAAGGGATAAAGTTCTTAGAGTTGATGTAGTTTTGGTTGCTGGATCCGTATTAAATGTCATGAAGCTAAGCATTGTATAAATATATAGTGATGAGCTTGCCATATTTTTAAAAATGTCTTTTTACTGAATAAAAGAGGATCAACCTTCAGGCATAGTTTGGACTTACTTTTTTTAATATTAAATAGATAAAGTTTAAAAGAAAACAAACATTTTAATCGGAAGAGGATTTTTGTTGAGTTGAAGAATCAGCTTTATCCACCCGTAGATTAGATTTCTGAAGTGTGAATTATTTGGTTATTATTAAACTAAATCATTATTACCATGTATTGCTTAATGATATATCTGAAATGATCTTTATCTATAAGATATAGAATACATCCTATACAAACATGAATAGTGTATGTTATTCAATATATAATGTTCATAAATGGATTAAAAAGTTTGTGTGATGAAATGACTATTACTGCTACTATTTTATTTATATGTCATTCTCACATATATTTATAAAGTATAAACTAATTATTTTTATTTAAAAATTTGATTTCATTTATCTTCCTTTTAAGACTACATCGCTTATCTATATTTGGGGGTCATAGTATAATGCTTGATTTTATTAATTTATTCATTTTATCCTGTAAATATTGAAATGCTATTTTGATTACTTGTTTAAACTTTAACTAACAGCCACATTATCAAATATTAGAAGATTAAGATATTAAAATAAATTATTTATATATATTTGAAATATAATCTGGATTCAATAAAATGTCTCATTTGTTTGTGAATTATATTTAACAAGTAATTTTAAGCCTCATTAATATATTTCTAATAGTAATTTTGAAGTTAGGTTTATAAATTAAAAATAATAAGATTGATTTATCATCTTCTTTATTATTAAAGTTTTGACTTATCCAGTTCATACTAGAGTTAGCAAATTCTTCATATTATTTATTGTTACAATTGGACATATACACAGCAAAGTCTGTTTACATATACTTACATTACACTAATAAAAAAAAAGCAAGTCATATATAACATGATGTTACTTTTATAAGCTTGTATTTCCAAAAATGTAATACAAAGAGTGTATCAATAGCTCAAACAAGCTCTTAATTGATAGGCCTTATGATACATTGGTATGTATATCTTTACACTAAGACCATGATGTAGAGCTTGAATTTATATGAACTATATTTTAGCCAGCGAAAAATTATTCCTAGCTAAATATTGTTTCTAAATAAGTGATGTTTTTGATTTTCAGTTAGTTGTCTCATAATTAACTATCAACTATTAGCTAGTAAGTGTATATCTAGTAGTTCTTGTTTAGGTTATAAATAAGTAAGGAAAATCTGCATCAATCAGTAATTGATTTACCTGATGAAAATTTGTCATTGTCATCTTAATATTTAAGACTCTTTTACCTTTAGACATATATGTATATCTTCTCAGTCCATTTAATAATTACTTGGTTTTCTATTTAATATTTTAATCATGTGATTTATCATGACACTTGATCTAATCAATAGAAGCTTAGAATTTGTTTTCCATCTTCTTAATATAATTTATTCTATTATCTCAATTAAAAAGTTCATTATAAATTTTAATGAGATAAAACACTATCTTTCAAGCATAAAATTAATTATTAGGATAATATAAATGTTTAGTTAAAATGCCTTTCTAATTACCTTGTGTAGAATAGCACATTGGTAAGAGTGGAGAATCAAATTTAAAGATTTCTTGAACAAATTCTAGTTGAGAAAGTAAAAAAAAACAAAAAACAGTTCTACAGCTAAATGGTTAAATAGAAGTGTTATGGTCATCTGATAATTTCTAGTGTTAAAATCTCATTAATCTCATCTTATTTCTATGTGATATAAATATGTAAAATAATTTCATACTTGAACGGTCATATGCTATTGAAACACCAGAAGTGACAAAGCTGGGCTGCATATCATGGAAATTTAGTTTTTATATCTGCCACCTCTATCAATGATCTACAACATAGTATTACTACAAATTGACAGGCACAGGTTTAGATTAATTAAATGTGGCAAAATAATAATGAATAATTTATATAAAATCTTTTATGCCATGTTGTAACAAAGATATGGTACATATCTTTGTAATTACTGCTTAACTTGAACAAAAGTGTTTTTTCCATAATATCCTATCATATGATTAGACAAATTAACTATTATTAATTCAGAAGCCAATCACAAATGAATAACTGAACAATTATTCCACTAGTGATTATGAAATTAGAGGCAACACACTCTTGAATCTGATCTTGATAGTTATGTTTTCCTATTGGGTTAATAAATGATTTAAACTGCCCAGAGAAATATCAACTCAACAAGGAAATCAACATCTATCTCTTCCAGTGTCTGCTATCACTAAGCCTAATGCTATAAGTCTTCCAGACTTTATTTTTGTAAATCTTTGGACTATATGCTAAAGATTTGTATTTGACATTATAATGCCTATTTTTTTTTAATTCTGTATTGAAAAAGTCATAGTTAAACATCATTATTTTAAACTATTATCATTCTACTATAGGAAGGTGACCTCTCTAATTTTAATCTGTTTTTAAACTTTTGCACACCACTAACATAAATTTTCTTATTTCATCTATCCATCTCAATGTAATCTCTGTCTAGATTCCCAATAAGCTTCTAAAATACAGTTTAAAATTTCAATTGTCCATTTGTTGTTATTGCTTTTCTAGCAATATATATATATAATTCAGTCTCATTTCAATTTATTTTCAGGATATGTTTTTCTTTTACTCACATATTTGGCTTTGATCCTTTTTATTACTCCCAATATAATTTCTTTATAGTGTAAAATCTGTATATTGCTTCTGGGTTAATGTAAATGCTGGGAAAAATATCTATTAACAATTTTTTTTCTCAAATACATAAGTATCTGCAATTATCAATTTCTTCTAATTCATGTTTATTAATCTTTTTTATTATTCTTTGAAAAGCATTAAATACATATAAAAAATTATTGATTAGGTTATTGCTTTAGGAGTTCATAAGCAGTTCAAGCACCAGAAATATTATAACTAGAGCCCAATTTATGAAACTTGAGCTTTACGATTCTGCCATTCCATCTCTATATCAAACAATACAGGACATTAAACATTATTTAGATTCTCCTTGTTTGCATTTTTTTAATAATGCAATATTTTACAATGGCAGGCACAGTATCCCTAAATAGATGACTTTTAAATAATCTTTACTTTTATTTTCTTAGCTCCCTATTTTAAATACAAATTATTTCTATGAAAACTATTGGAAAGTTTTGGGAATATAAAATTATTCTGTATTATCAATGTTATTTTTTTTTAATGTTATCATTTTAATCTATTTGCTTGCTATGCCATTAGAATATGACAATGTTTATTTATACTAATGAAGTCATATTTGTTTAATTTTGTTTTGAAACATAGCATCTCTCCAACAGCACCCTGATTACAATTTTTTTATTTTATCACTTTTATTAATACTTTCTATATACAATAATACTTAGCAATATTATTTTATTATCAATTGAAATCTAGATTACTGACACCATCTTCTAGATACTGGTGTATTTATATATATTTCACTTCACACGTGCGTAAAGACACGAAATTCAAATAAGAATTAAAATAGAAAGAAATGATTTCTTTTTTCAAAAATCTTTGCTTTAAAAAGAAATGTGAGAACTCCTAAGGCAATAAACGTAAAGAAAGTGTTGATAAAAAGAGCTTATAAAGAGAGAGAGAAAAAATGTTTTAGCAACAGTCTATTTAATACTTTATATCTGACCAATCAAAGTAAGGATAAAACCCAAGCGGTATGCTCTCTTTTTGAATTAGTCAAGAAAAAAATCATGTACGATTCAATTTTTAATGTTCGTTAAAATAAAACTCATCAATAAAAAATAGAAATTCAATTACAATTTAGCATTATAAATAAAAAATAAGAATGAAAGATTTTGCTATACGAATATTTGGTTGATGGAATTTAACTTTATTGATGATGTTTACTTTTTTTTTTTAAAGAAAGTTATCAGATATAACTAATGCCAACACATCTTTTATATGATGTAAGGGTTTCCCTGGATTATTACGTAGTTGCAGATTTGAGACGCTAGAATAAATTGCTAAAAGGATGGCAAACAAAGACAAATTAGCACTGATGATAATCGGTGTTAAATTTAATCATAAAACCCTGTTGCTTAATTTCCTCAATCTATCTTCAGGCAGACAACTAGCATGCATATCATGAATTAGAAATAGAATGTGTGAAATTTTGATGTGTTTAAGGTTTCAAGAAGTTTTAGTAATTGACCTATAATAAGTTAAACATTCATTTATTCATTTATTTAGTTATTAGTAGTTAGAGAGCAAACCAAAAAAAGAACACCTTTACCACATGATATTTGCTTGGTCAACATTGTCTTCTTATTTCTCTGCAGGAAGATGGTTGAAGGGCTTTCGATCTGCAACAAGTGATTTAAAGGCTATTTTACCTCTTTATCTTTAAGATGATCATTTTCAACATAAATAAAAAAATATTGGAAGCAATCTTTCATTTTAAAAAAATAAGATGTTTGCAAATTAAAATATAAAAACAAGTCAAACTACAAAGGATTCCTTACTTCAAGTCGAATTTTTACCAACAATTTATCAGTACTTCATATAATATTTACTATATGGTTTGTAAAAAAAAAAAACGTTAGCATATTTAATATATGGATTCTTAAAAAAACACACACAGATTTACAAACATTATAAGCTAATCTTTGTATCAACAGCTAGATTCATTAGAAGTTTTATTAATTCTTTTAATTATGCAATTGTGTACATAGTTGGGACAGCTCTTTGTGGGTTTAACATGTGGTAGGCTGATGGAATTTTTTTTTAAAAAAATTAAGATTTCTAGATTAATTCACAGTTCACTAAAGTAAAAAAATAGTTAACAATTTACTTTTGTCAATCGAATAAGAATGGCAGTATAGGCTTGTTGTATGGATGCTGAAAAACCTCTCCTCCCTCTAGGCAACGAATCATGTGATTGTTTATTTAACAGATTAAACAACTATGGTTTATAAGTGAGAGAATGTTAAATTTTATTTCAGAAACAAGTTAAACACACTGAATACATGTGATTCTCAGACTATTGAAGAGATTCCAGAATGGTCTAAAAAAGATCAAAAAACTGTTTAGGCTTTTTAAAACTTCTATTTGTTAGTTTAATCATAAAGAATTTCATGTTTATATTAATAGGACATCTTTTACATTGAAATGATATTTTAAACCTTGTACTTTGTATATTTAGTCAGAAGAAATATTTCAGTAACCTCTTCACAATACAAAATTGGATTAAACAATGTATATACTTAAATTCCTATTAATATAATTCAACTTTTTATTATATTTAAGACCCTATTCATATTATATTTATTATTATTTAAACTCACAGAAGTAGAATAATAAATTCAAGTGTTAAACTATTAAATTCTCAGCTGACTTTTAATTTAAAATTTTTTTGTTGAAAATCTCAACTTGTAAATTGAATGGAACAGTTACATTCAATCCATTTCTTGAGTGAATATTATACAATCTTCTGAGATATTTTGTTTTTATTATTAAAAATTATAATCAATTCAAAAAATATTGACTAAACCAACTGTTGATACTGCATATTTTTATCAAAGCTAATAAATGCAAATCAATTACAATAATAAGATATTAAGAAACCAATGGGCATAAGAATGACAAGATTAAAAGTTTTAACATTAATGGCAAGATTATACTGTTTTATAAACCAAAAACCTTTACTCTTAAATCTCTTATCATTCTTCTGATTAGTTCATTACAATGGATACACATCTTTTCATACTCATAAAAGAAAATTGACTATTTTTATGAACCAAATAATATCAATGTTGTTTTTATGGAGAAGAATCGTGGTTGATAAAATATTCTAATTATACTATTAATAAGAAACTTTTAACTTGCCTGCTAATTCCCACTGATTTTCATAAAATATCTGTGTTAATGTCATAACATTTATTGGCTTGGATAAATAAGTATAACATCAAAAGACAGTTTAAGATAGAATTTTTAAATTGATATTTCACAACTTTTATTTAATCTAAAACTTTCACTGGGCAAGTAATTATTATAGTACAATTTATATTAGCAAATATTATTTTGATTCATATCTTATGTTAAAAAACAAAACAACAAAAAACATATGAATTTTTCTGGCATTTAGTCTTGTATCATGAGTAAAACATTGGTAAGAATGTTTACTAATTTTCTTTATGTAATCTCAATTATAAATGAATTTGTTAACATTAGTAATGTCCACTTTTTAAATTTTCTAATAAGCAGAATCAAAAAAAAACACAGATGAAAAGGCTACTAGATGTAGTTTGATTTAAAAGTAATATGATTTTACAAAAAAAAATATATAAAAAGTGTTCATAGTATATGTAATTTGTTTGAGCTAAAAGATGGTAGTTGTATTTGCCTGAAGGTTTGTGGTGATGGTATATTGAATGTGACAATATGTACTATTTCCATCATCTATCATTAAATGTTGAATATATAGAAAATTTTAAAATTTATATACAAATACAAAGAACTTGTTCATAATAATACACAAATAGATACCACAGGTTAATAATTACACAATGCTTTGAGTAGTATTATTCTCCATTCTTTTTCAGTTGTTACTAGCTGACCAGTGACAATAGTAGCAAAAAATTTGACTTCTATGCTAATATTCTCACTGTTTAGGCTAGCAACATCTGAAGAAGAGTGGAGAATAATATTATTCAAATAGTTGTGTAATTACTAATCTGTATTGTCTAATTGTGTGATATTACTAACATGATGTTTGTATTTGAAAAGTTTAAATAAAGTTTCAAATTTTTTAGACATTCAACATTTAATGACAAATGTTAGAAATAGTCCAATATATTGTCATATATAATATTTAGATAACTATTTTGTCAGTGTTGTATTATTTTTATTTTTGTTAGCATAAAAGTATTTATGTTTTTAACAATTAAATTACATTTACTTCTATGCTAGTAAACTGAATTTTTTAATGTTAATAATTGTTACTTTTAGATTGCTATCCTCAATTAATCTTAAGAAAACTTCCCTATTCCCAAAGTTTTTTATTTTTTTCTATTTATTTTTTATGCCCTTCTGCATTACATCTTCTTAATTGCTTTATTTTCACAACTTCATCTTTTCATAGTTTTAATTTATTGAGCTAATCTTTTTTTTAAACTGCTGCTATTAATATTTCTGTTTTTTAATTACTGATGTTATAATTAATAATGATCTAAGCATATTCATGCCTTCATACTGCATTAAGATTTTATATAATGAGCATGAAAATAGCTCTTAACAAGCATTTCAGAACATCCCCATCCTCAGACCAGTTTCTAGCTTTGGCTTTCATCAGTGAGTCAGTAGGCTATTCAAGCATTAGATTTAAAATACCAAGTCAAACTCAGAACTTTATCTAATGTTTAGAAAATCTGAAAATTTTTAGACATCCATATTTCTTCAAATCCAGCTATCTAACTTAAATAGCCATATGGGACTGGGCTAAGTTCAGATACACCATATATTAATAGCTTTAGCAATATAAAACTGCCAAAGTCTTAAGAGCAATAACAATAATTGCAAGGAATTCAAGTCATATATTATGTGACTTAATTTAATAAGTTTGTATTATTTAGTTCAGTTCCATATGGCTATTTAAATTAGATAGCGTGCTTTGAAGACATATAGATGTTTGAAAATTTCAGATTTTCTACTTAATAGTTAAACATTAGATAAAGTGTTGGACTTAATTTGGTATTTTAAATCTAATGCTTAAATATCCTAGTACCTCACTGATGAAAGCCAGAGCTAGAAACTTGTTTGGGGATAAGGATGTTCTGAAAAGCTTGTTAAGAGCTATTGGCACACTCATTATATAACATTTTTAATACAAGCTTATTAAATTAAGTCACATGATATATGACTTGATTTCCTTGCAATGCATTAATTAAGACTTAAACTTGTTATAAAGAAGTTTTTTATTTTTGTAATTTATATTTTAAACCTTACATTTTTATTCTATCATTTATAGCTATGATTTTAAACTGATATGACTTCTTTTAAAGATTTTTTTTTGTTCTTAGCTTCTTTAGCATCTATGATTTTCAGTCAAATCTATCTAATACTCAACTATCCTAATGTCCTATAAAGTGCATCTTTAACAATTCAGAAATGTTTTTTTTGTCAATATTGTTATAAAAACTATGTGATGTAATATAGTGGTAAAGTAATAGATTATGGAGCTCAAGATCTATAGATTATCCTTCCAGATCTGTCATTTCAAGTGATTGAACTTTTTATAAACTGCCAATCAATCAGTCTATGAAAAATTTTATTTATCAATTTTGTTTAAACTTTTACTTTTATTTACCAAATATTATTGTAGGCATTTTATTTTTTAAAATAGCTTTTAAATAGCCATTTTCAGGCCACATGGGTGAAAAGGCATTGTGGGATTGCTAATTGCTTAATGATAAGGAATTGGATAAATCTTTTATACTTGTTTTACTTAGCTAAGAATAGTTAGCTAATCATTCACCAATCAATATTGGATAACTTGGCAAAAAATTGATAGCTATCTGAAAAAAAAAATTCTATGGTTGATTGGATCTTGGAAAAAAATGCAATTTCATTTTAGTTTGGTTCAACCTCAAGTCATAGGAATGATAAAAGAATATGTAATTGCTGAATCACAAGGGCTTAATAAGAAGGAAGAGTAAATAAAATCTCATTTTCATGATAAATATCGTAGTTTTAGTAATATAAAATATTTTATTTTTGCCATGAATACATTTTATATTTTGTTGTCAAACTGTTTTTTAATTTGTTTTATAGGCAGATGCTAAAAATATAGATAAATGTAGATAAATATAGAAATATATGAAGTATTTGATTTTTTTTTTTGTTTGAAAATGCTTAGATATTCTTCACAATTAAACTTTGGCAGTAACAATCACCTAGATTTCTGTATTGTTCCTCTATTACAGTGTTTGGAAAACACCATAACCCATTAATACTTGTTTCTGATTTTTTTATAATAGTTTTATTTGTTAAATAGTGTTAATACAATTGTGATGGACAACCAGTTCTACCTCTATGCTATAAATCAACAAACAATAGCAAAATAACTTTGACAATGAGGAAGTATATTATTTGCTAAATGCCATATTCAAGGTTTCATTTCCAAAATTTGATGAAGTGGAATGTTTACGATAATACACTTTAATCATATGGTAAATGGATATAGTTTAAAGATATAATATAGAATAAGAAGTTAGTCATATAAATATATGTTAATTTGGGCACAGAGCAGTCTGTGTATCCATTTTAAAAAATTTAACAGAACTTAGTTCTGTTATTTCCAAATTGCAAATCAGATTTTTATTATAAATACATATACAAATTACCATCTTTTGTGATTTAGCAGGTGAAGAAATAGAAAAATTGGTGGCAAAGTTTCATACTAAATGCCTAAATGATAAAGTATTGGATGATTGTAAAAATGCAGTAATGATATTGATATTTAAGAAAAATGATAAAGAAGATATTAGAAATTATAGATCTATTAGTCTTTTATCAATTCTATTTAAATTATTCAAAATAATAAGTTGAATGTAAAAGAAGTTTTAGCATATTGGATTACATTTAGGCATTAAGAAAAGTTATAATAAGAATTAATGATTATGAATTGCCATTTTATCTTAATTTGTATATTATGAAAAGACATTTAATTCAATAACTATTTCCACAATAATTAAAGTTTTGGATCATCAAGATATAGAGGTAGGATATTGTCATATTCTGAAAATTATTTAGAAAAATGCAAAAACCATAATTAGATTATATGATGACACCAAGATTTACATTAACAAGAATGTACAACAAAATGATTTAATATTTCCAAAACTTTCTACAGGAGTTACATGTTTGAAATGCTTTAGTGTCTCACTGAGGATTTTTAAAGCATGAAACCGATCTGAGGAATGTCAAAGCATGAAACTAGTCTAAGAATTGGGGACAATTTCTAGTTATGGATTTTTAAGTGCTTTCTCTTGAGGCATTTATCAATAAAGCTGGTTAGAACTATTAGTACCACTCATTATTTTTTATGTACAAACTTATAAAATTGAGTCATATGATGTATGACTTTGTTTTATTTATTATTTTATAGGAACTGTTTTGTATATATGGGTTGGGGAGGGGAGAAGTTAAAGTAATAAAATAAATGAAGATTATTTATGTTACCTAAATTTTGCAGATAATGTCATTGATTTTCCACATAATACTTCAAAATTTCATAAAAAAATTGTTGCTAGAAAAAGTAAGAAAGTTGATTAAAAAATCTAAAGTCATATTCAATTAAAGAAAGATTGATAATCATGAGTTAGAAAAATTATGCTTTACAAATATCTTGGTCAAATTATTAATAGTGATGAAAACATACTGGATGAAATTAAGTATAATGAAACTTAAAGAGCTTTTGATTAAAATAACAAATATGACATATGAAACTAGGATACTTTAAAAAATATTAATACAGAGACTTTCAACCATTCAAAGAAGTATGGATATGGATATATGTAGGTTAGAGTAACAAGAAAAGATCAAAAACAAATAGGTTGATGAGAAAACAAACAAATATCACTGACAACTTTGAAAGAAGTAAGAGACTGAAATTGTTAGAAGAATTGATAATAGGTGAACAATTAATGTTTTAAACTATATTTAGTAAATTGTAAAGACTTAGAAAGAAATCATGTATGAGATGGATGAATAAAATAATAATGATTATGATGTGAAGAAGAGAAAATTATGGATCAAAGAAACTGGATTAAACCTGGAGAGACTTTTCCCCTATAATGGATTGATAATGATTGAAAGAACTAATAATAATTTAATTAGAATATTAATTTTTTTAGATAATTTAACTTTTAACAAAGTGTGATAAAAGAAAAATATAGAGATTTCAACCAAGAGATAGATTCTACAATGGCTTTTTAAAACTCTTCCATTCTGCAAATGTATCCACAGACTTGACATTTGTTACCTATGAGCTTCATGGTTCATATTTGATTAGATCTATATTGATCAGTAGCGGTTAAAATCTTTTATCAAACAAATGAATATTACAAATACACTATTCTGAATCTGTTAATTAAAGTTTAAAAAGATTAAATCTAACTAGCTTTGCCATTGAATTTAGAAAAAGAAATTTGCTTGAAACCTTATAGGAAATTTATTTTTATATCATAATTTTTAAATTGTTTAAGAGACTCTTAATTTGAGATAAGTCTTAGGTAATGAAAACATATCTTGAGTTATTTACTAGCTATTCTAGTTTACTTAATATTAAATTAATTAGACCACAAAGTTTTATGACCAAATAATATTATCTGATCATTATCAGAGGCAGTTTGTTTCCATACTTTTATTATAAGTTTTGCTATGTAATATACAATGTGCTTTATTATGATTAAGATTCTAAAAATATGTTTAAAATTTATAATTTCTGTAAACTACCAACAAAAAGAACCAGAAAAATATTCTCATCACAATTTACTTCCTTTTAAAAAATGTCAGTAATCTTTGAAAGTTTTTAAACAGAAAATAAATGCAACTGCAACAGTATAAAACAACTTGCAATCATCAATCATAAAGCTTTCAGAACTTGAGTAAGAGATTATAAAAGTAATTTTTACATTTAGTATAAATAAAAAAGTTGGAATAAAAACTAATTTGTTAGTTTGACCTATATTTCAACTTCTTTGAACATGCCGCCAACAGATTATGTCAGAAAGAACAATTAATTAGTCTCTCAAAAGGGGAGAGATAATATTTAAATAAAAAATTATTAACTGCAATTACAATTTAAAACAGTTCTTGAGAACAAATGTGCTCAGGAAATCTAAAAAAATATACCTGAGCTTTGCCGTGGATTATCACTGACTGAAAATATGTTCTACCTATTGTCTTGAACGTGTTTGTGAAGAAAATATTATTTTCAGCTATTATTAGTCTATAGTTTTTTTTTTCATAGGTCAAAGCATCTGCCGGGAAGTGAACCCAGAACAACTACTTGAAAGACAGCTGTGCTGACCACTCAACCACCAACGCTTGACGATATATTAGTCTA
This sequence comes from Epiperipatus broadwayi, assembly GCA_028023455.1. Taxonomy (NCBI): domain Eukaryota; kingdom Metazoa; phylum Onychophora; class Udeonychophora; order Euonychophora; family Peripatidae; genus Epiperipatus; species Epiperipatus broadwayi. The sequence continues at coordinate 1,342,879 of JAQFVV010006369.1, read as the reverse complement.
TTGTTGGATGAAAGTTTTTATAAATGGTATTCAGTTTTTTCAATACATAACTTTGTTTTTATATATTTCTTCAGGAAAGCTTTTTTTTTAATTTTTATCTCATTCATTCATCTTAAATGTGACTTTTTGCTATATGTATATATTACAATCTTTTGGGGGTGCAGTTTAAAACTTCAACTGCTCATTGTTTTTCTGAAGGTTTGTGATGATGGTGTTCTATCTGTATTTTTATATTGGACTATTTCCATCATCTAATATGTGTGTTGAATGTCTTTAGAAAAGTTTTTAGTTAAATATTCCAAATGCATTCAACTGTTAGTAATATCACAACAAACAGGTTAGTATATGCACCAACTGTTAGTAATATCACAGCAAACAAATGTTAATAATATCACAGGAAACAGGTTAGTATATGCACTAACTATTAGTAATATCACAGCAAACAGGTTAGTATATGCACAATGTTTCGAGAGGTATTTTTCTCCCCTCTTCTTCAGGTGTTTCTGGCCTGATCAGTGACAGTACTAGCATAGGATTCAAACCTGGGTCCTTAGATTTTTTGATTATTGAAATTTAAGGTGATGCTCTAACCAACTGAGCCATCCTGCCAAAGGCAACAGTATGTAGTAATTTCATATACTTATCTATGAGGTTCCTCCTGATTTCTCCACTTTTTCCTCAGAGCAAAGTTGATTAGTGGTTTCCATACATTATGTATAGTCACAATAGGTTAGCTTATGGGATTTTTTGCCATTGTCATGTGAGCAGCTTCTTTAAATTTTTTTCTTTGTACCTTTTCTTCTTTATCCAATATTTTTGTATTTTCCCAATCGAACATATGTTCATTGGTCCATACATGGTCTGCTACCTTAGGCACATCTGTTTTCTCTCTTCTAATCATCAGTTTAAGTTCTTGCAAGTGCTTTTGAATGGGATGGCTGGTCTCACCAATATATGTTTTTCCACATTCACATGGTATTTCATAGATGTACTTTTTTCTTTGCAGCATTTCAAGTTTAGGCTTTGTAGATGTTAAAATTCCTCATAGTGTGGTATAGCTCTGGAAATCTGTTCTGATGTTATTCTGATTGCAGATTTTCCTTAATTTGTATGCTATTTTTGGAATGTATGGATACCCTACAGTACCAATAATTGTCTTTTCTCTTGATGGTTCTTTTTGTTGTCTATTTAATGTTTCCTTAATAACAGCTGATGGATAACCATTTTTCTTAAGAGTTTGTTCTATATAGGTCTTTTCTTTTTCCAAATTGCCAGTTTTTGAATAAACTTCTTTTGCTCTGTTCCACAGTGATAGCACAACTCCATGTTTTGTGTTTCTGGTGTGATTAGATGTATAGGCTAGATATTTTCCTGTATGTGTAGGTTTTCAGTAAACTGTAGTTTTTATTTTACCATGAGGGAGTCTTGTCACAAGAACATCTAAGAATGACAATTTTTGTTCTTGTTCTGGTTTTATTGTGAATTTTATTGAAGGGGATATGTTGTTGATGTGTGTCCAGAAAGTTTGTAGCAATGCTTCACCATGTGGCCATACAACAAATGTATCATCCACATAGAGAAGTCAAACTTAGTTTTTATGGCTGTGGTTTCAAGTTCTTCCATGTAAATATTGCTAATCAGTGGAGACAATGGTGAGCCCATAGCCATTCTTTGATTATGTTGGAAGAATTCTGTGTTATATTGAAAGTAGGTTGTTTTTATACAGAATGTTAATAGTTCCATTATGCTATCAATAGGAAGAGCTGTTCTGGTTTGTAAACTATTATCACCATTTAATCTTTTCTTTACAATAGACAATGCTTCTTCACATGGTACATTTGTGAATAAACTTTCCAAATCAAAGCTTACCAGTAAGTCAGTTTTTTCAATTTTCATGTTCTTGATTAATTCTACAAAGTGTCTACAATCTCTGACAAATGATTGGGTCTTGCATGCCAAAGGACTTAGAACTTTAAGAAGAAATCTTGCCAAATTCTGGCAAGGTGAATCTCTAGACCTAACAATAAGTCGTAATGTAACATGATCCTTATGGATTTTGTGTAGGCCATAAAGATGAAGAATTTTGCTGAAATATGTGAAGTACTTGCGATACCAAGTACGGAAACAAAATTACAAGCATTACTCAGAAAGCATCGCAAGTACTTCACAGATTCAGAAAAGAGTAAAATAACATCATATTTCGGCAAAATTCCTCATCTTTATGGTCTACCTAAAATCCATAAGGATCATGTTCCATTACGACCTATTGTTAGTTCTAGAGATTCACCTTGCCAGAATTTGGCAAGATTTCTTCTCAAAGTTCTAAGTCCTTTGGCATGCAAGACCCAATCATTTGTCAGGGATTCTAGACACTTTGTAGAATTAATCAAGAACATGAAAATTGAAAGAACTGACTTACTGGTAAGCTTTGATGTGGAAAGTTTATTCGCAAATGTACCATGTGAAGAAGCATTGTCTATTGTAAAGAAAAGATTAAATGGTAATTATAGTTTACAAACCAGAACAGCTCTTCCTATTGATAGCATAATGGAACTATTAACATTCTGTATAAAAACAACCTTCTTTCAATATAACACAGAATTCTTCCAACAAAATCAAGAAATGGCTATGGGCTCACCATTGTCTTCCCTGATTAGCAATATTTACATGGAAGAACTTGAAACCACAGCCATAAAAACTACTCCTTATCCACTTAAAGTTTGGCTTCGCTATGTGGATGATACATTTGTTGTATGGCCACATGGTGAAGCATTGCTACAAACTTTCTGGACACTCATCAACAACATATCCCCTTCAATTAAATTCACAATAGAACCAGAACAAGAACAAAAATTGGCTTTCTCTAACTACAGTTTACTGAAAACCTACACATACAGGAAAATACCTAGCCTATACATCTAATCACACCAGAAACACAAAACAAGGAGTTATACTATCACTGTGGAACAGAGCAAAAGAAGTTTGTTCAGAAACTGGTGATTTGGAAAAAGAAAAGATCTATATAGAACAAATTCGTAAGAAAAATGGTTATCCATCAGCTGTTATTAAGGAAACATTAAATAGACAACAAAAAGAACCATCACGAGAAAAGACAATTATTGTTACTGTAGTGTATCCATACATTCCAAAAATAGCAGACAAATTAAGGAAAATCTGCAATAAGAATAACATCAGAACAGCTTTCCAGAGCCATACCACACTATGAGGAATTCTAACATCTACAAAGCCTAAACTTGAAATGCTGCAAAGAAAAAAGTGCATCTATGAAATACCATGTGAAGGTGGAAGAACATATATTGGTGAGACCAGCCATCCCATTCAAAAGCACTTTCAAGAACATAAACTGATGATTAGAAGAGAGAAAACAGATGTTTAAGGTAGCAGACCATGTATGGACCAATGAACATACGTTCGATTGGGAAAATACAAAAATATTGGATAAAGAAGAAAAGGTGCAAAGAAGTAAATTTAAAGAAGCTGCTCACATTAGAATGGCAAAAAATCCCATAAGCCAACCTAGTGTGACTATACATAATGTATGGGAACCACTAATCAACTTTGCTCTGTGGAAAAAGTGGAGAAATCAGGAGGAACCTCATAGGTAAGTATATGAAATTACTACATACTGTTGCCTTTGGCAGGATGGCTCAGTTGGTTAGAGCATTACCTTAAATTTCAAAAATCTAAGGAGCCAGGTTCGAATCCCATGCTAGTATTGTCACTGGTCAGGCCAGCAACATCTGAAGAAGAGGGGAGAAAAATACCTCTTGAAACGTTGTGCATATACTAACCTGTTTGCTGTGATATTACTAACAGTTAGTGCATATACTAACCTGTTTGCTATGATATTACTAACAGTTGAATGCATTTGGAATATTTAACTAAAAACTTTTCTAAAGACATTCAACACACATATTAGCTGATGGAAAGAGTCCAATATAAAAATTCAACTGCTCATCTATTGCCATTTCTCCTAGAAATATGTCTGCTTAGTTCCACTTCTGTCTCTTAATTCTTTCAGTGATGCCAATAATACTTGCTTATTTTTCACCTGTCTTTTGCTTTTTTTATCTTGATATTACTTCTAACATATTTTTTTCATATTTCACTGTGCGTTCTGATAACTCTATGCTGCTTTTTCATTAAATATCCAAGTCTATCTACCCATTATTTATTAAAATCTTCCATTCCTTAATATTGATTTGTATCCATTAAAAATAGTCCATTCAAATTTAATTCGAAAATAAATTTCATTCATTTTGTTTTTATCTGTTTTAGTAATATGATCAAGGTATTTGTTGTTAATTTCTTTTAATTTATTACCAACAATCTTTTTTCCTTTTTTTTGAAAGTCATTGAATATCAATTTACTAATAGTCAATAACACGCACACACACAACGAGTTAGAGTACACTTTCAACCTCTGAGATAAATAAAACGGATCATCTTGTATTGAAATGTAGATGCATAGAGTTCTAATAAATTGTTAGCTTATAGTTTACAATTTGAATTAAAGTACGCAGGTGTAATATAAAATACAAATGGCTAGTCCAGAGTATTTTGAAACTAGCGCTTGTGTGTATATATATAAAATGTATATATAGTAATTTTGGTCAGTAAAAAGAAAAAAAAACCACAATTTTATTTCATTTCCGTAAAATAAAAAGATAAAGTCAGAAACAATCAAAAAGCATATTAATTACTGAAATCAAAAAATTTTCTTATCAATTACCGTGTGCACTTAAGATAAACGGAGGTAAAAAGCTAAACAAATAGAAACTGATAAAACTTTTCAACCAGATTCAGCTGTTATTAAGTGTTTAACAACTGATAAAGCAAACGTCAAAGCTTTTATTATGTTTTAAGTTGTAGTTTTATAAATTAATTTCACAAACTATAGAAATTATTAATTGTTCACATAATTTACATTTACTCTATTTGTGTAAATAAGCGAACTCTCGAAAGATGTTATTTACTTATGCATTAATTTTTTAAAAAAAAAGAAAAGAAAAAGAAAATAAAGAATAAAAACAAACAAAAAAAAAAATTGAAGCGATTATTTAAAAAGGGAAGTTATTTTAAAATTATTTTATTAAAAGATAGCAAGAAATAAGTTAACGATGACGGGCCATAGTAGATTTAACTGACGAAGTTATATTTAGTGTGATGCTGTACCGATTATAAATTTAATCACTGTGTTTATTAATTTTTAATTCTACTTATATATTTATAAGATAGTTTTTTTTTATAACGGAAATCAATATCAGTGGAAAAGTGTATACTTTATCTGTGAAAGGCTTTTGGTTCATACGCAGCACCATACTTTTTATTCTCTGCAAGATTTAGTGCAGTAAGAATAATGAACTTAGAGCTAAAGGCCAAAGCTTGAAACATCATATAATTATTTGAGTGACAAACTATTTATTTATTTTACTACAGGAATATAAAAGCAGAAATATAGAAAAATTTTAAATGATTTTTATATATGATCTATAATATATATATACAATCATAAAATTACATATTCATATTATATAATGTAATATCACACATCACTTGAACAACTTATTCATTCAACTATTATATAACTCACTGTTCAAAAAATTATTCAATATTCAAGTACTGGAATGGAAAAAAGTTAAATTTATGTTCATAACTCTAATTTAATTTTTTCTTTAGTAGCAATTTATTGAACTTTCAAAATCTGTTTTTATGACTCATAACTCAAATTATTACAGAATGCACATTAGAAGAATATTTTTTACACAAAAATAGAGATTTTAAAAAAGGTTAAACAACTGATTTGATAACTGCTAGTTTGAATTTTTTTTTCTTGATATTGATAATCAAATTTTGAATTTATGATTCATGGCTAAAATTATTATACATACTTAAAAACCATAAACAAAAGTATATGAAAAATTTTTCTACTACAGATAGAAAAATATAAGCTAATTAAAGTGATAATTATCGCTTATCCCTTATATAATTAATATTTTATGTTATGTCCACAGTAAACAACTTTTAATTCTGCTTTTATATATCCAAAATTATCATAGTACGCTTATGTAGGAGAATACTTTTAACTTAACCACTCTCATATTCATATAGAATCATTAGGTATTTCCTCAGAAAAAGTGTGGTAGGTTTGTGGCTTTGGAATGTAGTTTTACTACTATCAGAATAATATTCATGTAGGATTTTTTTTAAAATATTGCAAATTTGGGCATATTACTTTTAATGAATTTTTAATTGAAAAAAAATATGGAGAGATCAGCATATTATGGACAGTCAGTAAATATTAATTGTCATATCTCTAAGGAAATATTTATTTTAAGGTGTTCTTTTCTTCTGACAGTTCTTAATGTGAAATGCATTGCTAATGTCATAAATTATCAAAATTGACATGTTGTTAGATTTTTTTCAAATATTTTAATAATTATAAAGTAAATATATTCTAAAGCAGAATTTAATAGATTTATCATAAATCTATCTTTGCTTGTTTATATTCCAAACAAAAAAAAATCAAAATAAAAAAATAATTCGATCATTTTATGAAAGAGTGTTTACACTTAGTTGTTTATGTTTACTGTACATTGCTCTTATTTACAAGTCAGTTTTTAAATATTTAAATAGATTGAATGTGATTTTTTTATAATATTATTCACTTATAAAAGTAAATTAAAAAGAAACAAGTCCAATTTATTAATTTTAATATAAAGATTTTATACAGAAGTGAAAAATTAAGCACTTTCAAAATCTCACACCACTTGAAACAATAGAAAAAGTCAAATTGTTAAAAAGTTAAACAAAAATGTAAACAACCTTTTTTATTATAATAGATATTAAATAATAAAAATTAAATTGACAATTGCTAATTCCCCATATTTTAATTTGAATTTGGTATTAATATCAATTAACTTTTTATGGCTTATTGCTAAAACTGTTATATTATATGTATATATATATATAAGAATACTTTTATCAAAAAGTGTTAGAAAGAAATGGTTGAATTGATCATTACTATGCTTTTATTTTGAAGTTTTTTATATCAATATTAATCAAATTTCAAATTCTGATTTTATAACTTATGACTAAAATTATTACAGTATATGCAACTAGGAGAATATTTTTAAACAAAAATATGCACAATATTTTTTGCCACTAAAGATAAAAATATGTAAGCAAAATAAATTGTTAATTAAAATTATTGGCAAGGATGTGTGCATTCTAGAGTTCATATCGCATGTCTTCACATTTGGTTTATAAAATTTAATCTAATAAGAAAAAGTCTGTTCTATTAGTTATTGATGTTACAAGTGCTAATTAAAACAGTCCATATAGAATTTAGCATTAGTAGAAGTAAACTTGTTTATATAAAATAATGTAGCCAAAATAATAATAAGTTTAGTCAACTAATATTATAAAAAGTACATTAATTTTCTCAATTATTTTGGGTTAAATGAAAATTTACAGAATTCATATAGCCATATAAGTTTTTTGTTACTAGGACAATATTTCTTAAGATCTGTTAAATCATATCTATAATTTTAGATCTCCACATCAGAAAAAAATTGTAAAATATATAGAAATTAATGTACACCTATTTATATATATATGTTTGAAATGTATAATATTTTTTTTAATTATTTACCAATCTATTAACTTTGTGTGGAACATTAAAATGAAACAAATAATTCTCTCTCTCTCTCTCTCTATATATATATATATATATATATATATATATAATAAAAAACACACAATTACTTCTCTACAAAGCTGCATTAATATTTCAATATATATATTGAAAAAATTTAGCTTTAGTATTTGAAACATATATAATAGAAATCCATTTTTTATGATTAACTTTCAGCTCCTTTAATAAATTTCTTTTTAAATTGACATAAAATGAAATAAATTTGTTTAACATTATAACTAACTTCAATCAACTTTTTTAATAAATGTCAATAGTTTATGATTTATCACTTTCATAATGATATAATTTTTATTGTGAATAAAAAAGTTCTAAGAATTGCCATCTTATGCATAACTGTTACTTTTGACTTTACAACATAAATAACATTTTTCTTGCAATGGTTTGATTTAAGCATGTTATAAGATATGGTGATTTTTTAAAATTATAAATTGATAATCAAACCATTACAAGAGAGGTGTTATATACATGTAAATCAAAAGTCCCAGTTATGCATAAGATGGCAACATTTAGATCTTTTTTATTTTACAATGAAAAATTATATCATTGTAAAAGTGCTAAATCACAAAATATTGAAATGTTTACAAAAGAGTTGATTGAAGTTAGTTATAATGTTAAACAAATTTATTTCACTTTATGTCAATTAAAAAAAATACAACTTTAACCTTTAAGTTGTTTTTTGTTTAGACCCTGTAGCTAATTTAATGGCCACAAAAATACAAAATACGGTTTTTGGACATAACATGTGCCATCTCTTGGTCAATTTTGGTCACAATTTCTTCATTTTAGGCTTATCTTATAGGAAATTCAAAATTTAAAATTGTAGTTCTAAAAACATCTGCACATAGCATAATATTTTTTTTTTTAAAAAATCAATTTTCTTTGCTGCCTATTGGTGTATAGGTCTGTCCTTTTCTCTGATTGGATACCTACAAAATCTGGAAATTGTCTTCTAGGCATGTTTCTAAATGACAAATTCAGAAACTAAACGAAGATGTTCTACATGTTCGTAATTGATTTTGATGTAAATAATTATATTCATAGTAATTTTTTACGTCCATAAATAAGATTTAACATTACTTTAATGAAATATAAAGTTTGATTCGGAAAATTTTTAATATTACAAGAAAAATAAGCTTGTGAATATAATCATTTTTGAAAACAGTTGTTTATACATAGCAACTCTAATTTGAATAGTAGGCAGTTCTAAATAAATCAAAATAAAATCTTTTATGCATTCATATTTTGAAGTAAATAATTATATTTATCGTAATTTTTAGCATTCATAAATAAGATTTTACATTACTTTATTGAAATATAAAGTTTGATTCGGAAAAATTTTAATATTACAAGAAAAATAAGTTCGTGAATATAATCATTTTTAAAAACAGTTGTTTATACATAGCAACTCTAATTTGAATAGTAGGCAGTTCTAAATAAATCAAAATAAAATCTTTTATGCATTCATATTTTGAAGTAAATAATTATATTTATCGTAATTTTTTACATTCATAAATAAGATTTTACATTACTTTATTGAAATATAAAGTTTGATTCAGAAAAATTTTAATATTACAAGAAAAATAAGCTCATGAATATAATCATTTTTGAAAACAGTTGTTTATAATGTAGCAACTCTAATTTGAATAGTAGGCAGTTCTAAATAAATCAAAATAAAATCTTTTACGCATTCATATTTTGAAGTAAATAATTATATTTATCATAATTATTTATGTTCATAAATAAGATTTTACATTACTTTAATGAAATATAAAGTTTGATTCGGAAAATTTTTAATATTACAAGAAAAATAAGCTTGTGAATATAATCATTTTTACAAGAAAAATAAGTTGGGAATGATAACTCTTCAGAAAAGTAAATTATTTTGGCAGGTAGAAATTGAATAATGACACCAGTGATTGGTTCAAATATAATTCTTTTGTTTTACCATTGGCTATTTTTTAAACGTTTTTTCTTATATTTTTCTTCAGTTATTAAAATTATTTTTAATTTTTCGGTACATTTAACCAATTTGAATCTAAAATTATTCAATTTTTAGAAGCTGAATTAAAAAAATTCTGTGTATTTTAGATTAATATTTTAACAATAGAAAACGACTGGAAATGAAACTGGCGAATAATATTGTTCTCAGATTTAAATAGTAGACCAATACAAAAATTAGACAAAGATGAACTTTTTTAAATAAGTTAAAAGAATCAGTTAAAGGGTTAAACCTTCAATTGTTTATTTCGTTTAGATTTTGTTGCTAATTTATTGGGACCAAAGTGCTATTTACATTTTTGGACATAGCACACACCATCTCTTGGTCAATTTTGGTCACAATTTCTTCATTTTAGGCTTATTTTATAGGAAATTCAAAATTTAAAATTGTAGTTCTAAAAACATCCGCATATAGCATTATATTTTGAGAAAAAAATCAATTTTCTTTGCTGGCTGTTGATGCTTATACCAGTCTCTTTTCTCTGATTGGATGCCTGCCAAATCTGGAAATTGTCTTGTAGGCATTTCTAACTGACAAGTTCAGAAGCTAAACAACGATGTTCTACATGTTTGTAATTGATTTTGATGTAAATAATTAAATTTATTGTAATTTTTTATATTCATAAATAAGATTTTACATTACTTTATCGAAATATAAAGTTTGATTCAGAATATTTTAAATTTTACAAGAAAAATACATTTGCAAAAGTAATCTCTTTTCATGACTATTTGTTGACATCTAACAACTGTAATTTGAATAATAGGTGTTTCTAAATAAATCAAAATAAAATCTTTTACGCATTCATATTTTGAAATAAATAATTATATCTATCATAATTTTTTACATTCATAAATAAGATTTTACATTATTTTATCAAAATATATAGTTTGATTCGAAAAATTTTAAATATTATAAGAAAAATATGTTTGGAGACATGATCAGTAATAAAAAACTATTATCACTACTGATCGTAAATAGGCTTTCTAAATGACGAATTCAAAACTGAAAATGAAATGTGGTATGCTTTCATATTTTAAAGTAAATAATTATATCTATTGTAATTTTTTACATTCATAAGTAAGATTTTACATTACTTTATCAAATTATAAAGTTGGATTCGAAAATTTTTAAATATTACAAGAAGAATAAGCTTGGGAATGATAACTCTTCAGAGAAGTAAATTATTTTGACAGTTACAGACTGAATAATGACACCACGGATTGCTTGAAATATAATTCTTTTGTTTTACCACTGGCTATTTTTTAAATGTTTTTTCTTATATTTTTCTTCAGTTATTAACATTATTTTTAATTTTTCATTACATTTAACCAATTTGAATCTAAAATTATTCAATTTTTAGAAGCTGAATTAAAAAAAATTCAGTGTATTTTAGATTAATATTTTAACAATAGAAACTGACTGGAAATGAAACTGACGAATAATATTGTTCTCAGATTTAAGTAGTGAACCAATACAAAAATTAGACAAAGATTAACCCCTTAAATAAGTTGAAAGAATCGGTTAAAATATATTCAAAGAATGAAAAACAAGTCTTTTAAAAACTGGTGAACATTATATTAAATAGTTTTAATAATTGCTATAATGTTCAAAGATTTTAAAAAGCAAGACTCATTTTTCATTCTTTGAATATATTAATGGTGATTGCAAAACATTTAGTGTGTTCATTAAAACAATAGACAAAATTCAACCTATAATTTAAAAACTGAGTCAAAAACTAAGATTATATAACAACAAAGATCAAAAATATAATGGTATCATTCTATTTTTTGACTGGTTTTGATGCTACTAATGCAATGGAAGACAATTAATTCTTCTTTACTATTACATATATTTAGAAGTTATGATTGTTTATTTATTATTAAATAAAGTTGTCTATTGAATTTAACAATAGAAGCTAAAAATAATTTTGAAATAATCATTGTGTAATACATATATTGTTTGTAATTGGTAACTGGATATTAAATAATTTAACAAGTTAAAATATTTAAATATTTTTATTAATTTATTAATAAAATATTAATCTTAATTTATAAAACAATTTACTCAATAAATATCATTTTAGAATTGTAGCTGTATTTTTATTTAAAAAATGTATAAGTATTCAGTTACTTATTAATTTTAACAAAAACTACAAATATTCTATAGATTTTGTGCAAACAAAGTTTATAGAATAATTTATACTAACATTATATGGTAAACACCACTTAAAATTTAACCTTTTGATCAATTAATTTTATTCGTTATTTTAATTTGATTGATTATGTATATGTATATATATATATACTAAAACAGGCAAAACTCTCCATACAGTAGTGCCACTCAATGCAAGCCAGAATAAGCGATGGATGCCAGAAGGCTTGTGCATAAAATTCCTATCTAGTACCTACTCATCCAATATCCCCAGACTAGTTTCTAGCTTGTGGCTGTCATCAGTAAGGAGCCTTGGATCTGAGAGAACTGCACCTAGATCTTACGATCTAATGCAACCCTCCAGAAGCTATCTTTTATTTCTATTTAGCTACAAAACTATGAGAATAAAATTGAAAACACAATAATATTTTTAATCCAAGATCATTAGCCTATATAGTCATATAAGTCTGAAATCAGTTCATTACCCTTACATTGTGGTGTCTTTGATTCTTTAATAACCATAGCCACTACTAATCTATTAGGCAGGATTAGTATTAAACCACTAAACATCACATGATCACCATTTCTTATGCTTTCTTATAACTGTTATTAAAACAGGCAGAACTCTCCATACAGTAGTGCCACTCAGTGCAAGCCAGAGTAATCAATTGATGCCAGAAGGCTTGTGCATAAAATCCCTATCTAGTGCCTACTCATCCAATTTCCCCAGACTAGTTTCTAGCTTGGGTTTTTTATTAGTGAGGAGTCTTGGATCTGACAGCACTGTACCTAGATCTTAGGATCTAATGCAACCCTCCAGCAGCCACCTTTTATCTCTACTTAACTACAAAACTATGAGAATAAAATTGAAAGTGTAATATTTTCAATCCAAGCTCATTAGCCTCATATAGTCATATAGGTCTGAACTCAGTTCAATACCCATACATTTTGGGGTCTTTGGTTCTTTAATAATCATAGCTACCATTATCCTATTAGGCAGGATTGGCATTAAACTACTAAACATCACACAATCACCATTTTTTATGGTGCAGTGCTCTCAGATCCAATGTTCCTTACTGATGAAAGCCACAAGGTAGAAACTAGTCTGGGGATCTTGGATGAGTCACTAGATAGGGATCTTATGTGCAAGCCTTCTGGAATCCATTGATTACTCTGGCTTATACTGTGTGGCACTACATTATGGAAAGTTTTGCCTCCATAAAAAACAGTTATGAGCAAGCATAAGAAATGGTGATCATGTGATGTTTAGTGATTATATATATATATATATATATATATTGTAACCATATATTTTAGCATAAAATATAATAATTGATATAACTAGTATAAAAAATTTCTCTGTCTTCTTTGGTGATTTGATTGGCTTGATTTGCACTTTGAACAGATTACTCTCTTATATCATTTTAATAAACTTAAATTTGATTCGTTCCATATACTAATTCATATCAGAATGTTTAACTTTTTAAAAATTTTTAACAACACATTAAATTTGGTAAAATAGTATTAAAATATAATATTTTATTTGTTTAAAGTAATCTTAAAAATTATTTCTATTGAATTAACAAAAAAACCATTTGTTCAATTAAAATAAATTATTAAAAATAAATACAGTAATTACGTATGCGTCTCAATGTAAAAAAAAAAAAAGAGCACGAATTTAAGAGAAGATCATCTGTTAGTTTTGCTTTTGGAGGGAGAAGAAAGAAAAGAAAATGGTAAAAAGGCAAATGGTGTAATTTTGATAGGCTTATTTTAAAATAGTTAACAAGTAAACGGATTACCACAAATTTTCTATAAAAGTAAAATAACATCGTGGTATTTAATTATAAGATGAATTGCTAAATTTAAAAGTCTGTTCAAGTCGGCTGGCCAAGTGGATCAAATCACCGGTAATAATTTCCCAATATTACATTTAAAATGTCGGAGCTTCCCAGTTTAAAAGAATTAATTGCAAGAATTTGGTATGTTTTAAAATGTTTATTGTTCTACAATTTGGAAAAATTAAATAAGTATTTTAATTACAAAAGTTTTATAAATATAAAAATTTGTTTATTAAAAAAGAAGAAGTTTAAATTAAAGTAAAATGTTAAAGTTATCAACATAGTTAAATATTTCCGTTTCTAATTCTAATAAAATATAGTATTGATTGATATTTAACTTTATAATGCCAGTAATATATTTGCTAGTTAATTTGTTTGCCATTTGGATAATAAACAGTCTTCAAATAATTTATCAAAGCTATTTTCTAATTTTATCGTCAGTTTGGAATGATTAAATTAATTGCTGTAATAATTATTCCTAGATTTAAGCGTAAATAAATAAATATTTAGCATGGATGTGATAAACTTGGAACATTTTAATAGAGAAATGTAGAAATTAATAACTTATGAAAAACATTTTCATTTAAGTTCTGCGTGTCATGTTTTGAAATTGTTTCTTGTTTATAGAGCCACGTAAAATCGTTAATCTAATAGTGATTATAATAACTAACACAAATGGATAAAATTACATGTAGGAAATTCAACTATAATTATAGCTATTACTTCGTACATTTATTGTTCGACACATCGTACATGGATTCACGGATCATATTTGTAGTTATAAAATGCTATACAATCTAATTTGTGACACACACACCTGCTAAAATTCATGTATTGGACTATAAAATGCTATACATTTAATTTATATCACACACACACACATTAGATTTTATGTATTTGACGAATAATTCATTACTTTAATTTTATCGTTATATGAACTTGCATGTGAAGTTCATAAGTTATATTTTATTAAGTTTAAATTAATAGGGGTTGAATAAAATATTTATTCAAGAAAATAGCGCTTGCGAAAGGTTTGAAAAGTACTAAATGAATTTATGAGATGTATCAATCTTTGTGAGGTATTTTGTGAGTCTTTCCAGATTTATATTCCTATACTAATATTACTTATATTGCATTACACATGTTTTATTTTAAGCAAGATAAGTTAGTACATTAGTTGTCCTGATTAGTGTAACATTTTATTATGCAAGAACCCACATTTGCTAAAGTGTTAGTGTTTTCTGAATGATCAGAATAACTGAGGAGGATGATTTTGCACTTTAATATGAGGTAAATAGTAATGTTGTTTTTTTTAATGTTTGAAAGGCATTAATCTGTGCCGGTGGTTAATCCGCAGATTATTTAATTGCCATTTTTTGTATTTTACATTCATTCCAGCGCTGGTGGTTAATCTGCGGAATTGTGTAATTATACGTATTACTTTATGGTGGTGTATAAATCCACAAAGTTTTTAGTGTTAGTTAATTTCTATGTGTAGATGAACGCATCCACAGGAATATGTTTTGCTTCATAGATATAAGTTGGGCAAAGTATTTTAGTTAATCTGCTAAATCATCTTCTTCCATTTGTAAGCATAATTCATAAGTTAGATCGTCAAATTGTAGCAGGACATTCTATTCAAGTTACTTCATAATAATTAACTGTTGGTTGATTATTATTTACCGGAGTGTAAGTTTAAGTTTTCATTTTATTTAATGATTGCATTATAGCTAAATCCTACAGATATAATATTATTTATAATTATTATAAGTTACGGTATGGATTTATTGAATCTGGAAATGATGTTGAATACTTCATGAGTTGATGTTGAATTTAGTATAATTTGCTCAAGATTCATTATATCAAATTGAAATAAGGTATGATTAGGTTTTTAAAGCCATACCTATGATATGTTATTGAAGAAAGTCAATGGAGTTATAATTTATTTATTTTATTTGTTTATTTATGTCTTTAATTACAACATTAGAATTAATTATTTATTATTTATAAATTTGTAAATAAACGTTGATTTATAATTAAACTTACTGTGCCGTTGCTATGTGTCATTCTTAAAATCAGATGGAGCATACATGAAGTACATACTATTGTCAACATGATATAAAAGTTTGGTAATATTTTGAGAAAACATTTGGATGCTTTTCGTCTTTGGTAGTTTATGATGTGTGGGGTACAATAAAATCCCATTTACCTTTTCCATCATTTTGGCTTTGCGTAGTTGATCTAGTATACAATACAAATTGATTAGTAAACCTGTAAACAGATTTTCCAAATAATGATATAATTGAATATATTTACTTAACATTTTAAATTGTCATTTGTCAGTATAAAAAGAGTCTCAGTGATATAGTAAACTATAAAAAAAAAAGAACCCAAGTACTTATGTTTATTTATTGCAAAGCTTTACCTGGACTAGCATTTGTATTAAAAATCATATAGATGGTTTAAAATTTCATAATATTATGTAGTTTCACAAATTATGCCATCTTGTACATGGTCGGCCATCGGGTCTCATACAATAAAAATCGCAAATTAAGGTTTGTAACATAATAACAGTGCACTTATAATTTGTTTACTGTATTTTATCATACTACTATGATAGGTCTTCGTGGTACACCCTGGCTGCGATCAAATTAAATCATAAAAGTTTATGTTAGATCATTAGTTTGGTCTGTGGTAAGTTGCTCCAGATGTTGGTTGTGGTCTTTGGTGCATAAAATAGATAGCATAATATGCTTTTGGATACAGCTCTTAATAGCTGACAATGTGTAGTGGGAATTGATCAGTGATCGAGGTAACAATTCTCAGTGCACTTACGTTATGTAGTTGACCACACTTTAAAGGGTTACAATATATATATATAAGTTTACTTTTGCTAATACATTTAGTACTTATAAGTTTTCAAGTAAACCAAGATGGCAGCCAGCATTTTTGATAAATGCACAGTTTCGAGAGCCTATAATTTACTGAAGATGTATTAGTTATTAAATTAGGACAAAATTAATAAATCAATTGTTATATTTAAAAAATAGAAGAAATTTTGAAAAAATTTTATTAAGAAGCTTTATTTCAATTTTCTTTTTACTTATAGCATGGGAAATGATGAGATGCTCTTAACATTGTTGTACTTTGGTTCAATTTAGCATGTTTCTTTTTGGCAACAGTTTTTTTGGTAAATAGTCATAATGATAAAAGTTTGGGACCTTTCTATCACAGAACATGATCGATTATTTCCAAAAACTCAAGATCCTCCCTTCCCAAAAATGTGTGTTAATGTTTATGATATGATCACACACCATAGACATGAATAAAGTAAGATGATTTTATTTATATTTTTTCCCATTTTTCAGTTATGAGTTAATCGGAAAAAAATAAACTGTAAATATTATAATTAATTTTTCTGCAGTTTCTTTTTTAAAATAACAGTAATAAAAAATGAAATGTAAATATTAAATATGACTGCTTCCTAACAGGCACTTTTTTGTAAATATTTTTCGGGGGTCTCTGAAACTGTATATTTATCAAAAATATGGGCTGCCATGTTGGTTTACTTGAAAACTCACAACTACCATAAATTTTTTGCAATGACTAGACACTTTTTGTAATAAAGAAATATTTAATTTAATTGAGTATTATTGTTAAAATTCAATGGTTAATTATACAATTAATAAAAACAAACAAAATAAATAATCTTAGCTATATTTTGATGGGAATTTTTAAGTTAATTTTGGATAAAACTGGTATTTGTTTTTTATTTTATAATTGTTTTATATAGATATTTTAAAACTACTATATGTTTGTCTAAATTATATAAGTAAATTGAAAAACAAATACACCAATTTTAGGTGGAAAACATGTTTTTAGTTTTTAATAAATAAAAAATTCTAGATTTCTCTGCTTCATCAGTCGAAATAAACTGCATTTTTACTATTTTTTTAAAGAACTTAATTTTTAATGGTTTGTTTTAAACACATTAATTTTGTAGTTTATTTTTAATAAATTCTTTCTTATAATGAAAGTCTTCTCTTAAGAATCAATGTCATAATGCAAGGGTTAAACTTTTTCAAACTTTTTTTAATCATCAATTCATGAGGTTCTATTTGCAAAGTACAAATGTAGAATTGATGAAATTTTATTTAAAATAAAAATAAAATTATTACCTCATTATTTTACAATAACCAAAAGATTCATTATTTTTTGCTTATTTAATATATATATCCACCATTATTGTTAAAAGGAAGTTGCCTTGACAACAGTTTGTAATTGTTGATTGTTATTAATATTGGGATTGTCTAAGTGTTGACTAGCTTTTATTAATATATATATATATATACACCTTGTTTGTGACACAATGACCTTATATATACTCTAATGACAGCATCACTTGATTATTGATAAGACTAGCATTTAATTATTGCCACATTGGTGTATTTAGCAGTCTTCAAAGGATAATAGAATGAGAATCATTGTGGATTTTTGATTTCTAATGTTATCTATGATGACCTCAGAGAATATCATCATTATGAATCTCTTCTAAACTGATCAATTCCACTATGAGATTTAAATACTTTAAACTCTAAATTATTTTAATATCATACATCTGATTAACTTGTAGTTGTTTGAGAATAGGATTCTATACATCTGACAATAACTCAATCACAGAGTCACATGAAACATAGTTGCACTGATCAACAAAAAAATTAAACAAAAATAGTAAGGTTGTACTGATAATTTATTAATAACATAAAGATTACATAAAATATTATATAAGTAAACATATATATATATTGAACATTTTCTGTGCACATGTACCTCTAATGGTTGTTTCATCATACAAAATGTTATTTTAATATTTAATATTTATCTAATAAAAGATGGTTTTATGATACATGTGGAATACATACCATTTTTATATACAAACATAAAGCAATCATTAATAAAATAATAAACATGTGAATAAATTAAATGAATAAAAAAGAAAATACATATTTCAATATCAAATTTTCAATATTACAATTATAAAAGAATTAAATTTTTCATCTTTTTATATATGTAAACAGAATAAAAATCTCACTGAAGTAAATTAGTAAAATCTGTTCACATTTTTTTTACTTTTTGGTGCCTTTCTTGAGTTTAGCTTGGTAGTCTCATAAATTATCAGAGCTGTTTTTTTTTGTGTGTGTGTGGTTTTTTTGATCAGTGTTATCTTGGAACAAATATCATATCAAATATTTTAATTTTAGAAATTTTGCAAAAATTTTCATCAACTTTTTATATTTTCCTGTTGATGAGTCAGTTCTCATTGCATCATATAAGATAAATAATTATTAAACTTTAAAGAGTCTTGGTTGGATCTCTTTTTTTTTTCTCTTCTAGAAACCATATGGTTGGATATAGTTGTCTGTTTCAAATACAGTTTAAGGTGTAGTAGTTGGATTATCTTCAGTAGTGATATAAGACATTGCATTTATTGGAAAAGTATAAAATATTTCCTTTTTTTAACTTGTGTACTTTTCTAGTAATTTCTAAGCAAGATATCTCTTGGATTAATCGTCTAATGAATCACATTGTTATTATCAATTTAAGTAGTCTTTATTTCACTCAACTCTTTAAGAAAAATCTCTAATAAAAATAAGATTGAAATTTTTTTTTTTTTTTACAACTTGAATGGTTGAATTGAAGGGGTGAGAAGATTGAAGCATATCCATTAAAGTTTAAGAAATTGCTATCTTGATATAAGCTAAGCAGTGATTGTATATATGTGTGGGAGATTATGATCTGGCCCAACTGGTGAGTGCTGGTCCTGCACAAAATAGATATATTGTTGTATCATATATCTCTTTCATGTGTGTGTGGTCTTATGTATTGGCTGTTTGAAATGGAGTGGAGAATGAATATAGATTAAAAATCCTAAATCCAAATCCCTCTATTT
Organism: Epiperipatus broadwayi; assembly: GCA_028023455.1. Lineage (NCBI taxonomy): Eukaryota > Metazoa > Onychophora > Udeonychophora > Euonychophora > Peripatidae > Epiperipatus > Epiperipatus broadwayi. The sequence goes on along the minus strand of JAQFVV010006369.1, from coordinate 1,323,200 downwards.
ACTATAGTAAACATTCAGTATACTGAATGAATAGGTTAATTATACTTATTTCAATTGCGTTTTATTATAAAATGCACTTTTAATTACAGGCATTTATGTCAAATACAAAAAAAAATTAAAAAAGGGTTGATATCTATATTGAATTTGATTTTCATTTTTTATTTTAACATTTTCAGAAAACTAAGCTTCATTTTAACTGAAATTTTTATAAATACATGACCACTCTATTCTTAATGGTTTTCTGACATACAACAAATGGGTGCATTGTATTTATTAGCAGCTTAATCTATGTCTATTTGTACTTAATTAATAATTGAAAATATATAACATTAAAATTGATTTTTAAGACATGAAACAATTTTCTAGATTGCTTTTTGTTGTTTATCATTCTCCTATAAATAATTGTTAATTTACTTGATTATAAAACATTTTGCATTATGCATATAGTAGAAAATGACAAAATAGTTGGACAACTTTTATATGTTATTTTAAAAATTGTAATGTGACAGAGAAATGATCAAACACTAGATTCACTGTCTTTGTTTTCCTGATATTTTGAAGATCAATGTTTATTTTTTTGCTTTCATATTTTTTATAAGTTATGACCTTTTTAACAATTAACTTTTTTGTAACGTAATATGTCACGAATACTAGATAATTAGAGTACATGTTTTCTACTTCATGGTGCTTCATGAAATTTTACCAAGATATTAAAAAACATTGCTATATTTTTCTGCCTTTATATATTTTGAAAATAAATTTTTAGTATAGTACATAGATAAACACATTTTAACCTGATTTTGTAACAGTTCAACTTTAATGAGGGCACTATGAAAATTGTGGTTTTTGTGCATATATCTGGCATAACTATAATGGTTCTATTAAAAATATTCAAAAATAGAGATTTTTGAATTTGTGAGTTTTGGAATAATTGTATTCTATTTATGTTTGTGGGTATACATACATATATCTATATGATTCTATTTAGGTTTATATATATATAGTCTATCTCTTTCAGCACTTATGTAAACAAAGCTTGTTTGGAGCTATTGGTAAAGCTCCATCTAGTGATCATAAAATGCAAGCTTAAAGACAAGTTACGAAATTTATAACTTGTTTTAATTATTATAAGTGTACCTTTGAAAGTTGTTGCAGTAGTATATATTGCAGAGGCTTTTACTATATGGTGGAACTGGACTGAATTCAGACCCATATAGCTATCTAGTTTGTTAAGCTGGGTTTGAAGACATTATGTGTCTGATAAATTCATGCTTTCAAACTGATAGAAACATGTTTGATAAGTGCTGATGTCAGAATTGGTATTTAGATCTTGTTTCTATTCTCCCAGCCCTTCACTGATGTGAGCCAATAAGCTCAAAACCAGCTGGTCTGGAGGTGGGAATACATGCTAGAGATTTTGAATTCTATCTCTTTCTGTGCTTATGTAAATAAAGCTTGTTTGGAGCTATTGGTATAGCTCCATCTAGTAATCATATATATATATATATATATATATAAAAAATAGCAATGAGAAGATAATATCCCTATAAATAGAAATAATTTTTAACCTTTGATGTTACCAAGACATTATCAATTACTACTAATTGACAATTCCTGAGGAAAAACCAGGTTTTTCATTAAACTTATAATAGCTCTTTTATTTGAGCTTTTTTTTTTAAGTAAAGGGGGTGCTCTTTTATTTCAAACCCAAGTTTTTATATAGATTTAAACCCAGAAAGCTATTTACTATAGCAGTAAGAATGTAAAAGAATAACCTTTTTCTGAGCAATCTACAAATAATATTTTTAACTTCTCATACTAAAGAGCTATTATAGATTTAATTAAAAAACTGGTTTGACCTCGGTAATTGTTAATTAATAGTAATTGATAATTTCTTGGTAAAACATGAATCCATGGAAATATCTATTTCAACATAGACAGATGGAGACAGATAGATAGATAGATAGATAGATAGATAGATAGATAGATAGATAGATAGATAGATAGATAGGTAGATAGGTAGGTAGGTAGGTAGGTAGGTAGGTAGGTAGGTAGGTAGGTAGGTAGGTAGGTAGGTAGGTAGGTAGGTAGGTAGGTAGGTAGGTAGGTAGGTAGGTAGGTAGGTAGGTAGGTAGGTAGGTAGGTAGGTAGGTAGGTAGGTAGGTAGGTAGGTAGGTAGGTAGGTAGGTAGGTAGATAGATAGATAGATAGATAGATAGATAGATAGATAGATAGATAGATAGATAGATAGATAGATAGATAGATAGATAGATAGATAGATAGATAGATAGTCTATGTCTAAATAACAATATTATAATAATTCATAAATCAGCTTCACAAAGAATCTTTTTTTTTTATAATCTTGCAAGTATTACCCAGTTTTTCATATTATTATCAATCTATGATTTTGATAAAAATTTAATATCCAAAACTAAAACACTTTTATAGTTTAAATAGTCATGATTTGTTTACAGATTTTTTAAAATTATTGAAGTTTCACCTATTTTATTTTTTGAAACAAGCTAGCTTAAGTAATATTATTAAAATCACTATTAATTTTAAAATTTCAGCCTTTTCAAGCATCAATGTTGATTTATTTACTACAATATTTTTTTTTATTTTTAACATCTCTAGAGTTTAGGGCTTTTGTCTCATCAGTAGATTGACATTGATATGAGAAAGTGGGCATTATTCTCAAGTTTATCAGAATATGATTTTTTGGCAATCTGACTAGTGAATTATTATAATAATATATTTAGATTTATTAATTATTCCATATATACATCCTCAGCATTACACATTTAATAGCTATAGTTTATTTATAGATTTTTTTGAAAATTATTAATATATATAAAAGTTGCATATGTATATTTATGTATGTATTGATAAAATAAAATAAATCTTTAATTATAGGTATTATAGCCTAATGCATTGTTGATGCAATATATCGTAATCATAGTTTTAATTGTTGCAAGTTAACCAGACTGCATTCTCTATTTAATCAGTCAGTCTTATTATTCTTCACATTTAAAATTTTTACCGAATACCCAATGGGATATTGTTTGATCTTTTGATAGTGACATCATTATTCTCAATATGTCAAGTTTGCTTTCATTGCTCAACATGCGAACATTAGATACAACCATTTCCTTTTCCCATTTTGATGCTATTAATAATGTTACACATTTTGGAATAGTTGGTAGAGCATCTGGATTGGAAGCCTCAGGATCAATTCTAGCATTCACAGGTTTGATGGTTGAACTTTTTCTGAACCCCTGAGCAAAAACAATATATGCCATTTTTTGCTCTGCACAGATTGGTGCAGTTGGTATAGTGTCTGTACTGGGATCGGGAGGCCCCAAAATCAATTTTGCCACTTACAGTTCTGCCACTTGAACTTCTTATAAACCCCCCCCCCGAGCAATAAAATCATATGCATTTTATTTATGCTATTTATATATAATTTGAAATTTTTCATAGGTTTTTAGATATAAATAATAATTTTAGCATGATTTTTCTGTGTTCTTTCTATGTACTTTTATGAACCTTATATAATTTTGGGCAATAAATTAAAAACAAATTCATTGTTGATTTTAAGTGTTCAGATAAATAATTTTACTAGATAGTGTTGATCACAAAATTGATATTTTTCTTGATTACATTATGGCTGAAATTTATCTATAAAATAAATGGTAAAATCTTGTTAAAATTATTCAGATATACAATACTAAGAATGATTTGGTATTATAGGGATTAACATCTATAATTTAGGATAAATGCCAAGTGTTGGTGGCCTAGTGGTTATCATAGCTGCCTTCCAAGCAGCTGGCCCAAGTTTGCTTCCGGTCAACGCATTTGACATATGAAAAAAAAAAAAATCTGGATTGAATAAAGTATGAAACTTTTTCCTATTTATCATTTTTTATTTAGATAGAATCAACCATCCAGTTACTATTCAATAAATGAAAACCTAATTATTTTTAACTGGAGGATAAAATAGTATATCAAAGTGCTACCAAATAGTTGAAAAAATAAGATGTCTTCTTTATATGTCCTCTTTGTATGACTGCTATAGGGTCCATTTTTCTGAAATTATATATTTAAATTTTATTATATTTATAGGAGGTTAAAGCAAACAGTTTGTTATCTAGTAATAATCATCACTCTCTAATAATTATAAATTAAAATCATTCAGATCCATAATAGTCTGAAATAACGATATAAATCATATTATGACTTTGCGTAATGCATGTACATATGACGTCATGAATGTTAAAAACTAATTAAACATAGACAGGCATACACACAATAAACTAATAAATTATAATAAGTTCAAAGAAATATTTTCTTTCAAGGAATCATTAATTTTTAAACAATAATTATGAATAATGAACATATTTCAGTTTAATATTATTTTCTTTTTAATTTAATAAAATTGATATTAAAAAAATTAAATGCGGAAAAAAAATCTATATCAGAGGGTGGGTCCAGGAACATGAAGGGATTTTAAAATGATGTAATTTTTTTGATTAGCAGTTAACGCTTTTGATCAATATTTTATACGTAATTAATTTTTCAATGTAAATTACAGAATCTAAATAGAAATTAAAAAATATATATATGAACAATAAAAGTATATTAATTATTAATCCCTTTCAATGATTTTGGATCATTCTGTATTGCAGTGAGTTATTAATACTTATACAATAACAACAACAAAACGATTAATTAAATTTAAACTCTGAATTAAAATAAAAGTATAACGAGCTTTTATTTTAGATTCAGCATGAATTCACCCTGTATTTCATGCTGGATTTTTTTTTTTATATTGGAAGAACTTTTTTTTATATGTCAAAGCGTTGACCGGGAAGCGAACCCGGGCTGGCTGCTTGGAAGGCAGTTACGCTAACCGCTAGGCCACCACGCTTGACTTATATTGAAGAACTTTTTTCATAAACAAATTTTTGCATATAGTTACTAATATGAATATTAAAAAAATCACATGGTTTTATTTCTCATGAGTTCCTAAATAGTCAGAGCACCGAAATCACAGAACTGCTGTGAACACTGAACGTTGAACTCCAGAGTTTGCCATCTACCAGTGCACTAAATCACCCAGCATATAAATACAAATTAAAGTTTGTAATTAAAAAGTAAACTTATACATTAATATAAATAATTCTTACATATAACAATAATAATCTTGATTATTTAAAGCTCTAAATGTATTTTTAGTAGAGGATAATTTCATCAAAAGGCAAATATTATGATAAAGAGTTCCTATTCACATTCCATTGCATCTTATTGAATTTTTTAGTCATTACTGATTCTGCACTGTTAATAAACTATGACTCTTACTTTTATTTACAATGATCTTGTTTTGCTGCAAACTATCTTCTCATTCTTGCAGTCAAAAGAATATTATACATTTTTTCATGCTCTAAAAATGCAGATAACATAGTAGGATCATTTTAGCTTTGTTATATAGATATATATGCTGCTTAGACCTTGATCATTTATAACAAATATATGGGCAGCATGGATCTTTATAAACAAAATGCATGGACATTACTTAAAAATTAATTCTATCTTTATTATTGCTAAATAGTCAATTTAAAGAGAACATCAAATTAAAATGAATTTAGCAATCTTTTTTGCATATTTATGTTATTTCTGTAGCCACTAAAGGTATATACCATCCAAAGTTATATATATATAACAGATTTTTTCACAAACTTTTTCTTTTCAAATCTTGTTTTATTATATGCTTTTTCATTAACTTACCCTGACTGTGTATGCTTCTGTCTGTATGATCACATTTTTGAAATTTGCTCTAGCTTAGATATTTTTTTTAGTTTTAACAAAATAATATGTAAAAAAAAAAAATTTTTTTATTAACTAATGCTTTTATGAGAACAGTACTACCTGACTAAAAAGTAGAAAAATAACAAAGTAGTCTGAATAAAAAGTAGAACAAAACTAAATTTAAGCTATTTTGCCAGTTTTGGAAAATATCAGAGATCTTAAGAATCTAGACTTGTTATAAAACAATTGTAAATTGCAGGAATGTCGTTAATTCATAAAAGCATTTGAGGTTTTTTTTTTTATTTTTATGATTTATTTGAGCCTTAAATGCCTTTTTGATAATGACAATATTCCTGCCATTTCTAACTGTTCTATAACAAGTATAGATTCTGAAGATAGCTGATATTTTCCGAAAATGGCAAATTAACCAAAATTCAGTTTTTTTCTATTTTTTAGACAGATTATTTTGTAATTTTTCTACCTTTTAGTCAGCTAGTACTGTTTTCATAAAAGCATTATTTAATTTATTTATTTATTTATTTATTTTTGCATATTATTTTTATGAACCATTTTTTATTTTTATTTTCTTCCATCATTCAACCACAAGAAATTTTCATTGTCAAGGATTATTCCTATAAAATATATATTTTCATGCAAGTATATATTTACAAAGAATTTACAAAAACAATATAATGAAATTATTTATAATAATTTTTTTTAAATAAAAAATTAAACGTATGAAGACCATTAAGTGTATATATATATATATATAATTTATGTGAAAATATTTTTATTGTGTTGTTTAGTAAATTCCTGGTAAACACATATTTGTGTAAATATATTACTTAAATAATAAGTGTAATAATGCTCAAGGCTAAATGGATTTATAAATAATCATTAAAAGCAATCAACACTTAGATAATCCCAATATCAAAACAATCAACAATCTCAAATTGTTGTCAAGGCAACTTCCTTTTCACAATCCTTTATTGTTAAAAGGAGGTTTCCTTGACAGCAGATTGAGATTGTTGATAGTTATTGATATTGGAATTGTCTAAGTGTTGACTGGTTTTAATGATATGGGTCATGAAAGAATGGTCCTGGTTTGATAATGCCTGCAAATTATGGCACTATTTGTAACAGAATAAATATGAGGTTATGCTCTTCTTTAAATGCCTCACAGATTTGGGAGTCATATGTAACTAAATAACTATAATGATCATTGGAAAAGAAAAGTTTAATATGATCTGAATGGAAATATAGCCTATTTGTTGGTCATCATTTGCAATTGAATAAAATATATACTCTGAAGTTGAATGCCATTTACAATATAATAAAAGTATGGGTCATACTGTATCCTGAGTCAAAACCTAATTATTGATACCTATTTGTAACAGAATAATAATATGAACCAAGGAACAACAATCCTAATTCAATATTGTAACAGAATAAAAATAATAAACTAAGCTAAGGTGAATATCAATCAATAAATAACAATCTAACACTTAAGTTTAAAAAAAAAACAATGATAATAGTCTTTATTGTAACTTCATAGATTCCAATAGAATTTAAAACAGATAGAAAACAAATAAAACATTACTTCAAACTATCCTAAAATAAAAGTATTAATTGCAATAAATTAAATATAAAACAATAAACTAAATATCACTGTCTTATAAATAGCAGTATATGCCTACTATATAGATCCTTAATAATGGAATAAAAATAATACAAAGAAATACATAGATACACTTTAATATTCTTCATGAATCAACACACTATTTATAATAATATAAACTTGTACCAAAAGTCAAACATTATTTCTATTTATATTTATATGAAATAATTCATGGATCAATGAAATAATAATCTTAATATGCCCTTCAAGTTTACAATATTATGATAGCTAACAAAATATATAACTCAATAATTTATTTCTAATTACAACTAAATATTAATATAACTTTGCTATTCCACTAATATCAGTATTCTCTTATTAATTAAGTCAGTTATAATAAGATTAAATACTTTATAATAATACAAAATCAATTAAGCTTATGTATTTTTCCATTTCATCAACTTAATACATTATAAAATAAAATCATCCTACTAAATAATCTTAAGTTTTTAAACATCCAATCATAACAATACACAAAATAGATGATAGATTCCTATTCGATACTTATTCAAATGCAATAGACACATCACATCCAATTAGTCTTCAGTTTATTAAAGCTATATTATTAAAATTTAGATTATAACTGCCAAAGCAAAGGAAAGATTGTTACATTATTATAATCAAATATTCATATTAAAATGTAATATTTGAACTAAATTTATGATTCACACTTCAACTTTTAATATAAATAAAGCAAATCATTCTAATTTGCAACAGAATAAAATATATTATTATTACCAATTCCATAACTGAGTAAGGTTACGAACTTTGTGGCTGTATATTGACTCAATATAATATTTACGTTAATCAGCAATGATTTCAAATAAAATACATGAATATCTAATTGCAATTATCTTTACTGATCTTTAATAATAATTGTATTTGTATCTTTATCAATCATCAAATCAATATATATATATAATTTACTTAATATATCTATTACTTGTTATTAACAAAATAATTATAATAAGCTTCTAATTATTTATTGGATATTTAAGAATGCCAAATCAGATAACTACATCAGTGTCAACTTTGCCTAGAAAATTTTTGAATAGACACTAGTGACTAATATTTTAATATGATGCCATGTTTGATTTGTGTGTGTGTGTGCAATTAAATCTTTTTTATATATATTACAAAAATAATTTATATACTTTATTGCAAATATCTAAGCTTTATAATAATTAAAATAAAAGTATATTTAAAATTAATATTTTTAAATTGTAAAAATAAGTATCTTACTAAAAATCTTACTGATAATAAAGGATCGCATTATTACTGACTTTACAATACCTAATCAAAAAGTTAGAACAAAATATTAGATATTACAATTCTATGTTATTAAAAAATGATATATGTAAAATTAGTTATTATCAAAGAAAAAAATATTCTAAAAGTTAATAAATTATTAATTGTTATAAAATATTGCAATTATACTTGTTACAAAAATGATTTTATTTTTAGTCTGTAATGATTGTTTCCTGGCATTTTCCGGTTCTCATAATGTACTTTCTGGATTTTCTGAGACCTGTCTTTTCAAAAATAAAATGTTTTCAAAGACAACCCCCACCCCTAATGACATAGATTTGGGTTTAATAACAAATCTTTTACAAAAATATTCAAAAACAATCCTTAATAATTACTGAAATTTGCATATTATGTGGCATTTAGCCCCAAGGGGAAAGAATCTAAAGCATCAGCCAATCACAAATCATCACCTCCTTCATAGTTTTTCCTGAACAATAGAATGTGCTGTTAATCACAGATAAAGGTTCAAAAAGGTCAGAATACTGCTGACATCTCTTGGAATTTTTTTAAAATTAATACATTAAAAATTAAAGCTTCATAGAAATACTCACTGCAGCCTGTCACACACTGTAATTTAACATATATAACACTTTAAAATAACATAGAAAGTAGCAATTGTAGTGCCATCACACCACCTAAAATGGCAAATATGATAGTGCTATCACAACTCACTTTGGTGAAGAAGTTAATTTATTATATAAAATCTATACCTAGTCAGATAATAAATTTTAAATTCAATAAAAAGAAAATGATATGTAATTATACTTTTTTGCCCATCCTGTAGTTTTGATTTCTGAACTACTTTGTAACTGCTTTGAATAAATTATCTGACATGATGAATTAGTGAATATTGTCTCATCCAAATATGATTAACTATAATCAATATGAACAAAATCTAATTACTTTTGGAATTCACATTTCTAAAACTTAAAGTTATTCTGTTTTTAAGAAACAACTGGCGTTGATATTTTGGATATCTTGAAAAGAATATTAATAGAAACTCTCCAATTCCCTTTTTTATGATAGATCTAATTAAATTCACAAAAATAACTGCCAGACAGTACATTCTTCATGGACAGTAAAAGCAATTAATTCCAGTTTTTGGAACAAAGCTGGCAGTGATCTTTATAACCAATTTCTGTGTACCCATGATCTGGAAAGTGCTGACAATTTATAAAGTCACTGAATAATACTAAAAAAGAAAATGGCAAGAGTCATGGAGAAAAATACTTTACATTATCTAGTATTAAAGTCTTGTTATTTTTATAAAAGCCCAGCAGATGTTAAAGTATCTCTAAATGAACTACTACAACTCATGAGATTTTCAATCATACATCAATCTTCTAAATCAAATACAATGAGAATGTTTACAATTAAAAGATCAGAAATGCAAACATCTTTTTCACTCTTCTTTACTAATATCAATCCTATAAAACTAGTAAATATTGAAAAACTTGTTATTGACTCTCTTATATCAGAAAAGGCATTAGAAGTATATAGCATATTTTGAGAGATTTTAAAAAATTCAACAAAAACAAAGTAGGAACATTAAAGCACAACCATAGCAGTCTTAAAATCAAAAAAATCTAGTAATGGTCCCAAAATGTATCACTCAGTATTATATGTACCTTCAGAATATTTTAAAAAATCATATTAATAAAAAAATTTCCAATAGTTGAAAGTCATCTATCAACAGGGCATGCTGGGTTTACGCCAGGAAAAAACTGCTAAGAACAAGTTTTATCTTTAACAATTCTTATGAAATGGGCTTTCAAAATAAATTAAAAACCTATGTTATCTTTATTGATATAACTTCAATTTGTGATTCTATTTAGAAAACTGGTCATATTGTAAAGTTTTCTAAAAAATTTAGCTGTAGAAAACTATTAATTTACTTTTAAAATGCTCTCAAATAGAAAAATTCAAGTGACACTAAATATTAAAATCATAATAGATTCAAAATTGTATGGAAGACTTCATCTGAAATGAGTTCTCTCACCTATTTGATTTAATATATTTATCAGTGTCCACTTTCCCAAAACACAATACAAAAAAACCTATTCTTGAAACAGAACAATCCTTCAGTAATGGGAATAGGAAAATCTCTCAAGAAAGATATTAAAAGATTGATTTTTTTTAAATCTGAGATCTTAATCACAATTCAGAGAAGACAGGGCACTCACTTTTTTAACTAATCAAAATGGATTTATCTCATAATTTAGATATAATATTTTGCAATAATGGACTAACACAATTCCATCTAATGCTAAATAGAAATAGCCTAGGTTCATAGTCTAAATTATTTTCCTCATTTATTTAAAAATAAACCAAAAATTAATTTCTATAAATAATCAATCCTTTTGGAAAACTAGATGGCACTATTTGGAGTTGCAATTCAAATTTTAATGGAGAGCTTTCCTTAGTTCTAGCATATTCAATGGCTGAATACTGTGCCGTGTTTTAAGAAATTGTTTTTACACTAAACTTTTGGATGCTCAATTAAATACTATTATAAAAAATATTTCTGGTATAAATATAAGTCACTCCTATGCAATAACTTTTTATTTTGTTAAATATTTCTTCATCAGATATCAGAAGAGAAGTTACTATGTAAAAAATAATTAAAAAGTGGCTAATGAGATTGGATTTGTCAATAATTCAATAAATAGTTTCACCACTTAAAAACTAATCTCAAATAAAGATTCTTTTTTTGAATGTTTAACTCAAAATCTACAATTGGAAAATTACAGCATTAAAAATAGAATTATGATGTCCCAAACAATTTTCTTTTTCAGATTTAACATTAGTCCAGATTGATTGAATATTTCTAGTTGCAACTGGAGAATCATCAACAGACTGATCCCATATGCTTCCTAAATGGAATTTATCAGTCATTGATCTATAAAGTTTATTACCATACAGTTAATGACTGCGGAATCTATGACGTCAATGATGAAATTAAAGAATTTAATAAAGTCCCTGGGGAATTTATTTTCTAGTAAGAATCTCTACATGTTTCCTTCTGTTATTTTGCTAATAATTAAGCTATCAAAAAAAAAAGACCATAAACTAAATAAATAACAAAAGATTGCCTTCTAAAATTTTTGGTTAAATTTTTTTACTTACTTTTAAAAAATTTTAATAAATATTTCCATTCTCAAATTGTTTGCATCATCATGTGTGAATAATTTATCTTGGTATAAAAACTCTAAATGACAATATTTAAATGCATTTATCCTCCTATATTTGTCGATGTTCAACGGTTCACATTACTATTTTAAATGACCCAATTCAGTGGCACAAAATTAATTACTTATAATGACATCTCTTCCAATAATTTGTAGATTCTAATGTAAGCAAGGAAACTAAATTTACAAACAGTTTTTAGATAGACAGACAGTCAGACAGATAGATAGACAGATAGACAGATAGGCAGACAGATAGACAGATAGGCAGACAGATAGATAGATAGATAGATAGATAGATAGATAGATAGATAGATAGATAGATAGATAGATAGATAGATAGATAGATAGATAGATAGATAGATAGATAGATAGATAGATAGATAGATAGATAGATAGATAGATAGATAGATAGATAGATAGATAGATAGATAGATAGATAGATAGATAGATAGATAGATAGATAGATAGATAGATAGATAGATAGATAGATAGATAGATAGATAGATAGATAGATAGATAGATAGATAGATAGATAGATAGATAGATAGATAGATAGATAGATAGATAGATAGATAGATAGATAGATAGATAGATAGATAGATAGATAGATAGATAGATAGATAGATAGATAGATAGATAGATAGATAGATAGATAGATAGATAGATAGATAGATAGATAGATAGATAGATAGATAGATAGATAGATAGATAGATAGATAGATAGATAGATAGATAGATAGATAGATAGATAGATAGATAGATAGATAGATAGATAGATAGATAGATAGATAGATTACCTTAATGCTTTAAATGTAAGATAATTGTTTATATAATAATATAAATCTAACATTAAATTAGAAATTGTATATTTTAATGATTTCAGTTGCAATCCAACAGAGGTATCAGAAATTTTTTTGCCAAAGGATAATAAAAGTCAATATTAAGTATCATATAACAGTCTCAAGTTACATGTAACTAGACTGCAGCATCATCTTTCATCCACTTTAGACATTACAAAGTAACATAAAATAAATTTAATTATTATTAAAATAAATTTGTTTTATCACACATATTTGTGATATATATATATATATATCAAATGTCATAATCTTTATAAGATTTGTATTCCAATCTATGTGTAAGCCATAGATTTTTATATACTATGGGTACCAACCAATGATCAGCATGAATCAAAGGTTAATAAGTAATCAAAATTCACTTATAGATTTATAAGAGTTTTTAATGCAACCCAGATAGAATAATAAATACTTCCATATTACAAACTATTAATGACTACGTTTATCACTCAAGAGTGGCTTGTAGTGAAGTATCCAAAATAGCAAGTTTATTACTTAGGAGTTCACAGGAAGTTCAAGGACTAAAAGTAATCAAGATAATCATAGATTTTGAACTCAGAATCTGCTGTTTTATTATTGCACCAAACTGAACAGATTATTATAGCAGTCTGCATAAAGCCGATTCATAAATAATAAGAAAAAATTGTAGATAATGTTAAAGATTTCTAATGATTTATGATTGAGATTTTAGGGGAGCTGATGACTAGATACAGTATAATTTATTAGTAAGGCGTTGTTAGCCGAGAGGTCATCGCATCCGCCTTGCAAGCAAGTGATTGTTTGCAGATGGTTGTGGGTTCACATCCCAGCCGATGCTATGACATATGAGAGAAAAAAATCTAATAAAGCTAAAATAGTCTAAAAATGATCTTTAAAATATATTTTTAAAAAAGAAATTCATAACATTCAGTTGAAAAAAGTTAAATTATATGTGAATATATTTTTAATTTTTTGTACAAATCACTTAACTGGAAATTCTGATTTTATAATGTTCATTTGTCTAAGGATTAATATTTAAAAGATAAATCAATGTGATTCTTGCTCTTTCAAAATTATTTTACAATTTATTTTTGAAATTTAATAATTTAAACAAAAATAAAATAAAAAATACTTTAATGCATCAGTAATAGAGATAAATTAGGTAATAATTCTAATCAAACAACAAGTAATCATTTTTTTGGAATGAAAAGCAGAAATTATATGAGGTGTTGAGAAAATAAAGAATAAGTGATTAAACCTTAGATGCTATATTTCTAGAAATTACAATTAATATATACTTCAAACTATTCTAGACAATTTTAATTGACTGTAGTCACTCCATCTATGCCATTTGATTCCATGTCATCCTCTGGGTCTCTGAAACTATTGGAAATAGTGAACTTGGGTAATATATGTGTTTAACATATATACACAATCATGATACAATTTAATGTAGAAATTTTCCATTCCAATAATTATGAAGTTATAAAAAAGTTAGCACAGTAGTAAATCTAGAGAGAAAGAAGCATCCATATTGCAGACTGAATGCACAAGATAAAATAATGGTTGTGTAATACTTTAAAAAAGTCCTCAACTGAAATTAAATAATTTCAATTTACAAATTTTTAATCATTTTATTTACTACTATTCAAAATTATGGATAACTGAAACTATGGATGGTGACTCAAATCAATGGATACGCAGGATATTTAGCAAAAATTTTTAAGCTGCACACTTTTTATATTTATGTATCAGTATTTTATATGTATTTTAATTTTTCTGCCAAAATAAATGTTGATTAACTGGACAATAGATACGTCAGCAATAGATGATTTTTATTTATCATCTTCTTAACGTAATTTATTCTATCTCAATTTTTTTACTATAACATATGTATAATGAATACTTTTAATTATTAAAAGTATAGTATTATGTAATACAAGCAAGTTAACTTGGATTCCAAACTTAAGGTCATTTAAGCTTGAATATTAAAATAAAAATTAATATGACTGACAAATATGAATGAAAATCCTCTTCATTAATTGAAACTGCAAATAGTCAAAAACTAGTCCTAGATATAGATGAAGCCTTATTATGTGGCATTCACTGATTTCTCAAGCTTAGAATATATGTCTATATATATATTATAACAAACACTTTTATTTACCATGCACTGAAAAAAGTAAAAATTAATTGTACTCTTCAACCACAATTAAGATTTTTAGGATGTAATTTAAAATAAAAGTATGGGTTGTCCAGAAATTAATTAATTCAATCAATAATTTCAATTAATTAATTTCTAGATATCTTACACTTAAAACTTCCACACTTAAAACTGCATACTGCATCTGGAGTTGCATTTAAATTTTTTATTTAGTTAGCAATCTCACTTTTAATTAATAGATTTTTTTTCATTATTTTGGATATATAGATGTCTATATTATGGGTGTCTATCATGGGAAATGAGGGTAAATATTTTAAAATTGTTTAATTAACAAAATGACAGATACTCATCCCAAACATAAAAGCTACAAGTACTGAGGGATATATCCAAATAATTTATTTGCACTTGTAAATTTTTTTGGAATTTTCTTTTCTACATTGATTGATAATTTGTTTCATGTTTTGAATATATTTTGCTTGTTTTTTTTGTAAATAAATATTATGAAGTTTTGTTAATTGATAAGGTCTCTGTAGTTTTGTTGATCCAGTATTTACATTCAATCCAGCACTTACATTTAATCCAACATTTACATTCAATCATATAACCAATATTTTACACATGCACACACACACATTATTGTTTGATGACCGTGAAAGAAAATTGTTAAATAAAGGTTATTTCTTACTAATAGATAAGATGAGTTATTTTAGTTTTTGATTAACAGTTTGCATAGGTACATCTCTGTTAAGAGAGTTGAACACGAATTCTTCCTGAGTTTGAATATCTGAGACAATGGTTCTGAAAAAGAGTGGTGAGATGTTAGATGAACTGATTTAGATTACATGTAGATTTGATAGATAATTCTTAGACTAGTCTATTAGAGATAGGTGTAATCATGAATCGGGTACTTCATCATGTTATCTCTAACATCCTACATGAAGACCCTAGGTCCGACAGTAGTTAGATGTGATCTTGCTCTCTCCTATGTACATGGAAGGATTGGACCATTACATTTGGTGCTATCAACTTTGAGATATGAAAGATAGGTGTACCAGCACTTTTAGATTTAATGTAAGTTGATTATATGTTGTAGTTGAACCAGCTGATTGTTGAAGTTGACCTATGTGTCTAAATGTATTTTCGAACCATGACATCTGGGTATTCACCAACTATTACTATATATATATATATATATATAAGTAGAACCAATTATAACAATAATACAAAAAAAAAACAAAATTGTATAGCTATATACTATATAATTTTTCATTCATGTTTTATTAGCCAATTATTATATGTTTCTTATATATTCATACAGTTAAATTTGTTGTAATTAATATAAGTTTCATATATTTTCTTTTTATTAGGTTTTTCAATATAGTTTAAACATTTTATATTTTTTACACCTTTGTTTTCTGACATATTTTAATAATGAATATATAATGCAGATTTATCATTTCTTCTATTAATTGCATTATTATGTTCTTTTGCTCTTATTGCAATTTCCACAATTAATTTTATATACAATTCCTTTATTATATTTTACATTATCTTTTATGTTATAATTATCCATTAATTTGTCTAGATTTTTAGAATTTGACTATCCTATGTTGGTTTTCTTGTCTATATAATTTTTGTTTTTTTAGTAATGTATTGAAACTTTAGGGAAATATAAATAATTTATCCATTTTTTAATAAAGCTTATTATTTATAATAATACTAATAATAATAATACTAATAATAATAATAATAATAATAATAATAATAATAATAATAATAATAATAATAATAATAATATTATTATTATTATTATTATTATTATTATTATTATTATTAATAATAATAATAATAATAATAATAATAATAATAATAATAATAATAATAATAATAATAATAATAATATTATTATTATTATTATTATTATTATTATTATTATTATTATTATTATTATTATTATTATTATTTAAATTAGATGGTTTATAATTAAAAAGTATGTCTTTAATACTCTTATGGTTATATACATAATTTTTATATAATTCAATAAACTGTTCATTTTGTAAATTTGCTATATTTTTATCTGTATTATATCTATCACTTTTAAGTTTAAAATTTTTAACAAAGTACTTGTGCAAAATATTAACTTAGTGATAATCAGTTTGATTATAACTAACTTGATATGATGTATATTTTTCCAAACTGTAAATATTGTTACACCTCACCTCATTATTATCTTTGCATTCACAATATTTTATTCTATTCATTAAATTATTTATAATTTTAATAAATATGCAGATTTGAATTATAATAAATAACAAAATCACATTACTATTTTTTGTAATGCCAATATTAAAGTATAAGCTATTTTGAGAAGAATGAACAAGCTGTTATAAATAAATAATTTGCCATTATATTAACACTTCAGTCAGGTATGCTGATTTCCAACATACGTGAAAGAGATTGGTTTTCCCCAAATTAATATGGCATGAAAGATTTAGTTATTTATTTTATGTTTCAAAATATGTTTTCATTTTTTATTAAAATTAATCATGCGCATTTATTAAAATTATATAAATATATTGTAATGGAACAGGTCTTGAATCATACATCATTTACAATAAAAGTGAGGTGATTTTATTTTTCAATATTGGCTAAATAATGTGGTTAAAATGCTGAAGAGATGCATCTAGATATACAGGCCATAGACGCACCCACAAATTATTAGCATGATATAGCATGAGGAAACATTTTTTTTATAAATGACACTCTTGGCATAACACTAAAATTGATAAACTTATTCATAAGATCAATAGTAAAGTTATATGTAATAAATTAATGCTATACTTTTCTTAGATTTATTGAATAACAAAAATATAGTTACTAATGGATATAGTTGTGAAAAGTGCAACAGCAAAAAAAAGATGAGATGAGAATGCCCTCTTGGATGACTGACTATGAGGATATAATGAAGACTTCTGCAATGCAAATCATAAGTATTCTACTTAGATGACTTTTAAAATTTTCCTTTCCTAATTATAAATTATAAATGCTCTTTCTTTGTTAATAAGTAAAACCAAGTACTTTTAGTATTATGAATGTTCAAACGTATGTCTTAGCAATCTACTACCATTAACTTTCATTTGCCAAATAATTAATATTATTACAAAAAAGTAATAGTAATTATAATATATTTGCCCAGATAGTTGTAATATATATATATATATATATATATATATATATATATATATATATATATATAATGATTCCTAAACCTCCTATAGTTAACCATCTACATCGCACAAAATACTGTTTGTATCTTAGACTAAATATCATTTTCTTAATTGATCTATAAGAATTTAAAAAAAGCCCTTATAGTAGAAACATCATTAAAATAAGGGATCATAATTAAATCACCTTTTAAACATAAGGATTTTTAACAGACAAAGTCAAAAATAATGTAAATGATGAAAATAATTATAAAGCTATAATTTCTAAAAATAGAACTTACATAATGATGATAGTCATATAGTAAATAAAAACTCTTTGTAACTACAATGATTGGTAAAAATTATTTTATTCCTACTGTGACAATGATAAACAAAATAAAGGACTTATAACTTACACACATGGATTAGTCTTTTAAAGATAAATTATTTTAGTTAATGTTTAAACCTCATATATGGATATACTCTAATATATAATTCTTGCATATACAATCTCCCCTTTTCATAAGAAAAATATAAAACCCAAATATCAGTTATTATATTTTCCTCTATACATTAATCACTTAATTAATTATGTATATGAATATGTATATAAAATGTATTAATTATATAATTATATATTTGGATATTGTAGCTCTAATGATGACTGCAGGACAGTTGAAACTGTTAGAATAATGTTTTGATATAAAAAATAGTATTGTTAAAGTGTTTAAGAAAGTTGTCAACGGTATGATATTAATTACTCTCATTGTAATAATGCATTTATAGTCATAATTACAAAACAAATTATATAATCATTTCATACAAAATAAATGTAGAAAAACTATACTAAATGCTGAAATGTAATGCTCCTATTTTTAATATTAATCCAACTATCATTGATATATTTTTTCCAATAAGTTCATTCTTACACCTTCCTCTCTGAATTAAGGTCTAAACATTATTTATATTTTCATTTAGAAAATTGCTTTATATTATTATTATTATTATTATTATTATTATTATTATTATTATTATTATTATTATTATTATTATTATTATTATTATTATTATTATTATTATTATTATTATTATTATTATTATTATTATTATTATTATTATTATTATTATTATTATTATTATTATTATTATTATTATTATTATTATTATTATTATTATTATTATTATTATTATTATTATTATTATTGTTATTATTATTATTATTATTATTATTATTATTATTATTATTCATAATAAATCCAATGTAAAGCTCACTTGATTAGTGTCATTTATTTTTATGCAAATTGATATACAACTAATTTGGGTATGTTATTTTGTATAAGAAGTATTGGTACGTTGTTGGAATTTTTTTTTAAAAGATTATAATTGACTTCATTTATCAAACTATGAGCTTACAGGTAGAATTATCCTTATTTAGTTAAATATAATCAATCTTACTTTTCAGTGATTTTTTAAAAGATTACTTAGTTATAGCGTGTTATATTTTCTTCAAGAGAGTTGGTTCTTCATGGGTTTTTTTAATATTGCATTGCATATTAGTTATTTTTTTAAAGGATATTAACGAAGTGATACAGTATTAAAGACTTAAAGTAAAGTGTGACATCAAAAGTCACAATTTTTTTAAAGATTATTTTTAAATATTTCTATATAGATTGAAAATAAAATAAAATTATCTCTCTCTCTCTCTTTCTAAAGCAATATTGATGTTGACCGTTCCCCAATTTTTATTTTTTAGCTAATTAAATGAGTGTGGATTGGAAAATTTACTTTTTGCTATATTTTAAAGGAGTTGAAGAGAAGGGGAGTATTTGTTACAAAAAAAAATGAAATATTTTTTTTTATAAAAACTTATTTTTAAGAATCCATTAAAAATCAGGAAATAATAAAATGAATATTCCAATTTTGCAAATTGGATGGCTATTTTATTTTATGTTTTTTTTTAAATATTCAAGACTTAAAGGTGATTAATTAATCATGATGCACGCATGCATATACATCTTCTATGCATATACACTCCTAAAATGGCTTAAAGTTAATAAATATTTGCTATACATTAACAAATCAAAGAAAATAATGATTAATTTTGGTTACTCAGCTATTAATTTATTATTATAAAATATAAATAAGGGATATATATATAGAGATAAAATAATATTTTTGGGTACGAACCGTGTATTATTTTGCATTACAATCCGATATTTCGACGGACTAGCAATCGCCATTATCAAGATTAACTTAAAGTTAACCTTGATAATATAATGACCGTTGCTAGTCCGTCAAAATATCGGATTGTAATAACCGTGAAAACATTAAATATAATATATATATATAAACTACTAGTTTTTCTCGATGCATCCTGTTTCTATATTTATATCTATATATGCACATATGAATTTAAATTACAATTTTATATGCATATAAAGATTTCTATTTAATTATTACATAGAATTCCAATTTCCAGTTATCAAAGGTGTTTTATTATTAAAACAGGCAAAACTCTCTATGAATATTGCAAGCATAAAAAATAGTGATCATGTGCTTTATTATTCTAATATTAACTGTAAAAATTTGTCTTTGTAACTTTCTATCATGAGTTCATAATGAGTTCGAGAACAGGAATCGAAACTAGGATCCCACGTCCAGAATCTGATATTCTACCACTGTGCTAAACTACACGGGCCTTATATCACAATAAAAACAATAAGTAATATATATATATTATTTTACAACTATTTTATTCTTAAACAGATTGATTGCCATTAAGAGCACAAGAAAAATTTTAGAATTCACAAACTACTTTAGCCAAGCTTGTCTGCCAAAGTGTTTATTTAGTTTACTGATTAAAATAAAACCACTGTTAAATAACATTAAAAGAAAACTAGCCAGAAATTATAAAAAAAAAAATAGATCAAAGGAATTATAAAAAAACAAAAACAATTTAAAATAAAGACAAAATGAAACGGTATACAACATCCCCCCCCCCCCGTTACTTTTCATATTTTAGTTCAATACTAGATTTAAATTCAAATTCTGTATTATTAATTTAACTATTTAAATTTACTTATGTACTTTACATTTATGGGTAGATCTCATGATAATGGTGATATATATTACATGATTATCTGTTTTAATTACATTTTACTCCTTTCTTGACTCTCTTTTTTGTGTGACCAATAATGGCTATTCACTTAATATTCAATGCTATAGTAGAATCATTAAATTATATCTTTCATTATTTTAGTAATTTTCCAGTAATATGTCATCAACATTGGAGTCTAAAAAGCATGTTGAGAGATCATTTTAAAGTATAACTCTTTTATCAGTTTGTGGCATTTTGTATATTTCTAGCAATTTAAAAAGGTCAAAAGATTGTCAGTTGATAATATTAACTTTATAACTGATGTTGTTTGCATATATAAATTTAAAAGGAGAGAATGCACTCTTGTTGAGACAGAATTACTTTCTATCATATTCCAAAAAAGGATTGATATGATCTTCCAAAGTGTGTTATAAATTGATTTAAAACTCTTTCATCAAAATGATCTTATCCAAATGAAAAGATTTGTTGAAAAGTCAGATAATGAATATAAGCCATATTTTTTTTCATTATCTATACTATATATATATATATATGTGTGTGTGCAAAAAGAAGACAATGGGCAATGTTTGCATAATAACTAGAGAAATATGTTAGAACAATGTCAACACCAATTAAAATTGACATCCCCAACCTGAATTACTTATTCCAATAGCCAAAAATAGTTTTGTCTAAGTTTATTTAAAAATGAAAGTAGGTCTCCTTTTTATCTCAATACCCAAGATCTTATATGGAACATAAACTCATGTAGGTATTTGTTATAAGTATTTTAAAATCCTGAAAATATAAAAATATTTTTCCCTAAAAACTATATACACCTGGATCTCGCTTTATGCGGTAGATAGATTCTGCAGAAAACCTGCATTGAAAAAATTGCACAAAAATAGACTTAACTTATCTTGACAAATGGGGGATATGTTCTATAATTTTCAGAAATTGCATAAAAGCAAAGCAACAAGGAAAAATTACTTTAAAATTCGCATTAAAAAAATAAGGAAATAAAGTATGATTAATATTTGAAAAAAATTAATACAAGACAAACTTTTTTTACTTTTTTTATTAACTACAGTATTTAATTTTATATTTTTCATACATATTTTAATCATTACCTCTATTTGACAATATGTGTTTGTTTGTGAACTGGTAAGTATTACTAGCACCACTTTCAGTTTTGTGCTGTGTTAATGGTTTTCTGTTGACAATGTAATCAGTGATTAAACTTTGCGACAATGATTTTACTAATTGTTTATAAAGCTCACAATATTCAGACATATAACTATTTAACTCTCATTGGAATTTAAGAGGTTGTTCATTGCGGAAAACTCTCTCAGATTTCAGCATTTTCTGACTTTTTTTTTTACTTATCAGAAAATAATAAATTTGTCTTTTTTTTGTTTGCTACTGAAATAAATTTTAAATGTTCACATTTTGTTTCTATATTAAAAAAATGATATCGCAATCAAAACAAAAAGATTATCCATTATCATTAGAAAAATTATTTTCAGTTTACAAAATCAATAAAATCTTCGTTATTTATTTTAAAAATCTAAAAGATTATTTATTTCTGTTATATCTAACAAAATATGTTTTAAAAGTTTAAAATTTTTGAATATTTATTGTGATATGTTTGTACGTAAGAATAAATCTATTATTATTATTATTATTATTATTTATTCATTAGTATAAGTAGGTTTATTACATATTATTATTATTATTATTTATTATATATTATTATTATTATTATTATTATTATTATTATTGTACGTAAGAATAAATCTATTATTATTATTATTATTATTATTTATTCATTAGTATAAGTAGGTTATTTACATAGAAGCTAAGATTCTAAATACAGCTTCAGGCTATATTTATGTTAGCTGTTAATATAATGTTATATTTTTCAAAAAAAAAGTATTTCAAGTCAAAATAAGTTATTAATAATTTAAATTTCTTGATATCTAATAAATATAGTGAAATATGAACTTTTTTATCACACAAAAGAAAACCTGCATAAAAAAATATTAAGAAGAAACATGAATTGCATAACTTCAAAATCACATTAAAATAATCTGCATAAAATGAGACCCAGGTTTATATGGTAAATTAAATATTTTCATAAAGTTATAAAGGTAAGTTGGGAATTTCTATGTAATAACTAATAAAATATGACCAAAAATGATGTTGCTAAATATTCACAATTAGAAATGACAGCCCAAACTGAACCTCCTAGTATAATAGCAACCAATAATTTTTGTGTCTGAGTTTATTTAGAGACAAAAAAAGGTTCCCTTTTATTATTTCAGTGCCAAAGATCTTATATGGGATATAAACTCAAACAGATATCTTTTAAAAACATAAACTTTTTAATATTTACTAAGGCAATAAACCTAAAGCATGAGCGTTGAAAATGCGAAGGTAGGGACCTCTACAGGTCTTAACCACAAGCTTATGCATTGGAAGAAAAGAGGGAAACCCAAGGGGAACCCTTATTTACTTCTAACTGCTTCAGCTTCACCTATTTATATAGAAAGTAGGTTGAAGTAAAGAAGGGCTCCTCTTGGGTTCCCCTCTTTTCTTCCAATGCGTAAGCTTGTGGTTAAGACCTGTAGAGATCCCTACCTTTGCATTTTCAACTGCACATGCTTTAGGTTTATTGCCTTAGTAAATATTACTTACATAATCAATGTGTGTTAAATAAATTTATAATAAACTCTTTAAAGAATCACATTTTTATTGAAAATCTAGAAATAACAAATCCTCTTCACTGCAGTCCTACATCATATTAAATTAAATATTATTGAATTACTTAAGATGCAAGTAAATGAATAAGTGGTAAATTTCTATGTAATAAATTTTATTGGTAATTGCCTATTAACATCATTTCTAGATATATTTATTTACTTATCACATAAAAATTCCTCATTTATTTGTTTGTTTACATTGTAAATATTCCAGAATACTATTAACATTTATATGGCTCTTGTGGGGAGATGATTTATTTTCAAAATTTGAATGATGTGATCTTCAAAATTCTTATATAAATATCTATTAAGTTCATGTTCTAAGTAAGACCTTGTATATTAGATATAAAGTTGGGGAGGTCATCTCGAAATAAACTCAGACATAAACTATTCTTAGCTACTAGAATAACTGGATCAGCCTAGAACTATTACTTTTAATTGCTGATTATTTAGCAACATAACTACTAGACATATTTTTTATATATATGAAAATTCATCAACTACTTCTTTATTTACATCTTAATTAATTCTTGAAAATGTTATTATATATATATGTACTATTCAAATCAATATATATATATTGAAGCGTATTCGAATATGTGCATTAGAAACACCGGTCTCGTAGGCAGAGAAGAACATACTCAGAGAGTATGTATGCCCAAACGATAGCTATAAAGTATATAACTAGCGTTACATTTCCAGGACATAGCTTCTTCTTGGCTGTTGAGTTCAACACCAAATCCAAAGCACTTTTTTGTTTGTGTATAAACACGAGCGCCAGTTGTTTATTCTAAAATAATACTAAAAGAATAGACAACGCACTTTGAACAGTGGCCACTAACTCAATGCCTAAATCCACGACTAGCTCAGTTGTTTGTAATCACTAATAAATTATACTTAATTAGTGATTAAAAGAATTGATAAAAGAATTTGTTAAAAGAATTGATAAAAAGAATTGACCGACAAATAAAGTTTAATTTTAAAGACAATTTATTAACTAACATTTATTTACTAAATTTAAACATTTTATAATTCTAATAAAAACACACGCATATTTTTAAATTAATATTTCTAAACTAGTTTAAATATTCTTGTATATTTTCATAACCGAACACTGGTATTTATCTAATTTAACCAATAATATTGATATAAGGATCACGCACATATTAACTCATGCACACACATAATAATAATAAAGTATTAGCTAGCATTTGAAATTTAAACACACATATCAATAGTTCATTTATGTATGATATCGATTTCATATAATTAGACTCTTGGAGGATTCGCACGAATTAATGAAATGCAATGGCTATTACAGTATAAATGAAATAAGCAAATGTTTTTACCTAGGCTTTTGAATGTAGACGTAGAATTTTGTTCTCTTTGGTGGCTGCTTTTGGTGAGGATATTTCCATTATGAATGCTTACCAGCCGGCTGGGATGTTTCCTTGCTGAGTTTCCTGATTTTCACGATTATTACTATCGGAGACAATTAGATATTGACGGAGATTTTCTAAGTTGTTATGTTGACATTATTTCATGGGCAGATCTTGCTGTTCTCATCGGACTTTTTAGGCTGTGGAGAGGCGTGAATTCCCAAAATCTTCTCAACACTGCATTTTGTTTGTTAACTGACTCAATTAATTTCTGAACTGCACTACTCAATTACTTTTGTGAACTGCACTCACTCAACTAATTTTGTGAACTGAACTGTCCGATAAAAAAGTCTATTTATACCTGCGACATATTGTCATTGTAATATCTCCTTCAAAGATCTGTTGTCAAAATTCCAGTGATAATCATTTGATAAACGTGTTTTGGAAGATTGCTTAATTAGTAATAGCCATGCAAAACATATTGTTTTATATTAATTAATATCTAATAGCCATTGCCGTGTTTTTTAATGATAATCTTCTTTAACTTTCATTTATTTAAAATAACATTTATTCTATTGTTGACAATCGCACATATATACGCACATATATTAGTTTTAACATTATTTTTTCTTTAATTAAACTTGAATGAAAAGAGATTGTTCAACTTTTTAAATTATATTTTTACGAATACTAATAAAAACTCTTTACTTCCTTTTATAACCCTTAGCTTAATTTCTCAAACCAAGACTCCCCTCCCCCCTTTTGATCAATCAATTGTAGCCTTTTATTTCAAAACCAACACTAGAAAACTATTTGATTTTTATCTTTTTCAAAAACAAACTGAATAAACTCTTCAACATTTAATTTTATGTTTTTCTTTAACGAAAGATTATTTTAATAATATAATTTTAGATAAAATTATATGTGCCTATATCAATATAGGTACATTACACTACCCTTCCTTTTGAGAGTAAAATGCGTCATTTTTGGCTATTTTATCTCTGACAACATTAAATCTTAATTTATTATTCTTTCTAAGTTTGCTTTTTGGTATCTTTTCCTTTTCCATGCTAAGGGCAATCACCAATTATGCTTTTCTCCCTCCTATGCTGGTAACATTGCTTACAATGTTCGTCCTGGATAATGACCACGAGGACAAACTAAATTTGTGGCACAAGGATCTTTTATAAATGAAGCTTCGGCTGCCGATTCTCTTGATTGGACTTTGACTAAGAAAAGGTGGCTGCAAATGGCAGGAATTTCAACTGTCCATTTCTGACTTACGCCCTGGAAAACGATTTCTGATTCTCTTGATCGGACTTTGACTAAGCAGCTGCAATGGCAGGAATTTTCAACTGTCCATTTCCGACTCACGCTTTGGAAAACGAGGTACGAGATATGGGGATTCTCCCCTGAAAAGTGACTTACAATTTACTCTGGTTGTTGCCAGTGCACTTTTTAAAAGAGGAATGATTCCGGCCAATCCGTTGTAGGTACTTGAATTTATCCAGTCGAGAGCTTTAAACTTAATCCTTATCTAACTTATTTCAATACTACCCTCATCCCTTTAGATTCGAACCCTTATACACTCTTAATACAACTTAGATTGACTTTCATTTATATTATTTTAACCTTTCAATATTATTTTTAACTACACATGAACATTACTTTAATATATTTATTTGTATTAATCTAATCTTACACCATTATTTCAAACCATTACAAACATTATTTCAACATTATTTATTTACACTAATCTTATAATATTATCTTTAAACTATCACGGACATCAATTTACATATTTATTTATATTACAATATTACTTTAACCCATTACTTTAACTTATATATTAATGTGCATGTACTCCGAAAAAAAAACTATTTTACTTTATTATGATTCATTCATTATTATTATTTACTACAGATATATCATACTTATTTGCTTAACTTGATTTTTTTTTGCTTATTTCCGTTATCTTATTTATTTATTTTAACCTACAACTCTACTTCTACATCATTACTTTGACCCATTTATTTAACTTGATTTTATTGATTTTTTTATTTATTTGATCTGTTTATTTACGAGCATTTCCTTAATTAATATGTGCATGGAGAAAAAAAATCTTTTATTTTGCGAAGCCTACGTTATTATTATTACTTGCAACATTTCATTTATTATTATTCATTCATTTTTAAATTTATTGTCTTACGTTTTAAATAGAAGATTCAGATTTAATTTATTAGATTTATTTACTTTAGAATAATCATATTCATGCTCATTGTCCATTTCCGGTCCTTTTTGTTTATTTCCTTTACTATTCCACCCGTTTACTAACTCTTAAACTATGTCCGGTGGCTCCTTTTTTTTTTCTACAAATTCTATAATATAAACTAACTTTCCTCTCTTATCGGTTCCGCTTTTATATTTTATTGCTTTATCTCTTTCTCTTTCCGTTCTGTTTTCGACTTTGTAACTCAGAAAACCTTTATACCTATACAAACTCCGAATTACTTCAATCTGGGAATATTTTTTTCTATGCTTTCTCTTTGTTTTAAATCTATGTCTACAGCGAATGTGAACGTTTACTTTAACCTTTTTAAATTTTTGTAAAAACTTTTCTACACTATCTACTACCTTGAACTTATGTTTTTCTTATGTTTGTGTCTACTTTATTTATCACAATGCTATTTGATTCTAATTCAATTTCTATGTCTTTTATCACCTCAACTTCCTTTTCAACTTCCTGACTTTCTTTAATTAAATCTAACTCTATAACTTCTTGGTTCTTCTCTACCTTTACCGTTATCTCGCATCTTAGTTCTCTTACTTCTGCTCTGAGTTCTTTAATTTTTGTTTTAACCTAATTTCTGCCTTCAATTCTGCTTTGAGTTCTTCTTTGAGCTCTTGTTGGCTTTGCTCAAATTTCTGACACAATTCTTGTTGACTTTGTTTAATTTCTTGACGCATTTCTTCCATCATATTCATCATCATTTTCATCATCATTCGCATCTCAGATACTTCTTCTTTCTCCTTTTCTACTAACTGGGGATTTTTAAAATATATTGGGCTTTCTTTCGGATCCATTTTCAAAAATTTCAATTTCAAAGTACTAGCGCTTATGTTAAACTAAATTTAAATACGACTTATTTATTTATTTTTTCTTACTAAGATGGAAACTCACGCTAACTCCACCCTTTTAGTCCTTTTCACTACCCAATCTAATGCTTTAACTTCGCCCAAATATCAACTGACTCTGATTTGATAGCATAAATGTCAAAATCTCTTTTCATTTCGAAAAAAAAAATTTCGGTCAATTTTTTTTTTTTAAATTAAAACACTTTTACATACGTAATTTAACTTTTTAGATTTTTATTTTCAACAAGAACAAAGTATTTAATTAACTGTCATTTATGACAAGTTCACCCCATGTTGGGTGCCATTTGAACCGTATTTGAATATGTGCATTCGAAACACAGGTCTCTTAGGCAGAGAAGAACATACTCAGAGAGTATGTATGCCCAAACGATAGCTATAAAGTATATAACTAACATTACATTTCCAGGACATAGCTTCTTCTTGGCTGTTGAGTTCAACACCAAATCCAAAGCACTTTTTTGTTTGTGTACAAACACGGGCACCAGCTGTTTATTCTAAAGAATACTAAAAGAATAGACAATGCACTTTGAACAGTGGCCACTAACTCAATGCCTAAATCCATGACTAGCTCAGTTGTTTGTAATCACTAATAGATTATACTTAATTAGTGATTAAAAGAATTGATAAAAGAATTTGTTAAAAGAATTGATAAAAAGAATTGACCGACAAATAAAGTTTAATTTTAAAGACAATTTATTAACTAACATTTATTTACTAAATTTAAACATTTTATAATTCTAATAAAAACACACACATATTTTTAAATTAATATTTCTAAACTAGTTTAAATATTCTTGTATATTTTCATAACCGAACACTGGTATTTATCTAATTTAACCAATAATATTGATATAAGGATCACGCACATATTAACTCATGCACACACATAATAATAATAAAGTATTACCTAGCATTTGAAATTTAAACACACATATCAATAGTTCATTTATGTATGATATCGAGTTCATATAATTAGACTCTTGGAGGATTCGCACGAATTAATGAAATGCAATGGCTATTACAGTATAAACGAAATAAGCAAATGTTTTTACCTAGGCTTTTGAATGTAGATGTAGAATTTTGTTCTCTTTGGTGGCTGCTTTCGGTGAGAATATTTCCATTATGAATGCTTACCAGCCGGCTGGGATG
This sequence comes from Epiperipatus broadwayi, assembly GCA_028023455.1. Lineage (NCBI taxonomy): Eukaryota > Metazoa > Onychophora > Udeonychophora > Euonychophora > Peripatidae > Epiperipatus > Epiperipatus broadwayi. The sequence goes on along the minus strand of JAQFVV010006369.1, from coordinate 1,293,478 downwards.
TTTTCTTGCTGAGTTTCCTGATTTTCACGATTATTACTATCGGAGACAATTAGATATTGACAGAGATTTTCTAAGTTGTTATGTTGACATTATTTCACGGGCAGATCTTGCTGTTCTCATCGGACTTTTTAGGCTGTGGAGAGGCATGAATTCCCAAAATCTTCTCAACACTGCATTTTGTTTGTTAACTGACTCAATTAATTTCTGAACTGCACTACTCAATTACTTTTGTGAACTGCATTCACTCAACTAATTTTGTGAACTGAACTGTCCGATAAAAAAGTCTATTTATACCTGCGACGTGTTGTCATTGTAATATCTCCTTCAAAGATCTGTTGTCAAAATTCCAGTGATAATCATTTGATAAATGTGTTTTGGAAGATTGCTTAATTAGTAATAGCCATGCAAAACATATTGTTTTATATTAATTAATATCTAATAGCCATTGCCGTGTTTTTTAATGATAATCTTCTTTAACTTTCATTTATTTAAAATAACATTTATTCTATTGTTGACAATCGCACATATATACGCACATATATTAGTTTTAACATTATTTTTTCTTTAATTAAACTTGAATAAAAAGAGATTTGTATGTTTTAACTTTTTAAATTATATTTTTATGAATACTAATAAAAACCTTTACTTCCTTTTATAACCCTTAACTTAATTTCTCAAACTAAGACTCCCCTCCCCCCTTTTGATCAATCAATTGTAGCCTTTTATAAAACCAACGCTAGAAAACTATTTGATTTTTATCTTTTTCAAAAACAAACTGAATAAACTCTTCAACATTTAATTTTATGTTTTTCTTTAATGAAAGATTATTTTAATAATATAATTTTAGATAAAATTATATGTGCCTATATTAATATAGGTACAATATATATATATCAAAATACAGTAAAATTCACATCAAATACACACATCAAACTTAATATATATATATATATATAGAGAGAGAGACACTTAAAGCTTGCAACTTGACTACAGAGTATGAAATATTGATACATTGAAGTTTAAATAAACCTCTTTAAACATGAAATAAACATTTCACTGTAATGCAGACTAATAAATAGTCAATTAACATTACAAACTACAATACTTTTAAATTGCCCATGTATTATTTAGAAATAATAAGTGAAATA